>JBBUKS010000095.1:4935251-4947142 GCA_038050645.1 Hedychium gardnerianum | reverse complement strand
GAAAAGAAGACCAAGAGGCAAAGACCTTTGGTATTCATTGGATGAATATAAAAGGTTTGAAAATGAGATTTTCAATGAGATTTTGTGTATTACTCTTGCTCTTGTCTTCTTCTTCTCTACTTCGCCAAAACTACCTTGAGGGGTTGCTAGCACAACCAAAGGTTATTTTTCTTCGAAGGTTTCATTCGTACGACGAACGAAGAACGTGTTCGTGTGGATACCGAAGAGGCGCAGTTATTCTGATCGTGCTGAGATCCGTCAAAGTAGAGTTGCTACCGGGAGAACATTGTTCACGCAACAAATGTAGCATTTTTAAATAAACAAGTATATCGTATTCGCTTGGATCTCTTGAGGGATCGAAGTATTTTCCACTGTGCATGTATGTATTTTCGCATATAGATCCCAATACTATAGGGACTATTGATCAAGCACTAATGAGTCCACAAAATAAGTTATCTAAACAATCAAAAGTTATGAAAGCTTAAGAACTAGAGGTTGAGAAAGAGAGTGAGAGAGTGTGTGTGTGTGTGAGAGAGAGGTCCAATGAGAGTGAATGGTTGTTGAGAGAGGAGTTGGTTTGAGAAGGCGATCTTAGGATTTTGGTTTTATTATAATGCTAGTTGATGTACTATGGGTTGTTCATCTCCTTACCCTCCATGTTTACGTCCTTATAGGGATTCTAACTAAATTATCGGTAAGAACTCATGAAGGTTACACCAGAGTGCTTACTCCATTTTCTTCCAATGCTATTAAGTAAAAGAGGTAACATAGAAAGTTTGGTTAAAGGACTACCCTCTATCACTAAGGGCTCCCCGGGTATACAATCTAGATTACACAAGTCACTTTCTAACATTGAATTGGTGAAAACCCATTAAACTCTAATTAGCTAATCCCTTATGGAGAATTGACCTCCATTTCAAGGCAATAACTTTGGAAAGTCCTGTTAAAGGACTATCCTCTATCACTAAGGGCTCCCTGGGTATACAATCCAAAGCATCTCCTCTACATGGTGACAAATCCTTCATATCTACATGCATATATTTCACACACATATTAATTCAAACACAAACAAGGCACAACACATATAGAACAAGTCATAAACATGTCATTGAATAAAAAAATTGGCAAATCCATAGTTTATACATCAACATCATATCAAAACTACTTCCTACATGCTAGAATCTAGGTGATCTACTCCATAGCAAGGAGAAAACAAACCAAAGACAAGAAATGCTACAATCCAAATGAGAAATGGAGAAGAAGGAATGCTTATCGAGGTGTTGCCGTTGTCTTCGGATGAAATCCAAGCTCCAAAGGTGGATGGATCATTGAAATCAAATAGGAAATGGACCTCATAGGTTCCCTTGAAGGGGAAACCTTTCCTCCCCTTGAAAAGGGGATCTTGACCCTTTTTTATAGGTCCCATGACCACGGGACAATGCCACACAACCGTGCTTGGAAGGCATGGTCGTGCCATGGCATTGCCCAGGAAAAACATACGGTCATGCTTTTTGGCACGGCCTGTTCATGGGATACAGGTCTGAAAGCAAACACGGGTGTGCCTTTTCGCATGGCCTGGCCGTGGGAGTCTCTAGTGTAGCTGATGGCATGACTTGAAGGTGCATAGTCGTGCCTTTGGGCATCGCCTAGCCATGGGAGTCTCTGGTGCAGCTGGTGCCATGACTGGAAGAAGTACGGTTGTGGTTTTGGGCACGGTCGAGTCATGGCATCTTCTGGTGGCACGATTGTGACCTGACCGTGGTATCTTCTGGTGGTGGGAAAATGATGGTACGACCGTACCTTGCTGAGTTTTGTCCCCCATGTTGCTTCAATGTCCATTTTGCTCCATTTTAGTTCCAAATTACATCCTGTCAATAAAAATATAAAAAGAGCAGATCTTCGAACTAAAATAATAAAAGAATGATAATATAATAAAATAGAGTGCAATAATGTAGATCATACTCAATGAAATATAAGTAAATGTGCAACAAATAATGCCTAAAATATATATATAATCTACGCACATCACATCCCCAGACTTAAATCTTTGCTTGTTCTCAAGCAAAAACATGTAATTTAGATTCATGTGGCAATAAGATACATCATAATCCCTAGTGAATCAGGTTAATCCTATCATATAGTTTCATTGATGAGCAAGATATAAGAATTGTTTGAGAATGACCTAAGTAAAAGTTCTCCATGCTTGGTGTAATAAGTGACCCATTTCAAGTGTCAACTCCAAGTCTAGTCAATTCGTCATCTAACCCTGTTCCTCATACCTCTGGCGATAGACACTTACCTGCCACATGCATGGTACATCTCTCTTAAACTACACAAGGCCTTAAAGAATAGCTAAGATCAACAGAAACATAACAGTTATTTTCCTAGTAACCTAACTCAGTCTTAAAGGGGTAACTTGTTAGTTTTCACTCATGACAACTATTTGTATTCCCTTATTCAATCTTTTTTATTTTGGTGCTTACAAGATGTAACATTATGTAGCACTTGTAAGTAAAGGGATTTTTATTTTTTTCCAAATGAGTTGACGTGATCCGAGTTTCTCTAGTAACCAAAATGTAGTTGAGAAATTACCTTATAAACACAAGTACTAGTCCAGTTATATGAATCATGACTATTTTCAGATGTAGCTACTATCAAAGTCAAGCATAGTATAAGAGATCCTAAAACTAGGTCAATTCTCAAACTCTTTAAATGAAAACATAGCTCATTTCATGCTACTAAGGATAGGAAAAAGTAAATCACTAAGCATACTAGAACATAAATCATAACAACATGAAGGTCTAGAAGCGTGCTAGCATTTTTACAAGAAGGACAAGACATGCTAAAATATGATGATGATGCAACTGAAATGCCACAGATAAAACATAATAGATTGAAACAAACTAACTCAAGGAAAGCAAAAATAAATCAAATTGAAACAAATGCAGAAGGACAAGAATATGTACATATATACAACCCCCTAGACTTGGACTTTTCATTGTCCCAATGAAACCAAACTCAATATGATGGATGAGGGCTAGGAGGAAATCTAGGTACACGGGGGAGGTTGCCAAGATTCTCATGATACTTATAGTGGGTGGCAACCTGCTATCTCGTCACATCTAAAGAATGCCTTAATTCCTCTTCCCTTGCCCACTCCCGGTATTGATAATCAATGAAATCAGAAACATGGTCCTAGAACTCCTCTGTCTTCCTAAAATGTTCATGTACTTCTTGGTACTAACCTTGAGTCATAGCATAGTGCCCTTCAACATATGTTGGTGGGCCATGTGATCCTCATGAAGTACGGAAGTCAGAAAAATCAAATCTAGAATGAGTCGTGTGGCCATAAGTAAAAGATTGTCTAGCTGACTCATGTCTAGAGGAAGAGGGTCCCAGTTGGTCTACGGGAGTGGGGACGTGTTCGAGTGCAAAGTCCTTAATGATCTAGTTGGCGGGATTTCTAATTGAAGTGCATTCGAGGTTAGGTAGAAGAAGAGGGAATCCATTTTTCCTAATAAAATCATACCCTCTCTCTTCTTGACAAATCATTTCCATTGCCACACAAGTATCAATATCAATCTTAGAGCTATCATGTACAACATCTAATCCAAATAGCTCGCAACCCAAGTGTGCGGCGATATATGTAATCAACCCGCCAAATACTATAGTACTCGAAGATGCCTTACCTGATCTCTCCAAGGTATTAAGAAAATGGAACTCCAAATCAAAATTGACCTCATTCAACATTGCCCAAAAATAATAAAGCTCTATTTTCCTTACGACGACATCACTATCACCATGACCAAAAATGGTCTTGCTCATAACATGGTGTAGATAGTGAAAAATTAGATTTTGAAGACAAGAGACCTTGGAGCGTGAAGGGTCATAGGATTCATTTGTCTCTGCAATTTCCCTCCAAAATATTTTACTATGGTAAGAACAATTGAAACTACGAGATCCATCAGTGGGCAAACCAAAACAATTATTGAAATAAAAAAGAGACCATTCATAATCGTGATTCATTAAGCGAAAACTAATCTTCCCCTTGGTGTCGCTATCGGAAGTAAAGTTGGTCTCTATCAAGCTTATGAATTCAAGTGTAATCCTAGGATAGGTCAGGTAACGAATACTCATCAAATCATTCCAACTTAAGTTGCTAATCAACCATTCCACATCATTTATAATTCCTAAGATATCCAAAGTATAATTGTCAAGGTATCGAGTACAAATTAATTTTTGGGTAACAAGAACATCAAATCTAGCTTTTTGCTCATCATTACAAAAAATGATACCAAAAGAATTCTTGTTACCTTTGTCGTGTGGCTAGCGGTTCCCTTTGTCAGTGACCTTTCCTTTGTCAATAGCCTTCCCTTTTCCTTTACCGGAGTCATCCCCTCCACTAGATCCACCACTTTTGCAAAATCACTTCAACATGTTGAATGGGCACAAGTGAAAGAGGGGTGATTGGTGCTTGTGGGGGAAGAGGAAGCAAGAGAAGAGAGATCTAGAGAAGAATTCTTGGAGATCTAGAGAAGAGATCTTAGGAAGAAGTCAAGAAAGGGGAAGAAGAGAGTTGGGAAGTCTTGAGATCTTGAGAAGGGGAGTTCAGGAGGATGGAGAAGAATTGAGGAAGGAGGGGGCTTGGATCTTGCTTTGGAGAAGAGATCTCAAGAGAAATCTTGATGAAGAGGAAGAGTTAAAGAAGAGAGAAGAAGAAGGGGGGTGGAAGAAGCTAGGCACGACTGTGTGAATGGAGAGCATGGGTCGTGCCTTAGAGTTTTAATACCCAAAATGGAACGCCACACGACCATGTCTTTTGGCACGGCCATGGCGTGGTTGCTTTTGTTGCGTTGAGAGGGCTTCACACGACCGTGCCAAAAAGACATGACCAAGTTTTCTCTTTTCTCTTTTTTTTTTCATGGCTGTGTGTAAAAGAACACGACCATGTCCTTGGCTGCTCTTGTTTGGACTTCATGGTCATCACGGTCATGTCAAAAGACACGGCCACACCGTGGCACGATCTGGAAAACTTCTTCAAGAGCACAGGAGTGTCTGATGTTGCCAAAGAAACTCGGTTTCATGGGGCAAGGTCGTGTCAAAGGACATGGCCGTGGCGTGGCTTGTTCTGGTGGCATCTCACATTGAGGCATGATCGTGTGAAATCACACAACCATGCCATGGTCGGTTCTGGTCCATGCACTGTTGAGGCATGACTGTGCCTTTTGGCCATAGCCTGACTTCAAAGTTTCATCAAAACTCCCCCACACCCGTGTTAAGTCCCACGACCAACTCGTGTAGGAGTGCAACCTAAAAAAGAAAACAAAAACAAGACTCAAAGGAAGATTAAAATGAAGAAATCAAAAACAAAAACAAAAATAGAAATGTGAACTCTTGGGTTGCCTCCCAAGAAGCGCTCGTTTAAGGTCACGACCTCGACACCTGTTATGGCTCAACTTGGAGCCTTTACCTTGAAGGGGTTATGCCCCTCTGTTGTGGCAAGTTGGAACTTCAAGCCCTTCCTTCATCCGGACTCTCGTCGGGATAATATATTTATCAATTTTGCTCTTGGGCTTATTCGCTTGACTCGCCGGACTTGGTGCAACATTCGACGGTCTATCGTTGGGGTGAAATTGTAGGATCGAAAAGAGCGCTAAAGGGGGGGGGGTGAATAACACGTATCTCTTTTTCACACTTTTCGTAGAAACTCGAGAACATGCAGCGTAATAAAAAGAAACGGGAAGAGGAATAAGGAAAAACAAAAAGTGACACATTTGTTTTTATTTGGTTCACCGCTCGGCGAAGGCTAGTCCAAGGCCTGCACTCAAATGAGTACTTTCTATGGGCAATCCACTATCAGTTCAAATAATTATAATAGATATGTGAAACTTGAAATGCAGTAATTAATAACAATATCAAGAAAGTAGAAGCTTGAGCTCTGGTTGTCGAGGCAGCGTTATGGTGTCGTAGAATAGTTGTTGGAGTAGCGTCTGAGCACGGAAGTTATATATAATTGTTGCACGAAGCTGCTGGTCGTAGTCTTCTTTTATTGACCTATCTAGACGCCTCTATTCACATTGAGGCACCTCTATTCGAGTCGATCTGATCGAATCCGAGTTAGCCACGCCTTATCGGCTACCAGGTGCCTCAATCCCTTTGAGGCGCCTCAAGCGCTGACGTGCCTCGATCTGGCCGCTGCGTGACTCAAGATGAGTCTCTATCCCAACCCAGGTGCCTCAATTCCTTTAAGGGACTTGGTTGCTGACGTGCGCTGACCAACCAGAGGCTGCCACCTCATCCTACTTCGCACTGAGGTCATTGAGGCGCCTCAATCCCTTTGAGGCGCCTGGTTCATCTTGAGGCACCTGGATCCTTCCAGCGCCTGTTTTAACAGTTTCCAGGATTTAGCTTCTGCATCACAGTATTAGCACAGAAAAATATATAATAAATATAACAAATAATGTTCGACAGTCTAGGGACTGTCTGGTTCTGACTTTTGGGTTTCTCGTGAAATCCTAGGTCGAACCGACTCCTACTGTTCCCTCAATAGGGAATGTGTCCTCACCTACTCCTCTAAGGAGAGTTTAACTGTTGCCAAACATCTGGACCTCCAGACTGTTTGGACTTTCGCTAAGCATCTGATCTTGACCTCTGGGAATTTTTGCTAGACGTCCGATCCTCGACCCGCCTAGACCTGCCTGGTAACCTTGACCCCCAGAGATTTTCACCTAGTGTCCTCAAACCATAGGACTTCTGCCCGGTGCCCTTGATCTGCCAAGACTTCTGCCTAGTCCCTCGGACTAGGACTTCGTTGCCCAATCTCTTTGATTAGGTCTTCTTGCCTACTCTACTGACTAAGACTTCTTTGCCTAGCCTCAACTAGGACTTTCACCTTGCCTAAGTTCCCTTAAAACTTTCTGCTTGAGCTTCTTGCACACTCAGTCAGACTGATTAGATTACACTTATCATGCCCCGAGAGTACACATGCCCGTAGATACGGACGATATTCTCTAGTGACAATCTTCGATACAACATGGTATGAGTCCACAAAACTCAAAAACCATAACACAACCATGCAGTGTAATATGACTATAATACCCTACCAGGGTAATCACAACCTTGCAATGTAATATGAATATAATATCCTACCAGAGTAATCACAACCACGCAGTGTAATATGAAATCTACCAGAATAGAGAATAACTAGGGGGTCCACCCCAAACATAGAATCCAAAACTCAACTGCGAGCCAGCTCTACTTGAAAACATAACTGAAGAAATACCAATTACCAGATACAACTTAATTAATACAATGTCAATAAAATAAATTAATGAGAAAGCAAATACTAGCTGAAATAAAACGAAAGTAAACTGTAGCTCAAGTGGGACAGTGCGGGCAGATATCCTCTAAGAGACCCAATCAACATATACCTGCTAACCTGGAAACAATAATAAAAGGCAGGGCCCTAAACCCTAAACACTGTTGAGGGTTTAGATTTTTAGGGTTTGGTGTTTAGGGTTGGAACAGTGTTGAGAGTTTAGGTTTTTAGGGTTTAGTGGTTAGGGTTGGAATAGTGTTTAGGGTTAGAATAGTATTTAGGGTTGGAACAGTGTTTAGGGTTTAGGTTTCAGGTTTTTAGGATTTAGTGGTTAGGGTTGGAATAGTGTTTAGGGTTGGAATAATGTTTAGGGTTTAGGGTTTAGGGTTTAGGTTTTAGGGTTGGAATAGTATTTAGGGTTGGAATAGGGTTTAGGGGTGGAATAGTAGTTAGGGTTGGAACAATGCTTAGGGTTTAGGGTTTAGGTTTTTAGGGGTTAGTGGTTATAGTTGGAATAATGTTTAGGGTTTAGGGTTTAGGGTTTAGGTTTTTAGGGGTTAGTGGTTATAGTTGGAATAGTGTTTAGGGTTGGAACAATGTTTAGGGTGGGAACAGTGTTTAGGGTTGGAACAATGTTTAGGGTTTAGGGTTGGATCAATGTTGAGGGTTTAGGGTTTAGGATTTAGGGTTTAGGGTTTTAGGGTTTAGTCTTTAAGGGGTTAGGGTTGGAACAATGTTTAGGGTTGGAACAGTATTTAGGGGTTAGGTTTTAGGTTTTTAGTGTTGGAATAGTGTTTAGGGTTGGAACAGTGTTTAGGGTTGGAACAATGTTTAGGGGTGGAATAGTGTTTTGGGTTTAGGGTGTGGTGAGTACAAAAGAGATGCTCAGTGGGTATAAGATGATAGTGCATGAACAATAAAGTATACAGAAATTCAAAGGTATACAATCTCAAAGGAAGAATATACTCACCATCGAATGATGACACCTGTACCACTACTACATCTACTCAACTGTATATTGTATCATAAGTAGTGCCAGTAACAAAGAACATGGGTATAACCTCTCACATGCATGTACCCTCAATAATCAATATAAATATTGCATATCATATGCATATATCGGTACAAGTATCAGAAATTGGGGTCTCGTATGTGGGAGCAATGCTCCACCACAGGGTATACAAATGACCAAGACACCCAACTTGTCAGTTGTGGACTGTGGGAGAAACGCTTTACCATGATACTCGTGGGCAGTCCGAAAATGTCAGGATCCTTGTCTGCGATAGAAATGCTCTACCACGAATGACCTCATGGGAAGACAGGAGGTAGCTATCTAGCTACAGGATGCGGGAGAAACTCTCTACCACATATGATCTCGTGGGCAACCAGGGTATATCAACCCAAATAGTAGCATGTCTACGACTAGCTCACACCCAAAGGGAGCCCTGATCGATAGCACATGTATCTCCGTGATGCTATGACTAACTCACACCCGAAGGGAGCCCTGATCACTAGCATACATGCATCATCGATGCTACAACTAACTCACACTCGAAGGAAGCCCTGATCGCTAGCATATATGCATCATTGATGCTACTACTAGCTCACACCCGAAGGGAGCCTCGATCGCTAGCATATATGCATCATCGATGCTACGACTAGCTCACACCCGAAGGGAGCCCTGAACGCTAGTATACATGCATCATCGATACTACGACTCACTCAACCAACCTAATGGGAGACATAGTTGATAGCATACATGCAACACCGTGGTGGTAAGTAGACAAGTAATCTATCATCACATATGTCTAACTACACAAATGTATTCAGCTAGATCCATGAAGACATACTAATCATACTACACGCCACACACATATAAATAACTACAAATCAGATATGAAATCTAAAAATATGAAACATCAACATTTGGTACATGCCACACACGTGTCCACATCTATAACTATATGACATAAATTAAAATAAGAGCTAACAACTAAATATAACTGCATGCCACACGCATGTTTATCAACAACATGATCATAACATGATTCAAGGTATACACCACCCACATGTATAACACTACATGATATGGACAATCTGAACTACATGTGAGCAAACACACGCCACACGCATATTAAACAATTATATGATTACCCAATCATAAGCATGATCTTATTATGCATACCATACACGTCTACACACTATAGGTATGAAAAATAAAGAGACTGTATAGATATAAAATGAGCATCTCAAAGTACAAGCAAACAAGTATCAAAATACATGTAACAAGTGCATAGAGTCAAGGTAAACACAAATTATACAACTATGAAAGCATGTCATGCACCAAGGTCAATATCTACTGAAAGAGTCAAGTAAGAAATATCCGCCTTAAAATCATAGACCATGTCAAATGTTCTCACGTCCCCGAGTCTGCTTCAATCAGAATCCTGCAATGAAGAACACCGAATTACATCATTGTGATATTATGCATCACATCACCAATCCAAAACCTAGCCCAATTAAAAAAATCCTAATCAGATCCTCCAAATCAAATTCATCAAGTTGTAGATTCAACCACACCTTCTCTAATCCGAATCCACATCTCAACTTACATATTAAATTCCAAATCACCAAATGGATTTACATTTAACTAACCACATGAAACCCTATTAATTAGGCCTACTCATGAATCAACTTGTTTAGGTATCATCAACCCTAACATCAACTCAACTCAATCAATCCAACAAATCTAAATTCACAAACATCAATACAAGATGAAACCCTAAATCAAACACAACATAACCACACAACCAATCCAACACTACATAAAATAATTTACTACATCCTCACAAATCATCCATGAAACTATATGCAAAAGATCCTAACGTCCAACCCAAGAACATGAAACTAAATAACATAATATAACTGCACCATTTTTGAATTCATAGCTCCATTCAAATATCTCAAGATAATTTAGCCAAACACAATCCATCTACTACATTCAGAACTCACAATACATCTTATACGCACACTTTTACATCCACAATTCAACACTAATAAGCCCTTACCTCTACCGGTGGTAGCTGCTGGAGCACATCTAAAGGTGGTCAGAGCTGATCCAAACTACCACATGTTATATCAAGATGATCAAAACTCATTAGCCATCAATCCAAACTACAACCCTAATTAATCATAACCCAAATCACTAATTAGCTTCATAAATTTACTTCCATGAGTCTTACCCGCCCTAATTTGGTGTATTGCTGGCTGTTTAGAGGTGGACGAAGATCGCTGTGGCCGGCGTAAATCAGGAAGTAGTGGCCAGAATGGTGCTGTGATAGTGGACGGCTGGCCGAAACCCTACTGATAACTAGGGCAAATGGGGGAGCAAGAATTAGAGTCGAGCAGTGAGGATAGCTGTTGTTGTGGCCGACGACACCAAGGCTAAATTGAATGACGATGATGGATCTGGCTGAAACTAGTAGCCGAATTTCAAATTGACAGAAACAAGCTCGAAGACCAGGGAAAAGAAGAAAACCTACCTTAACTCTGACTGGTGGCGATGGTGTCAGGATCGGTAGCCAATCATGATAATGGCTAGTCTGTTGTGGCTATGGGTTGCGGCCTGGTCGACTGTGGCCTATCTGGCTATGACCTGGCCGGCTGCGACCTGGCCGGCAATGTCTGGTGGAGGGAGAAGTGGAGATCGGAGACTATGGAGATGGATTGAGATAGGGCAAAATAGCCACCAAACAAGAGAAGAAGTCGGCCCATCGAAGCCTAGCAATGTCAGCGACCACGACACTACCGATCGGGCCTTCACGGAATCGTGGAAGTGGCGTCTTCCTTGATTGGGAGGAGGGACGATTGTGCTTGACCGGAGTTAGCGGCGGTTTGCGAGATAGAGGCAGTGATCGGCGAGCAGAGGCGGTGGCTGGAATGGGGAAAGAAGGAGAAGATCGGGTGTGGGGGAAGAAAAGTCGGATGATTAGAGGGTAATAAGTAAACTTAAAGTTAGGATTTTGATATATAACTTTAGGTTAATATTTCAAACCTTAGGTTAATTAATAATCAATTCCCACTTAATTGATATTTCAAACATGTTTTATAAAAGCCTATTATTTATATCTCTGTAAACTTATCATTTTAGCTCCGTTTGAATCTAGAAAAATTTCTAAAAATTCTCAAAAATTCCTTTAATCTCATTCCTCAATTAACACTCATTATTTTTTACTAATTTAATTGTCGTATTTAACAACACTTCTATAGTATTTTAGGTTAACTGGTTTTCCACTTGGATCACTATCTAAAGTTACATTAGTTGTCATTAGTATTTTTATTTCCTTAGTATTTTCCATTCCAAATTTTCTAAGTAGTTCTTTTTTATATTTTTGTTGATGTACATAATTTTCATCTTTTGTTTGTTTGATTTGTAAATCTAAGAAAAATGTTAGTTCACCTACCAAGCTCATTTCAAATTCTTGTTCCATTAACGGTGTGAATTCTTTTAAGAATTTTGAATTTGATGATCCAAAGACTATATCATCTACATATACTTGGGCTATAAAAATAT
>JBBUKS010000095.1:4891267-4903303 GCA_038050645.1 Hedychium gardnerianum | reverse complement strand
AAATAAGATATTTAATAACATTAAATACTAACATTAAATAATTTTATTAAAAAACTTACCAACTGGACCGCATGCTCTAATTAGCGACGGAAATTATTATCCGTCGCAAAGTAGCGACGGAAATTATTTTCCGTCGCTATTTCCGTCGCTAAACCCTGGAATTTTGGTAGTGGTGGTGGTCATGGAGAGTTTCCAGCACGCCTTGTTCTGCTTGCTCATGTGCTTCGGCGCGAAGTTTGACAAGAAGGCCATCAGCAACATCGAGAGCACGAGGAATCTTATCAAGTTACTCCCCAAGCTTAACGTCTTGGCCATATTTCCCCAAATCACCAATGATCCTACCTGAGAACACCAACAGATGAACCATCGATGAACTGGAGTTTTCGTCGACCAATCTTCTAACATCGAAGAGTCTTCGCTATCAGAAGATGAGATCCACCAATCTTGTAGAGGAGAAGAGGAGAGTTGAAGGGTTAGGATGACGACCGAAGGGTGTCACAGTGCAGTCACTCCGACGCCCAAGTAAGTAGCTCATCGATTGGAGTCGAAGAAGAAAAAAAAATAATAGTAGCACGTAAGAATGGAAGAACGATATAGCTGATTACATACCTCCGTATGTAGATGCAGAAGTGCCTTTATACTACGGTCTCTATTACTTCTTGATGTGCATAGATTATATATATATTTTATGTATTATTTGTTGCACATCTACTTGCATTTTACTGAGTATGATTTGTATTATCGCACCATATTTTATTATTATATCATGCTTTTACTCTTTTGGTTCGGAGATCTACTCTTTCATATTTTTGATTGATAGGACGTAATTTGGAGTTGAAATGAAGCAAAATGAATATTGGAGCAAGATTGGAGAGAAAAACCAACAAGGCACGGCCGTGCCTCTCCAAGGCACGACAGTGCCTTCATTGGCCAAGGCATGACCGTGCCTCACAGGCACGACTGTGTCTCCCAAATGACCAGGGTAGAATTCTAGAATCTCCTACGGCCGTGCCCTTTCAGCCATGCCTCTCAACAATTCCAGATTCTTCCATGGCCAGGCCGTGCCCCAAAGGCACGGTCGCGTCTCGATTTGAGCCGAGCCTGTGAGCAAGTCCAACAACCCCCATGGCCAGGCTGTGCCCAAAGGGCACGACTGTGTCTTTTACTTGGGGAATTCCACGGCACGATTGTGCTTGATTGGTATGGCCGTGTGGCGTGGTCCCGTGGCTATGTGGGTCACCTATAAAAGGGGGATGAGATCCCCTTTTCAAAGGGAGGAAATGTTTTCCCTTCAAGGGAACCTACGAGGTTCATTACCGAGTCGATTTCAACAATCCGTCCTCAATCCGAGCAAGGAATTCATCTGAAGACATCGACAACATCTTGATAAATATTTCCTCCTCTTTACTCATCTTTGAATTGTAAGAATGCCTCATTGATTGTCTTCAGTTTGTTTTCTCCTTGCTATGTAATAGATCCCCTAGATTCTAGGATGTAGGGAGTAGTTTTGATGTGATGTTGATGTATTAACTATGGATTTATCAATTTCCTTATTTTATGAAGTGTTTGTAACTTGTTCTATGTGTATTGTGCTTTGTTTGTATTTGATGCAATGTGTGTATTTTGAATGCATATGAATGTGAAGGATTGGTCACCATATGGAGATACTTTAGATTGTATGACCGGGGGGCCTTAGTGATAGAGGGTAATCCTTTAACCGGACTTTCTAGAGTCATCGCCTTGACATGAGGACCAATTCTTCATAAGAGATTAGCTAATTAGTGTTTAATGAGTTTACATCAATTTATTATTAGGAAGTGACTTGTGTAATCTAGACTGTATGACTAGGGGACCCTTAGTGATAAAGGATAACCCTTTAACCGGACTTTCTATGTTATCTCTTCTACTTAATAGCATTGAATGAGCATGGTATAGACACTCTGGTGTAACCTCCATGGATTCATATTGATAATTTGGTTAGAATCCCTACAAGGATGTAAACATGAAGGTAGAGAGATGAATAATCCATAGAATCATCAACTAGCATCATAATGAAACCTCTGTCCTAGAATCGCTTTCCCAAACCAACCTCTCTCTCACACTCTCTCTCATAATCTCTCTCTCTCTCTCTCTCTCTCTCTCTCTCTCTCTCTCTCAAGCTTTAGTTCACAAGGCTTCACACAATTTTTGATTGTCTAGATAACTTATTTTGTGAACTCACTAATGCTTAGTCAACAATTCCTGAGAATTGATATTTTTATTACTTGATGACTTAGCCGTGCACTTACAGTTCTAACAACACTTCTCTCATTCCGTGAGTATTAATTGTTGATACAACGTGTATCATACATCAGTAAGGAAAACGTCTTGTCATATCTTGCGGTATCAATACCACCCATTATATGTTTTGACAGTCCCGATAAGGTCCTATGTTCTGGCAACATGAGCCCCTCGTCTACTTTAGTTTGCTAAGCAGTTGGACTACAAGGTGGTTGGGATAAGGGGTTGGGCCAAGAGGTTTGGCCCATTAAGGGCGTTAACCTGGGGATAAGAGGCAATGAGCCTCAAGTCGACTAGGGGTTTGTCAGGGAGCTCTGGGGCTGTTTGGGGGCATCTCTCAGTTGGCGGGCTTCTCCTGGTAGGCAATCGGAGTTGAGCCCGATTGGGGTCATCTCCCGATTGAGGGAGCATCTCCTGGTTGCAGGCGTCTCCCAATTGGCGGGCTTCTCCTGGTTGGCAACCAGAGTTGAGCCCGGTTGGGAGCAGCGTCTCTTGGTTGAGGGAGCGTCTCCCGGTTGGTGGGCTTCTCCTGGTTGGCAACCGGAGCTTAGCTCTGTTGGGGGCGTCTTCCGGTTGAGGGAGCGTCTCTCGATTGGCGGGCTTCTCCTGGTTGGCAATCGGAGCTGAGCCTGGTTGGGGGCGTCTCCCGGTCGGCGAGCTTCTCCCGGTTGGGGTGTCTCCTAGTTGGAGGGCGTTTCCTGGTTGAGGGAGCTAAGCCCGGTTGAGGGAGTTGAGCCCGGTTGGGGGCGTCTCCCGGTTGAGGGAGCTGAGCTCGGTCTTCTAGACCTTTGACTTACACCTCAACATGAATATTAACCTTCGTATAGGTGGATACCTCTGATAACTCCTCGTATAATGTCTCCCCCTCAAATCTAGTCAAAGGAGGTAAGAGTCCGATTGACTGGACTATTGTGGTTGAGTAGCGTTCATCTCGAGACGTCAATCTCCTAGCCTTCTGAGGATCTCTTGCCAAATCTTGCTAAACAATCTTAATGATGTTTTGCCCTAAATGGTATTTAATGCATGTGATGCGGGTCATGCGCTATCTCCTTCGATTTTTGAGTAAAACATTCATCGCCCATACGTTTTTGAGGTAACGTTCATTAATGAGATGTGATGGGTGGCACAAATTGAAGCGTCAGCTAGACCGGTAATGAGCACTTGGGTGGCGTGATCAACATGCTTGATCCAGTGGCTGAATACTGATCCCACCTTTTTGATTCTCCGATCCGATGGTTAGTAGCAAATGATTGTAGGTATATTAGATTTGAGTGAGGGGGTTGATGCCGTTGGTTATCATTTTTGTCTCCTTGCTACAACGATTCCTTTCTCCGCCTCCCAGTGTTTAGCCTCCATCTCCTCGTAAGTTCTTGCCTTTCTTCCCCTTTTCTTGGTCAATTATTGATGCTCTGCGCTGATTCTAACAATGGCTGAAGAATCAACACCCATTCTCTAGTATATCTCCCTTGAATCCAATTTCAATGGAGGAGACCTTGACCAGATAAGAACATCATACGAGGTTCCTGCCAATCATTGTATAATAATTCAAAGCGGTACTAATTGTCCACATCGTCCTCCTCTAGGCCTTGTCACCTTTTTTCGAAGTCATCTGGTGAACGAGCTTCGGTTCCCGATCTTCGCTTTCTTCTCTGATGTTGCCTAGTACTTCAATATTCCTTTGTCACAGTTAGCTCCCAATTCCTTCCAATTTTTGTGCGGGCTTGTCATAGTCTTCCGCCTATACGAGATCCCTTTAGTTCCCCGAGTCTTCCATTACTTATTCTACCCGAAGAAGATGGAAGACGGTGTTTTCTATTTCATGGCTCGATCGGGATGCAACTTTCTAAAGAAACCGCCTTCCTTTCACAAGGGGTGGAAATACCCAATTCTTCTTTATGAAACCTCCTTCACTCGTGTCCTGGCCTATTGAATAGGGAGTAAAGCCCCTTCCACAAAGAACTTCAAGGTTGAGGCCGCCTATTGGGACTCTCTACATAGGGTGAAGGGCTTGAAATATGACGGCGATGCACTACTGCAAGAGGGGTTGTTGTACAAATTCGGCATAAGCTCGATTGGCATGCCACTCCAGTCTTCTTTTGGTAAGAATTTTCGCGTCCTTGCTTTGTGATTTCTAACTGAAAACTTTTTCTTTCATGTAGCTAAAGTCATGTTGAGGTCTGTCTCAACAAGGTTACTAAGAAGACGGACGCCGAGCTGGAGGACAGGGGTGCCAAGATAATTGATCAAACAGTCAATGCCGTTGGACCTTCAGAGAGTGGATGCCCCGTTTTGGCTGCTGAGCCTCTGGACGTAGCACCACCTTCATCACCTCTAGAGCACGTTCCTTCAGCAGAGTCAGAGGCACCTATGAGAATAAGAAAGAGGCCCCGACCACCCGTGACTCGATCGAAGTCCAGTCAGCCAGCGACAACCCCGAGTCTCATGCCCCTACTGAGGTGGAGGGTTTTCGCATTGAGGCTAGTTCCTCCTCTTTACTCCCAAGCTCGGGCTTACGAACAGGATCCCGGAGGGATCCCACATCCAAATCCAGGGATCTACCCGAGTGGGTCCCCCAACCAAAAATTGGTGAGCAAGCGATCCCCTCATCCAATGCTCTCCAGCTCACTTTACATGATGAGGTGACCGACAAATGGTCTGAGACTAGGGAGCGAGCGGAGCAAAGGTCGCTCAGGACTTTGGCTGAGTCCATGGTGGTAGATTACACTGGGGTAAGATTCTTTTATCCAAATAGTCCCCTTTTATATCTTTGCTAATTAGCTAACTCATATCTTAGGTCTGGTCCGAGGTCATGGTTCTCAGTAAGAGATTTTTGGAGTTCCTCTGATCGATCGAATTGGAGGCTCATCGTGCTACTATTGGGCCATCTTCAGTGCCACGGGGAGATTTGCAAGCTCTCTCCCCTCCAACGTCAGAAGCTGTTCAAGTTTGATGCTCGGTGGCCGATAAGGTGGCCGAACTACACCTGGTGCGGTTCGACTTAGAAAAGGACCGTAGCTAGAGTGAGGCGCAATTTGCTGACTCCAACAAGAAAATGAAGTTGGAGAAAATGCGCAAGAGAAAAGCCTTGGAATTGGCAAATGAAATAAAGGATGAGGCCAACTCCCAAAGGGAGGATCTAGAGGTGGCCAGAGCGGAGTCAGAGTTGAAGCAGGCCTCATTGGAGGTTCTACAAGAAGAAGTTAAGGCCTTGGGTGACGAGTTGCGGGCGAAAAAGATTGAATGCACCACCCGTGAGGACTGCAAGCCTTACAGGCCGAGCTGGAAATAGTGAAGGCAGAATCAGCAGCCTGGGGCTGATACTTTATATCGTATTCACTTAGCTCAGTTGTTCATTTGATCAATCTGCCTAAAGCTTCAAGATTTGTCAACACCCGACCAAGCATGCTATTGGTGAGGACAGTAATTGGATGAAATAAAAGGTATGACCTTAGTCGCCGAGCAATGAGGACCAGGCCCAAGGCCAATTTCTCTAGGGTAGTGTACCGACTCTCAGCATCCTTTAGTAAATGACTTGAAAAATAAATGGGGTGTTGCACATTACCCTCTTGTCGAATCAGGACCGAGCCAACCACTCCTTTAGCTGCCGACAAATACACCCACAACATCTCCCTTGCTATTGGTTTGGAGAGGAGTCGCAACTGGGACAAGTACTCTTTGAAGGCTCTATCACAATTTTCATTCCACTCAAACTTCGAAGCTTTCCTCAGCACATTGAAAAATGATAAACTTTGGTCGGCAGACTGAGAGATGAACCAAAAAAGGACCGTGATGCAGCCGACCAGCCTTTGCGTCTCTTTGAGATTACGGGGAGGGGGCATGTTCTGGAGCGCTAGGACCTTCTCGAGATTGACTTCGATCCCTCGTTCAATGACTATATACCCGAGGAACCTCTTGCTTTTAACCCTGAACAAGAACTTATTCGAGTTAAGTTTCAGCCCATATTATCGGAGGGTGTTGCAGGTTTCTTCTATATTTGATATTAAGTTTTTCACTCGGGCAGTCTTGATGAGAATATCGTCTACATAGACTTCGATATTCGTCCCAACTTGGTGCTTGAAGACCTGTTCTATAAGCCATTGGTAAGCAACTCCTACATTCTTTAGTCCAAACGACATAACATTGTAACAAAAAGTTTCATCGGAGGTGATAAAACTAACCTTGTCTTGATCTTCAGGCGCTAAGGGGATTTGATGATAGCCTTGGTAGGCATCCAACATGCATATAAACTCGCATCCAGAAGTAGAGTCCACTAACTAGTTAATGCGAGGCAGTGGATAGCAATTCTTAGGGCATGCTTTATTAAGATCCCGGAAGTCAATACAAACTCGCCAATTATCTCTTGATTTTGATACCAAGACCACGTTGGATTGGCCAATCAATCGGGAATCGGATTTATTTAATGTGTCCTGCTTCCAGCATCTTATTGACTTCTTCCTGAATTATCTGGTTCTGCTCGGGTCCAAAATGTTGTTTCTTTTGTCAGATTGGTCAAGCTTCAGGGAGCGTGTTGAGGTGATGCATCATTACCATCGAGGATATGCCTGTCACCTCTTTGGGAGACTAGGTGAAGATGCCTTGATTACATGAAAAACATGCAATCAAGTCTTGTTTGATCTCCGAATGGAGATCTACAGCCACCCGGGTGACCTCGTTTGGCCGGTCGGGGTAAATTTGTACTTCTTCTTGACTGTCTGTTGATCGGGAGGGTGGATCTTCTCAGACAATTTGCACCGAAGTCTCCTAACTCCAACGAGCTTTGTGAGAGTCAGTTTGGATTATGTCAACATAACATCTTTGGGTGACCAATTGATCTCCTTTTATCTCGCCAACCTAATCTTGGACAGGAAATTTCATCTTCTGGTGTAAGGTGGAGACGACTGTTTGGAACACTCTTAACGCCAGTCTCCCAAGTATGACATTGTAGGAGGAGACTGTATCCACTATAAGGAATGGGGCGCGCCAAGTTCTCTTAAGAGGCTCCTCTTCCAAGGATATGGAAAGGTCAATTTGACCAAGTGGCTATACTTTGTGGCCGATGAAACTGTACAGCGAAGTTGCCATCAATTGGAACTTCTCCCCGTCGAGTTGCATCTGGTCAAATGTTTTTTTGAAAATGAAATTGACGAAGCTGCCTATATCCACGAACACTCTCTTTATGTTGTAATATGCGATGAGGACGTGTATCACCAAGGCATCGTCATGCGGGGTTTCTACTCACTCCAAGTCTCGGGGTCCGAAGTTGATGGAGGGACTTTCTAGTCTTCTGCGGCTGGTGTCAACTTTATAACTCTCCAGTCTTAGACTGCGAGCCTTCCGAATTTGGTGAGAGTCCCCGTCAATCGACCCTCCTAAGATCATATTGACTATGCCTCAAGGGGAAACCTTATGCTTGTACGATCCTTCCCCTGACGGGATGTGAATGTCCTCTGAGCTTCGTTGGATGGTGATCGAAATGACTCCTTCGATTGTCCGGGCAGGGGGAGTATCGAGCAGGCTCCGACGGTGATCTTTGTCGGAGTCTCATTGCTCGGCCACTTGCCACAACTCCCAGGTGTATTGTTCGCACTCATGAGTGGAGTGTCCTTTCGATTGATGAAAGGAATAGAACCAACCCGCCATCTTGGGCAGCCACTGACCTGATTGAGAGCTCGGGGTCAGGGTGACCCTCATAGCTTGTACTCCTTTATCTCTCGGCTTCATCGACTGCTGATGATTTGACCAAGTGACTCTGTTCCTCAAGGGGGGTGGAGGAGCCCACCTTTTCGACTGAGTATCGACGTGGCTCGGGGCAAGAACTTCTTTCTTCCTGGATGTTTGAACTTCCTCCACGTTGATGTATTTCATGGCCTGACTCAATAAACTATCGAAGTGGGTCGGGAGTTTCTTCACCAGAGACCTGAAGAAGTCTCCTTCCACCAATCCTTGAGAGAAGGCATTTATCTGCACATCTGAAGTGGTCGTTGGAATGTCTTGAACCGTTTGGTTAAACCGTTGGATATAGTCCTCCAGCGCTTCCTTTGGCCTTTGTCGGAAAGATAATAAATTTAGCGGAGTCTTGTGGCACCTCCAACTACTAGCGGAATGTTGCAAGAATACGGTCTTGAAGTCCTTGAATAACCGAATGGGGGAGCCAATTAAACCACCTCTGAGCCGAGCCGGAGAGAGTGGTCAAAAACACATGACACTTGACGCCATCCGTGTATTGATGCAACAAAACAACATTCTCGAACTTGGAAAGATGGTCTTCGGTTCGCCATCTGCAACGGTTGGAATTGACGTGGCAACACATCCTCAAGGATGTTCTTCGTGAATGGGACTTCTGTGGAATCCTTCGCTAACAGTCTTAGAAGATGAGATCCACAAATCCTATAAAGGAGAAGGAGAGAGCTGAAGGGTTAGGATGAAGGTCAGGGGGCATCCCGACGGAGTCACTTCGACGCCCAAGTTAGTAGCTCATTGATCGGAGTTGAAGAAGAAGAGAAAAACAATAGTAGCATGCAAGAATGGAAGAACGAATAGATGATTACATACCTCCATATGTAGATGCAGGAGTGCTTTTATACTACTGTCTCTATTAGTTCTCTCATTTTGTGGGTATTAATTGTTGACGCGACGTGTATCATACACCAGTAAGAGAAACGTCTTGTCATATATTGTGGTATCAATACCACTCCTATACGCTCTGACATTCCCGATAAGACCCTGTGTTCTGGCGACGTGAGCCCCTCGTAGGCTTTAGTTTGCTAAGCAGTTGGGCCATGAGGTGGTTGGGCCAAGATGTTTGGCCCATTATGGGCGTTGACTCGGGGATAAGAGGCAAGAGGCCTCAAGTACACTAGGGGTTTGTCAAGGAGGTATGGGGTTGGTCGGGGGCATCTCCCTGTTAGCGGGCTTCTCCTAGTTGGCAACCGGAGTTGAGCCCGATTAGGTCATCTCCCAGTTTAGGGAGCGTCTCCCGGTCGACGAGCTTCTCTCGGTTGGGGATTCTCTTGGTTGGCGGGCTTCTCCTAGTTGGCAACCAGAGCTGAGCTTGGTTGAGGGTGTCTCCCGGTTGAGGGAGTGTCTCCCGGTCAGCGGGCTTCTTCTAGTTGGCAACCGGAGTTGAGCCCAGTTGGGGGTGTCTCCTTGTTGAAGGAGCATCTTCCGGTCGGTGGGCTTCACCCGGTTGGTGAGCTTCTCCTGGTTGGCAATCGGAGCTGAACCTTATTGGGGGCATCTCTCGGTTGAGGGAGCTGAGCCCGGTCTTCTAAACTTTTAACTTACACCTCAGCACGAATATTGACCTTCACATATGTGGATACCTTTGATTGTTATGTTTGAGAGGTGTCCTAAGGCAATCACCTTATGACTTGTACTATTTATATGATAAATATAGATTCACTATCTGTGTACATATTCTTTATGTGTTTGAATTTGATCTTAAACTCATTTACTGAATATTCACAATATGATTCATAGCATGAGAAAACTTGAGATTGGATCACAACTAGTGAGCATCTCTACATGTGTAATTATGAATGTATTAAAATCTTCCTTAGTCAATGAATTGATGTATTCGGACATCATCAATTCTGTAAGACTAGCACAAGTTATACTCCTTGGTCTAACCAAGTAGTCGTTACTTACTGGCTGGAGACATTGGGATGTCAAGAGTTAAACATGGATGTTAGTTATAGTAACTAATTCATTGGAGTGACCTATTGTAAAACTTCATATGATTCTTTACATATATATATATATATATGTCTGTGAAGTTCTTACTGCAGCTCGAATGCAAGTTTTCTTTGACTTGAGGTATTCAAGTCACCTTGGTCATGAAGACTTATGCTTTGACTTCTTAAGCAAAGCATCTCCAAGTCAAAGCATCTCCTTAGAGATGTGAACCCGAGATGATTGGGTATAAGTCGAAGTGCTCGAAGGTGTTTGGATAACGCACAGAGGATTCACCGCTCCTTGCGAGGAGACGTATACCCTATGGCCACTTGTCAGGATTGTTACCCAAAGTCTTTGACCAAAGCATCACATGTTAAGAGTATTGGACTCTTAGACACATGTATGAGTAATTAGAATCCTTAGGACAGGTAAATATGACTTGGGCTAGGTGTGATGTAGTCAGCCTAGTGGGGACAGACACAATAAATCATATCCTGAACTAAGTGGTTATAAGACGAGTGAAAGGAACGAGACACGACTCATTGTAGCTGCTAAAAGAGTTCAGAACTAGTTTTGGGATCAATTATGATTTTTCGGTTAATTGGGGATCATGATGTATTACTAGGTGCCACTCATGATCGATCCATGATTAAATAGTTAATTATGGACGACCAAAATAAATCGGGAACCTATTGGGTCACACGCACTATGAGTATCTAAAAGACATAAAATTAGTTTGAGAATTCGATTCTCAAATCAAGAGATTTAATGTCACGCCCCGAAAGTACACATGCCCGTAAATACGGACGATACTCTCTAGTGACAATCTTCGATACAACATGATATGAGCCCTCACAAATAAAACACAACCATTTAGTGTAAACAATAATACTCAACTCGAGTAATCACAACCATGTAGTGTAAACAATAATACCCTACTCAAATATTCACAACCACACAGTGTAAACAATAATACCCTACCCGAGTAGCACAACCACACAGTATACTATTAAACAAGTAAATCAAAGAATATAAAGGAGGTCCACCCCACATATAAAAATCCAAATACTCAACCACGTGCCGGCACAACTTAAAACTCTGAGTACATAGCCAAAAATAAAACCAAAGTCCAAGTCCAAATTATTTTATTAAAATGTCAAACTAAAAGTAAGTGCGGAAGTAAAAACCACTAAAGCGAAGAGAAATTAACCAAAGCTCAATGCGACATGGGACGACACGGGCAGAACCCTCCAAGCGACCCAATCTACTAACCTGAAATAAAGTGATACGCAAGGTAGTGAGTACAAAGAAATACTCAGCAGATCTAGAAAGACAGTGCATGATCTAACAATAGAAAGAGGTACAAAGGTATACAGTCTCAAAGGAGGAATATACTCACCAATCAGAAGTACATATGTATGCATCTACTACACCATCACCCTACTCAACTACATATAGTATCATGAGTAGTAATCGGTAATGAATATCATGGGTACCGCATCTCATATGCATGTACCCTCAATAATCAATATAAGTATTACATCTCATATGAATATATCGATACAAGTATCAGAAAATTGGGGTCTTGTATGTAGGAGTAATACTCCACCACAGGGTATACAAATGACCAAGACACCCAGCTCATCAACTGTTGATCGCGGGAGAAACGCTCTACCATGATACTCGTGGGTAGTCCAAAAATGTCAGGGTCCCTATCTGCAGGAGAAACTCTCTACCACGAATGACCTCATGGGCAAACAAGAGGTAGCTATCTAACTACAGGTTGTGGGAGAAACTCTCTACCACATATGACATCGTGAGCAGCCAGGGTATAACAACCCAGATAGTAGTATGTCTATGACTAGCTCACAACCGAAGGGAGCCCTGGTCGATAGCCCATGTATCTCCGTGATGCTATGACTAGCTCACACCCAAATGGGGCCCTGGTTGCTAGCATTCATGCATCATCGATGCTATGACTAGCTCACACCCGAAGGGAGCCTTCGTCGCTAGCATACATGCAACATTGAGATGAGTAGAATACAACTAATCCTACCATCGTGCAAGTCTATCTATGCAATG
>JBBUKS010000095.1:4869436-4884705 GCA_038050645.1 Hedychium gardnerianum | reverse complement strand
TAGGAGTCGGCTGGGCTCCGAACCAAGTAAATCGATTTGTTAGTATTCAATTTCATTTTCCGCTGCTACTTTGATTTTCGAACGAAAAAGAAAAGATTTTCGAACGAGATTCACTCCCCCCCCTCTCTCTCGTCTCTAACGATCCAACAACCTCCCCCTAGGGACCTAGGGTTACCTCCCCCTAGGGTTTTCCTTTTGCCAAGCTTTAAGTCCTCTAGATCCACTTGAACTTACTAGTCACTCTGTAGACTACCCACCCTTGCCTAACCTCTAATTAGGACTTTCTTTTGCCTAACTGTAGTTAGAACTTTTTCTTGACTAATCATAGTTAGGATTTTCCCTTGCCTAACCGCAGTCAAAACTTTCCCTTGTCTAACCGCAGTCAAAACTTTCCCTTGCCTAACCGCAGTTAGGACTTTCTCTTTGCTAATCATCCGGTCAACCTTGACCTAACTAGACTTCTCACATGACTAGGTCAATCTTGACCAGACTCTATTAAACATATTTTCAAACAAACATCAAAACCCTGGAGGTCGATTGCACCAACAGTTGACTCTCCAATCGACATGCTTTCGATCCCTTTCTTTGTAGCAATCACTTGGGGTTCTCCCAAGGTTCGTCCGCTTCTTAACTCAACAATATTGCAATGCTTAACACGGTTTTGTTTAGGCTTTCCCGGAAATATCCGTTGTGGTCTTGAGGAGGAGCTAGCCACTTGTGCAATTTGATTGTCAAGCATCTTGATATGTTTCTCTACATTGTCCATTCTTTCATTAAGTTGCTTGAAATCATTCTTCATTTCTAGTTGAATAGCTTGCATCTCCTCAAGAATTTTTTTCTATGCTTGAGGGTTATGAATTTTGTTGGAAATTGGATGGTTGCCTCATTTGTTCTTGATTGTTGCGATAGAAAATTTTTGGGTGATTCCTCCATCCGGGATTGTAGGTTCTCGAGTATGGATTATTGGTTCTTTGGTTGAAGTTATCAATTGCATCAACGTGTTCAATTTGAGCCAATTGTGTAGAAATTGCTCCAGTTGACAAGCTTCTTTTGTGTGCTCAGAATCACCACATATCTCACAACTTGATATTACCGCATTAACTGGGTTAACATTCATTGAATCAAATCTTTTGGTGAAGGCATCCATCTTTGCAGAAATTAAGTCCAATGTATTTACATCATGTCTTTCGAGAATTTTAATTGGGTTGCTTCTCTCCGATGCCCATTGATGATGGTTTAAGGTCACACTTTCAATTATGTCTTCGACTTCATCAAGACTCTTGTTTATTAGAGCTCCTCCAGCTACGGAATCCAAGGAAACCTTCGTTTGATAATTGATTCTGTTGTAGAAAGTGTGGATAACAAGTCATTTCTCCAATCCATAATGTGGGCATTGTCGAAGAAGACCTTTGAATCTATCCCAAGCTTTATAAAGGGATTATCCATCTTTTTGCATAAAGCTTACAATAAGATTCCTCATATGTGTAGTTTTACTTGGAGGATAAAACTTTTCTAAGAACATTTGTTCACACTGTTCCCAAGTTATTATAATGTTGGCAGGCAAGGAGTTGAGTCATGCTTTTGCTCGGTCTCTCAATGAAAATCCAAATAACATCAATCTAATAACCTCCGCTACAACTCCATTAATCTTCATGATACCATATATTTCACAAAAGATTTTCAAGTGTTGATTGGGATCTTCAGTTGGTCCTTCCCCATATTAGTTCTATTGTACCATTGATATAACAGCGGGTTTGATATCAAAATTATTGACCTTAATAGAAGGTCTGGTGATGCTTGACCTTAGGCTCCTTGCATATGGTGTTGTATAGTCTTTGAGAGGTTTGTTTGTCATATTAGACTGAATTTGTTCTTCTTCCAATTGTCTTTGCAGATTTCTTCTTCTTTTGAATGTTCTGTCAATCTCAGGATTAACAGGTAAAAGATCTCCTGTAAAATTAGTCTTTCGCATACAAGAAGAAACAAATCCAAGTGCTTTTAAGTAAAGTTCAAGACAGAGTTATTTGCACAAAGGAATAATGCAGAATTAAAGAAAGCAAGTAAAAAACTATTCACAAAATAAATAAATGCAAAAATGTATTAACAAAAAGAAAAACGTCTAGAGTAACTAAATTACTTATCACTAATGTTAATATAAAATAGTCCTCAATAACGGCGCCAAAAACTGGTTTGTCTCACCGCAAGTGCACGGTAGAATCGTTAAATAATAAAATATCAATCCTAAGGGACTATGGATTAAGCAATAATGAATTTACAAAGCAAGTTATCTAGACTATCAAAAGTTAGTTGTGAAAGCTTTAGAACTAGAGGTTGAGAGAGAGAGAGAGAGATAGAGAGGTTGAGACGTCCAAGATGGGAGAGGTTGGTTATTGAGAGAGAAGTAAGTTTGGGAAGGCGATCCTAGGACTTAAGTTTCATTATGATGCTAGTTAATGGTTCCATGGATTGTTCATCTCCCTACATCCATGTTTACAAACTCATAGGGATTTCTAACCAAATTATCGATAAAAATCTGTGAAGGTTACACCGGAGTGCTTACACTATTTTCATCCTAATGTTATTAAGTAGAAGAGGTAACATAAAAAATTCGGTTAAAGGACTACCCTCTGTCACCAAAAGCTCCCCAGTCATACAGTCTAGATTACACAAATCACTTCCTAATATTGAAATGGTGAAAATTCATTGAACTATAGTTAGCTAATCCTTTATGGAGAATTTCCCCAATTCAAGGTGATGACTCTAGAAAGTCTAGTTAAAGGACTACCATCTATCACTAAGGGCTCCCCGGGCATACAATCTAAAGCAATCTCCTCTACATGGTGACAATCCTTCACATCCATATGCATACATTTCACACACATTACACCAAACATATACAAAGCATCATACACATGGAACAAATCATAAACACTTCATATAATAAGAAAATTGGTAAATTCATAGTATCTACATCAACATCACATCACAATTACTTCCTAAATCCTAGAATCTAGGAAATCTACTCTACGGCAAAGGAGTTATAAGAAAGAGACAAGAAATGAAGCATTCTTACAATCCAAAACAAGAGTGGAGAAAAAGAGATGCTTATCGATGCGTTGCCTGTCTTCTTGGATGGAATCCTTGCTCCAGAGGTGGACAGATTGTGAAAATCGAATGGAAAATTGACCTCGTAGGTTCCCTTGAAGGGGAAACATTTCCTCCCCTTGAAAAGGAGATCTTGACCCCTATTTATAGGCTCCACGATCATGCCTCATCATCACACGGCCATGCCTGTGAGGCATAGCCAGGCCATGGGGATTGTAGGAAAAGGCACGACCTGGATGTGGCAAACAAGCTCTAGGCAGACACGGGCGTGCCTTTTGGCATAGCCAAGCAATGAGAGGATTTGTTCCATCAGCCGACATAGCTTCAAATGTGACAAGGTCATGCCTAAAGGCACGACCTGCCCGTGAATTGATTTGGAATTGCTGTTGAAGGCTTTTCAGGTAGCACGACCGTGTCTTTTGGCATGGCTTGCTCGTGACATGATTTGGAACAATTGATGGGGGCTCCTGCTGAGGCATGGTCGTGCCCTTTTGAGGCATGACCTTGCTGGCTTGGAATGACACGATTGTGCCTTGAAGAGGCACGACCATGCCTACTAGTTTTGTTCCCAAGCTTGTTACAATGTCCAATTCGCTTCATTTTAGCTCCAAATAGCATCATATCAATGAAAATACAAAGAGAGCAGATCTCTGGACTAAAGGAGTAAAAGCATGATAATAATATAAGATGGAGTGCGATAATGTAGATCATATTCAATGGAATATAAGTCGATGTGCAACAAATAATATCTAAAAGCATATATAATTTACGCACATCATTTAACAATTAACAATCAACTGCTACATTTTATAGTAGTTGTCTGCTAGCTTTTACACAGTGGATCATATTCAAATAATGTTCATAAGATATATACTCGTTAGGAAACAACATTACAAGAGTTTAACTCATCTAAGAATACACTAACAATAAATACAACTGGTCTTTGAACTCATTAAAGTTTATAACAAGAAAACCTATCCTTGAGACAATAATGAGAACAAAAAAAGTTATCATACAAATAAGATCACAAAAATTAAAAATGGATTTAGTTACTTGATAAGATAGAAAGTCATGTTATATTTTCAATTGTATGCATAAAAAAATAAACCCTACGTTACGAGGAAAAGTTAAATCTTAAATCAAAAAAGAGAGGAAGTTTTCAGGTTGAAACTCCAGGAGGAGATAAATACTATATTGGTTAGTTGATCTATTCTTTTTGATTTACTAACCTTAAAGCCAAGTAAGTCGATCGGTTGTTCAAGACCCTAAATCTTAAAATCTATTTTAGAAAGAAATAATTTGGACCATACATCAAGGATATTTTATGTAGTTTCTCTATGGTGGGACGTCCATTTGATGATAATTAGAAAATGAGCCTTTATGATGTAATGGTTAGGTCTTTCAATGGATAATCAAGGGATCTAAGATTTGATTTTCAGCTACGGCGTACTGCAGGGAATTTTTTCCTTCAGTGAGAAACAGGCCTAAGAATGCTGGCCATTTGGATGAACTTTCATTAATGTTTTTCCGATTTATCCTGATGGTCGATGAAAAAATTCTATGGGGCTGGGCCGATCACCCTAGGACTAGTCAATGAAACTAACTGAATTTATCATTTTTGATAAATCTAAGATGCCTTTTTTATCCTTGCCCTTTGTATTTTAGCTTGTGTTTCAGTTTTTACTCGTCTTTATTTGTGTCTTTGCCAACTAATCAGTGTAGAAGTTTTAAGAGAGACTATTCATTCCTCTCTCTAGCTTCTTCTCATTCGGAGAAAAATATCAAAATTTTAGTATACGATACATATCATATCAAAATATATTAAATTATATTAATTTTTTGGTATATTAAAAATTTTAGTATAATATTATATTGTATCAAATTTTTCGATATCGATATGAGATTTAACATCGATATACCACATATGTCATTTCGATATAATTTTTTTTATTATAAACGATATAAAATTTATATAATATCAAAATTTTAATATATCAAAAATTCAATATGATATCGATATAAATTTTATTATATAAATTTTTTTTGATATAGTATACGATATATGAATTTAGAGTTGGATACATGTTGGACTCCCCTACTCTTTATATTCATTTATCATTTAAAAATTAAACAAATAAATAAATTTAAATAATTTATTAAATTAAATAAATAAATTTGAATATGAATAAAGTATGTGAATTATGTTTATCAATAAACATATTATCAAATTTATAAATAAATAAATATCCTCTAAAAATGAATGAATAAGCGATCCACCTTACTGAGCAAACAAATAGGATTAAGAATATAAAAGCTATAAATAATTAAATAAATTTCAATTAAAAGTTTAATAATATTTAAATAAACTACTCAAGTTAAATCCAAATTAAAAACAATAAATCAACTTAAATTTGAGCGACCGTTTGAACGGTAATTGATTAATTTTATATTTAACTTGACTCAATTACCGCCCTATCTAAGAAACTCAGTTGCCTGAATATATTGCAAGTAAATTTGGGAAATCTTATCAAATAAATCAGCGAGAAATTCCTTTTTAACCCATCGTTAATCCGCGTAATATCTATGCCAAAGTGCCCAATATTGGGCACTTTCCCTTTCCGGTTACTGCAACGGAGGACGGATCTTGCGATTGGAGCCGTCTCCAGTGGCGGCCTGTGATGGTTGGAGACGAATCAGGTCGGCGGCGAGCGAATCGATGTGGGGTTGGAGCTGGTTGGAACGAGGGATCGGAAGTTTCATTAGAAGGGCTGCGGGCAGCGGCAGCAACAATGGCGGCGCTTGGATCTGGGGTACCGGAGGAAGCAATGGGCGGTGGCATGCCGGCATAGCGCTGGGCGTTACGGCCATGGCTGGACTCGCCTTGGCCGCCACTTTGGTCATCTCTTCCCGTAGGTAAACAAAAAAATCTCCTAAATTTCTTTGTGGGAAAAAGGAGAAACAAGAGATTTTTTTTTAAAAAAATCGAATTGTTAGAATAGAAAGAGATAGAAGAATCAATACACTTTATAGATGAAAGCTTTGCCACGAATTCGTACTTCGTCTTCTTCTCCGTCACCTAAGTCGTCATGGAATCATCTGAGATCATTTCTCGTTGTCGCACCTTCACCTTTTTCCAGTCGGTTAGTCTTATCTCTCTTCGTGTCTTTTCTGTCCCATTATTTGATTCCTGATTTCTCTCTAACAAATTGAAGCGGTACAATTTTCACTCTCTTGTTTCTTTAATTTGGCCACGTTATGAACCTAATTGCATTCATTATGGTTGACTTCCCTGTAAACTTATAGACTCTGCATGTTGAGCTCCTCTCCAAGATCTTTCTCATTGGCTTCCCTCTGTATAATGTTAATCCTAATTGTTCATCCATCTAAATGACATCCAAACCACATTTTCTGAAATAAACTCATGCAAAGTTCCCTTGTCTAACATTTAATTTATTCTTGTGCATCTTCTGGTTTGATCTTGCTGATCGCATCAATTGGGACTTTCAATTCTGGTATTTCATATTACTGGTTTCCTTGTAGTGCTTCAATTTGTGCAATCTGTACATTGAAACTATCAGTTGTCACATTGCAAATGTTATTTGGAATATGAAACTTGAGATATTAGCTTCCTAATGTTATTTATTCACCATCTCTCTAAAACATTTGGCTACCATGCTCCTTGATGAGCTTCTTTTTGTTCCCATTTTATTTCTTTTACCTTCTCATTTTTATGCTATTCTGTATGAAGTTTAAATTTGATATTTTCTATCAGAGGTGGCCTTAAATCACCATGGTCAGGAAAGAAAAGAAAATGTCCATTAACAAGGCAGCAATGGAATAATTTCTTTTTACAAGATGGAAAGCTTCGAGGAGGAGGTGTAAAATTCCTAAAGAAAGTGCGCAGTGGAGTAAGAACTGATTACATCAATGACATTTGTATTTTATGAACTACTAGTTAGGTGATAACTAATTTGAGGAAGTTCCATTAACTCAATAAACTAATCTCCAATTCAGGGAATTGATCCAAGCATCAGGGCTGAAGTTTGGCCTTTTCTTCTTGGAGTGTAAGCTTAAAAAATTTTGCTATTATTTTAGTTTATATATTTGTTTTGGCATATATTCTGTTATCTTCTAGTTCTTGTCACCTACAGTTGCTGGGTATCATATACGATCCATTACATGTAGGTTTCTTGATCCACTTCTTGTAATATGATACACTTACATCTTGTGATACTAGGGTCTTGTAGCAAAATGGCAGGATGAGTGGTCTTGAATAGCATAGCAGGGTTCCTTTTCATCTTTAATCTGTTTCAGGTGACAAGGAACAGATTTATGTTATGCAAGCACATAAGTAGGTGTACATGCAATACTTTTTTCAAATATTTGAAATAGAAATTCATGTAATTTTTGTAAATATGCAAGGAAATAATGTATTGATTTGTAAAGATTCAATTACAGTGTACATAGGAATCATATTGGACTCTAAACTTGAAACACTGTGGGAATAAATCCACTACATATGACCCACAAACCCTAATTAATCTAATACTCCCCATAAGTTGGAGGATCTATGCTCCATCTTGTTACATAAACCAGAAAGTTTCATAAGAATAACATAAACTGGTAAAGTTCTTACTTCTTACAAGAAACACAAAACCAAAACATGAACATGTTGAAAATGAGAATGAGAATGCAATACTTGCATGAAAGTGAAACAAATTTTCAGATGAAGCATGCATGCATTGAATCCTTTGACCTCACATCAGCACATCAATAAAGAGGTACTAGGAATCATACGTTGATTGCCCTTGTCCCAAAGTTTGCTCATGCTAACAAAGTTACTGATTACCGGCCTATCTCTTGTTGTACGGTTTTCTACAAAGTCATCTCCAAACTGTTAGCGGCCAGATTATCCGAGGTCATGGGTAACATTCTTCATCAGTCCTAGGCGACTTTTGTGCAAGACCGACTCATCACCGATAACATCCACTTAGCTCAGGAGCTCTTCAGGAAATACAACCACAAGTGCATCTCTCCCCGATGTATTATGAAGATTGACCTCCAAAAGGCATTTGACTCAGTGCATTGGGATTTTCTGCATGAAGTTCTCGAGGGATTCAACTTTCCTCCATAGTTTGTGTCCTGAATCATGGAGTGTGTGACCGCTACCTCCTTCTCACTAGCCATCAATGGCGGGACGTTTGGACGTCCAAGCACCCCCGATGTCTTGGGCAGACATATGTCGGCCGAAGGATGAGGGAGACTTGGTATTCAGAGACTTACAGGCATGGAACTTGGCTCTCTTGGTGAAGGTTCTATGGCGGATTTTGGAGAAGGAGGACGCACTCTGGATCAAGTGCGTTCATCACACCTATTTGAGTCGCAGAGATCTTTGGACTTGGCAGGCAGCCCATTTAGATTCCCTTTTGATCAAGCGCTTACTGCAGATACGGGATCTCATCCTAGAGGCTGCCGCGGGGTCACCAGAGACTGCTAGACAGAGACTGGCAGGTTGGTTTGCACAGGATGGAGGGGTAGCCCGGGCGTATGACTTCTTCAGACGACCTAGTCCTAGGAAGTCGTGGGCCCGGATTGTGTGGAAGACTTATCTATAGTCGAGTCACGCAGTTACTTTCTGGATGTTAGCATTGCAGAGGCTTCCCACCAGAGATAGACAGGATTATCAGGAGGATCGACAATGCACTTTTTGTAGGTAGGCACTTGAGACACAGGAGCATCTGTTCTTCTAGTGCCCTCCTATTGCAGAGCTATGTTGGAGGATCCGAGGCTGGCTCCACATGCATCCGAAGATGTCCACATATCGCCGAACACTCAAGAGTTTTTGGCTAGCGCTACCGTGGTAGCAGGACGTTGACAAAGGCCCGTCACTTAGCCTTGTCATCAGTGATGGCACTATGTATTGAGGACACGAAATTGTAGTTTTTTTAGTGAGGGACAGTTAGATGTATAAAGGATATATAGGAGCTTACAGCTTCATGTATACAAGTCTTTAGGCGTTTACTCAGATCTGATACTTTATCAGACATGAGTAACCCCTAAAGCCTCATTTTATACATTTTGACATAAGGTATACAACTTTTACTTATCCAAAAAATAATAATGAGGTACTAGGAGAAAGTCTCCTGAATAAACTTCTCTTGGCAATATAATAGCACGAAACTAACAATAAATAGAAGGAAATTACACGGCAAGGGTCTTAAGGACTATTAAAAGAGTGTATTGAGTGGACTTCTTGCATGGCACGTACAACAACACAAAATGAATAGAAGAAAGGGGAGAAGAACTTTATTAGGCTCTTGTAGTGAAGAAAGATAACATCTCATGGGACATAAGGAGCATAGAAAGAAAAATACAAATAGATTACAGGATGTTGTAATCATAGGTTTAATTATTGACCATTAGGAAAAATAAACATTAATTTACCAAGTCATATATTTAACTCCGTCTTTAGGAGAAGTGGTTATTTACTTATGTAATACATGGATTGTAATTTCCTTTGATATATACAATATACAAGTTTCCTCTCAACTTGGCACAAGGTTTAAAATTTTGAGTCGTGTTGGAGTTTTAGTCTTGAATTGGAACATATGATTTAGGTACCATAATATGTTGTGTTAATATAGATTTGGTACTTTTTAAAATATAAGTGTATATTAATTAAAAAAATATTTTTGTTAATATTTGATTGCTAGATATGCTTATTATTGATTTTATATTTCATATGTTATTGTTGAGTTCATATTTTGATAAAAAATATTTTTCATGATATAATTTGTTTAAAATGAATATATATTTTTTATATAAGTATATGAAATCTATTTATAAGTATTTGATAAGAACTTTGAGCATTAAATATTACTTTTTATATTTGTTATATAAAACCTTAAATGAAAAAACTATTGGATAAGGTGAAATAAATGCTAACAAAATCATGGCATAACAAATGACAGGGATATCAAGTATCAAACGTAATTTTCTAAAAGTATCCAAGTATAGAAAAATATTCAGATATCCAAGCATAGAGAAGGGGAGCTTTGGTGCAATGTTAAAGTTGTTGTCATGTAACCTTGAGATCATGAGTTTGAGTCGTGGAAACAACCTCTTGCAAAATGCAAGGTAAAGTTGCATATAATAGACCCAATGTAGTCCGACCCTTCCTCGAGACCCGTATTGTCAGGAGCTTCATGCATGCCTTTTTTTTTTAATCTAAGCATAGAAAATAATCCAAACATGGAAAACATATCCAAACATCCAAACATAGAGAAAAATATATGAACATCCATTCAAAGTGATCAAACATCCAAAATATCTAAACAACCAAGAATATCATAAAAATATAATATCTAATCCTCTAAAGGTGGAGGGTTTTGGTTTATGTGCCAGGACCTCATCATCTCGTAATGCTCCTGTGATTGGTAAGTGATAAACTCTTGTAGGAACTCATGAAAAGTTGAGAACCCGTGTCTGAGCTCTTCAAAGCAAGTAATCACTATCTCTTCTAGCCTGATCAGTTTTTCTTCCATAGTAGGAGGTCGTGGAAGTGCTAGAAATGGTGGTTGTGGTACCGGTTGCACCTCGTTATCGTCATTTGAGTCCTCCTCAACAACAATGTGACAAGTGGGTCTCCAGACCATTTTGTGGCCCCCCTTGATCATGCTTGGTCAGGGCCATATGTCAGAGTCCGATCAATTTAGAAAAAGCTTATGATAGAATCCCCCAAAAAATTATATAGAGAATTCTAGAAAAGAGAGGTGTCAGTATAGCGTATATTGAACTAATTAAGGATATGTATGCTGATATCATGACAAGAGTGAAGATCCCAGGCAAATTAATCGAAGCATTTCCCATAAAGATAGAGTTACATCAAGGATTAGCTCAAAGTCCCTATCTTTTTACACTAATCATGGACGAACTCACTGAACACGTCCAAGATACAATATCATGATGCATGTTATTTGCATATGATATTGTTTTGGTAGATGAGACACGTTGAGTAAATGCTAAACTCGAATCTTGGTGGAAAACGTTAGAAGTGAAAGATTTTAGGCTTAGAAGAGTAAAGACAAAATATATAGAATCTAAGTTTATCAATATTAGAAGTAATGAGACAATTGTTAAGATATGAGATGTCTATAATTGAGAGTTTTAAGTATTTAAGATCATTTTTACAAAATGATGAAGGGATTGAAAGAGATGTTTTACGTAGAATACAAGCATATCGTTGAAATGGAAGAGAGCGTAAGGTGTTCTTTGTGATTATAAAGTACCTTTAAAACTTAAAGGAAAGTTCTACTAAACGGCGTTTAGACTTACTATATTATATGAAGCTAAATGTTTGGCTATGATTTGAGCACATGAGTAGAAGATAAGAGTTGCAGAGATGAGAATGTTAAGATGAATGTGCATACATACAAAGATAAATAAGATAAGAAATGAAAATATTAAAGAGAAAATCGGGGTTGCACCTATTAAGAGAAAACTTTGGGAGACACGTTTAAGATGGTACGACAATTAAGTGATGTGAAATTATGACAAATATGCACATCAAACGAGGAAGATCAAAAAAAACTTGGTTAGCAACAATAAAACAAGATAAAATTTATTTAAATATAAATGATGATATAGTAGGGGATAGAGCCCCAATGGCGAAGAAAGATCCATATAGCCGACTTCACTTAGTGGGATAAGGCTTGGTTGTTGTTATTGTATCTCTTTATCATATTTTGTTTGGTGTGCGTAGTTGCATTCCTTGGTTTTTTTAATTTGTAGTCCCAAGAAGATCGTTAATTCTCCTATAAGAGTCATTTCAAATTAATTCTCCATTAATGTTATAAATTCTCTTAAGATGTTTGTGTTTGTTGACCCAAAGATGATGTCATTGACATATACTTGGGCAACGAAGATATCATTATTGTAAGTTTTGATAAATAAGGTTAGATTAATTTGACCTCTTTAAACTCTTTAGAGACTAAGTAAGTTGATAGTTTATTTAGGCTTTCTAATACAATATAAAGTTGATAAACAAGTTACTCTTTTGAAAAACAATATAAACCTGCCATGTTGCCCTAAAACTCCCATTCACATTGGCGTCCATTTTTCATTTTTTCATTCACTTTTCCAACATTATCTTCATGTCATAGTGTACTAAATCTCAGACTTAGTTTCTTTCAAATTGAATCAATTCTTCTTGCACTACTATTACCTAATCGGGATCAAGTAGTGCTTCATCTACAGTTTTAGGGTCAACTATAGAGATTAATGTCACTTGATTTTTTATGTTTTTATAAAATGATTATCTCCTTATTATCTCCTAAGATTTGTTGAGTGGGTGACTATAAGTTATTCTTTGTATCTTAACAGATTAAGGTTCATATGTTGTAACTTCTACATTTGGTTAAGTTTTGACTTATTTTGTTTTGACTTTTTACTCATCCGAGTTGTCTCTAACTCCCCTGGATTATCGCTCTCGAGGGTTAGTTTTTCGATTTCTATTTTGATTGATTTATTTAGGTCTTTATCAATTTGAGATTTTCTTGGGTAGGTTACATTTGTGGATTTTTCAATTCTTAGTGTTCTTTGTTATAAATTCGATAAGCCTTGCTTGTAGTTGAGTATCTTATGAAGATTCCTTCGTCAGATTTAGTAGAGAATTTATGAGATTATCTTTTGTGTTTAGAGTATAGACTTTGCTGCCGAACACACTTTAAGTGCTTAATTGATAGTGATTTGTTGTAGTATATTTCATAGGGTGTTTTTCGTAGGAATTTGTCTATGTAAACCCTATTTTGGACATAAATATAGCATTGACTGTCTTGGCCTAAAAGTAACTAGGGAGTGAATATTCATTCAATATCGTCTTAGATGCTTTTTGTGAGGCTTGATGTCTCCTTTCCATGACTCCATTTTGTTGTGGAGTTGTAGGATAGGAGAATTCATGTTTATACCCATTTTTTAAACAAAAGCTAGTGAAACTATGATTTTCAAGTTCCCCTCCACACTATGTATTCTTTTGATTTTTGTATTATCTCGTTTTTCAACTTGTTTGTAAAATTTTACAAAGTTTTCTAAAATATCTTCCTTATGTTTTAAAAAGTATATTCAGGTAAGGGCAGGAAAAATCATCTATAATAATTAAACAATACCTACTACCATTCAAGGATTGAATTCCATAACTATAGTCTGTAATAGTTCTAATTTTATTTGTGCTCTTATGAGTTGATGTAACTTGTTTGCTTTTTTAACATGTATTGTAGATCTTGTGCTTAGGACTGAATTTTAGGTAATCCCTAACTAGTATATTACTCTATTTTTACCTACTTTGGATATCTGTCTCATGTTGGTGGTGCTAGTCTTGTACGACAACTAAACTTCCTCTTGTGTCATAAGACACTTGTTAGAAGCATGAGGCAGGTTAAGAACATGGTTTAAAATCTCAAGCCGTGCCGAAGTTTTGGTCTTGAATCAGAACGATATAGTTTCAGTACCGTATCGTGTCATGTCGATATAGTTTCGATATTTTTTAAATATAAAATATATTAACTAAAAATAAAATATTTAATCTAAATATTTAGAAATGAAAGATATAAAAAATAAAAAATATATTTTTAAAAAATATATTTTTAAAAAATATATATTAAATTAATGGGATAATTTTGCACGTCGTTTCCGAACGCGTCGTCGGGCTCGTGCGACGCATCTGGATGCATCGTCGGGCTTGCGCGATGCGTCTAAATGCGTTGCCGGCTCGCGCAACACATCCGGACGCGTCACCGGGCTCGCACGACGCTTCTGGACATGTCGCCAGGCCCACGTCGCCGCGTGCCGGTCAGTTGGCGAAACGAGATGTTTCACCTATATCGGGTGAAACGGCTCGAGATTTCATACTATAGTTAAGAGTAAATGTTCTTATTCCTATTTCCTACTAATATGATAGAAGATATCCTAGTATGTTTTAATAGACACTTGGTAAGTATCACATAATTGACTAATGCTTAATCAATTGAATTTTAAATGTTCAACCAATAAAACTTTCTTAATTATAAATTTAGAATTTAACTCAATGTTACCTGACCTAATTACCATAAGTTTGTCATTGTTGCCGAATGAGACCATTCCCATATCTCTAAGCTTGAGGTTGGTGAATTTTTATTAGTCTCCGGTCATATGTCGTGAGCATCCGCTGTTCAACATTCATTCATTTATTTGTTTTTTTCGCGGTTGTACCTGCATTTAAACAATGGATTTGCTGATTTTGTACCCAATAAGATTTTATTAATTAAGAATTGCTTAGGGATCCATGCTTTAACAATCTAAATGATAATTTAATTGCATTTCTACTAACTAGTGACATGTAAGAGATTTCCTTAGCTCTTGGCTTGTATCCAAGGCCAACCTTGCTGTAGATAGCATATTATACTACACCTAACATGTCATGCCCCGAAGGTATACTTGTCCGATAAAACGGACGATACCCCCTAGTGACAATGTGATCAATACAACTTGGTATAAGTCCACACGACTTATACAAGCCAAAAACCCATGCAGATAATAATATCTAAATATTCAGATCAAGATATAATAAAATAAATCAAATGCAAATAACCAAAAAGGTGTGTGCCGGCGTGGCTTAACATCACAACAAAGTGTCCAAAACCAAATACTAAGAGAAAAACCAAATCCACATAACAGTTCACTTATTACAACATAAGTGCGGAAACCAAAATGAAATAAAATGCAAGAACCGGAAGCGCGGAAAACCCTCCATGTGACGTAGGACAGGCAGACAGGATCTCGCGACGACAGTAACATCTATTTGATACCTGAGGAAAATAAATACAAACAGGGGATAGTGAGTCCAAATGACTCCATGAGTATAAGAAAAATAGTGTATGATAACTATAACAGTAGGGGATCAAGGTACATACAGTCTCATGGGAAGAACTTTACCATGTATAAGACCAAGTACAGTACATATAATCAACTCTGTCGTAGTATATCCCGAAATCTCCAAATAGCATAACAATACTTTTAACCAATCTAACTCAGTCCAGTATTTGGTATAAAACATAACTCCAACATATGGGTGCTATCACAGACATAGGTGAGTCATCTATATATATGTACATACATCCATCGAGTGCACA
>JBBUKS010000095.1:4780577-4811098 GCA_038050645.1 Hedychium gardnerianum | reverse complement strand
GAAGCAGAAGGAGGAGGCCCGGACTAAAATGAAGGCGCAGGCCAAGGAGTGGAAAGAGAAGGAGAAGGGTCTTCAGGCCGAGCTGACCGGAAAATACGCCGAGCTAGTAGCTAAAGAAGTGGCTCTGGAGGCTTTGAAGGTTGAGCTGGCTGTTGAGAAAGTCGATCAAGAAAGCTACAGATCAGGCGAAGAGGAGCGTTGGACGACCAATAAAGCTGAATATTTGGGATCTCAAGAATTTTACGACCATCTCGGTCCACGGACGATAAAAATATTTAAGTTTGGAGTCGAGAGGACGATCGAGTAGTTGCGCGGGGCGGGACATTTAACAGTCAATTTTCCTCCTAACTTAGTCAGTCTGGATAAGATATTTGAAGGCATCTCTCTAGACTCTTTTGAAGATTTTGTATAGTTGTCTTATGCATGTGTTGTAATTTTTTGGCCTGGAATGCAACATCTTTTTGTCGTTGTCTTTTATATTCGGGGGCCTGATTGCCTTGGTCTAAGCCGCTCAATGGAAGGTCTGGTTTCTCGAGGGAGGTTGAGCGTGGATCAGTACAATACACTAATCTAAGACCGGTGGAGATGGCTGAACCTCAAATGGGGGAGATTGGCGCTTTAACAGAGAGCCTGGACCCCGGATCAGGGGGGAGATTAGCGCTTTAACGGAGAGCCTCGATCTCAGATCAGGAGGGAGATCAATACTTTAAGGGAGAGCATCAACTCCGGATCAGGGAGAGATCGGCGCTTTAATGGAAAGCCTCGATCTTGGATAGGGGGAGATCGATGATTTAATGGAGAGCCTCAACTCCGGACCAGGGGGAGATCAAAGCTTTAACAGAGAGCCTCGACCCCGGATCAGGAGGAGATCAGCACTTTAACAGAGTGTCTCGATCCTAGATCAAGGGGGAGATCAACCCTTTAATGGAGAGCCTCAACCCTGGATCAAAGGGGAGATTATCGCTTTAACGGAAAGCCTTGACCGCGGATTAGGGGGGAGATCGGTGCTTTAAGTCGATCCAACAGTCAATTGATTTTGGTCAGAGGCCGACATGCCAAGGTCATGCCCCAAGGCACGACGTGCTCATCTACTCAGAGCCGGACATAGTCTAGTCATGTCACCAACACGGTCGTGTTCGACCCCATCTTTTGCCCCTTGGAGTGACATGACAAGTGCACGACTAATGCAACATATTTCGATGCGTTTGGAGGGCTATAAAATGTGATGGGCGATGATCGCAATTACATGACTCTTGCAAGTAATTAAAGATATCGATCACATAGGGACTGTAAAATCAAGAACCAATCGAAATCACAAAGGAGATTAACTATAAAGTCACAAATTGCAAGAGTTGAGAAAGAAAGACATCGAGTTGATAGCACACAAGAAGTCCAAGAAGACATCCAAATTTGGAGAAACAATCCTAGGATTTTGATTTCGCCATGATGTCTGTTGACACCCTAAGTACTATTTATTTTTCTACCTCTATGTCTATTCACATGTAGATGGTCTATCCTGAGATACCGATATAGATTTTTGGAATTATACTGGCGTGCCTACCCAAACGCGACATCTGCTTTCAAGAAAATCTTACTAAAGAGACTGCTTTCTCAAGGAGACTCTTGTCACGATGCCCCACAGTCCTCTAGGTGTCATTCCCTACTTCATGACATAGAATCGAGGTAAACCCATTAAGCTTCGTGATAGCCAATGGTATCATCATGAGTTTTGGACTATTTTGTGACCAACCCCTCACGTCTCGGTCTTTATGGATCAAAAATTTGAATTTAACTTTCAGTCCTTCCCCATGTCCCGTGAGATACGAAGATGCATGGTTAGTGTCATAATCATATATGTGCAATAAAGTCAGATCATGGAATAAATATATCATGCAATTGAGAAAGATAAACATTACATAAATCGAATGCCAACAAGTCAATTGGGCTACTCCCTCATTCTACAATCTAGGGTACTACTCCATCAAGATGAAATTACAATTGAAAGACAATAAAGAAAGCATCCTACAACTCAAAATTGAAAGAAGAGAGAAGAGGAAGCTTAGTCGAATTGATGTCGATGTCTTTGGAAGGATCTCCAAGCTCCTAGGGTGGGTGGATCACTTTGACGGTTGCTTGGAACACTGCTCTTAGGGTTCCCTGTCACGGGGAAAACCCTCCTCCCCATTTTGGGAGGCCTTTTGGCCTTTTTATAACCCTTATAACCGATAAAAAATGATTAAAAATACCATAACTGTCAGGGCATTTTTGTCGCACTACGATCGTGCCTGAGAGGTATGGCATGGCCGTGTCGCACAAGCAGCTGAAATCGGGGGACGGACATGGCCATGCCAGCGGGCATGGCTAGACCGTGTTTGGCGCTATGGAGAAAGACACAGTTGTGCGGGGGGCACGACAAGGTCATGTCGGGCGCGAAGTGGAGAGGCACGACCATGCCGGGAGGCACAACCTAATCATGTTGTGTGCTATAGAGAAAGACATGATCGTGCCTGGGGGCATGACCAGGGCGTGTCGACTTCTGCTAAGGCTGGATGGGGCACGATCATGCTTGGGGACACGACCATCCCGTGTTAAGGTCTGATGGCCTCGTTTTTGCTCTATCCTCCGTCTAACTTCGGTTAGAGGAACACGTCCATGTCATGTGACATAACCAAAGCATGTTTCTTGCTTTGAATCCACATTCCAAGGCTTTTAAGTTCAGATTTTGCTCTATTTTCATGTCATGTTAATGAAAAAATACAAGAGCAAATATCTGAACAAAAAAAGTAAAACAATAAAGAGGAAGAAGCGAGTATGCAAAATATGCTCATAAAATGACATAAAATGAATGCAAAATAATACTAAAATTAATGTAAGAAATACACACATCAAAAAGCCCTAAGAGGCTCTTGTTTGAGAGAGGGCGGTGCTCCCCTATTTTTAGGATATTTTGTATTCTAGGAAAGTATCTCCAACTCTTTAGGAAAGTTTGTTAGTTTTGGTATCCTTGGAGACTATAAAAGGACAAAGGGGGCATTTATTGGATGTATCAATGGATCAAGGGGTTCTCCCCTCCCTAGGAGGTGTTTCCCCATGACAGGGAACCCTAGGAGGGTCGTTTCCAAGGAGTCATCAAAGTTTCCATCCACCCTAGCGATTAGAGTTCTTCCGAAGATACCGACAACATCACGACTAAATTTTCTCTTTTCTTTTCTTTTTGATTCGAGTTGTAGGATGTCTTCTTCTTTATCTTTTAGTTGTAACTCTATCTCTATGGTGTAGTACTCATAATTCTAGGATAAATGAGTAACCCGATTGACTTGTTGATGCTTGTTTATATGCTTATTCATCTTTCTTATTACATTATTTATTTATCCACTATCCGATTTTATTGCGCATACATGATTTTGACATTAACTGTGCATCTTCATATCCCACGGGACATGGGGAACGACCGAAAGGTGAACCCAAATCTCTGACCCATAAAGACCGAGACGTGAGTAGTTGTTCATGAAAGTAGTCAAAAACTCACGCGGGCACCAATGGTTACCATGAAGTTTAATAGGTTTACCCTGATTTAGTGTTACGAAGTAGGGGATAGTATCTAGAGGACCATGAGGCATCATGATAGGGGCCTCCCTTAGAAAGTGATCGCTTTAGTAAGGTTACCTTGAAAGTAGGTGTCGCGTTTGGATAAACACGCCGGTATAATTCCAAAAGTCTATGCTGGTTACCTCGGGATAAACCACCTACATATGCATAAATATTAAAATAAGAGAGTGAGTAATATTTAAGATGTCAACTGTCGTTGTAGCAAAATTGAAATCCTAGAATTGATACCAAACATCAAATTTCTCCTAAGACTCCTTGTGTTTTCTTGATTCATTTTCTTTCTCTTGACATTTACGATTTCGATTTCTCTAGATAGACTACTTCGTGATTCTGACTGTTACTTGATTTTATAATCCTTGTGGAATCGATATTTTATTACTTGACAACAGCAGTGCATTTGTGATTTTCACCTATCAAATTTTTGATATTATTGTCAGAGACTATTAAAAGCAATATTAGTTCGATTGCGATTTGATGAATCTAATTTTTTTCCCCTTATTTACTATTTTTTCTTTTTTTCTCTCCTCTTGTCTTTTATTTTATCCTCTCTCTTTCGAAAAACAAAATTTTTATTTCCTTTTTGTTTTATTTTTCCTTCTTCTTTTACCTTTCCTTTTTTTTTGTTTTTTCTTGCCTTATCTGATCTTTCCTTTTTCAGGTAAATAACTTCCCTTTTATGTGAGGTGTTGACAAATCAAGAATTATTCTTTCATTAGATCCATAGGTTGACAAAATCTTCCATTAGAGAAAAAGATCCACAAAAGCAGATTGAGAAGAATTGATCTTTCCTTTTTCATTTATTTGTTTTGACATTTTTTTCTTTCCTCTTTCTCTTATTTTTTTTAATTTCCTTTTTCAACTTGCTATTATTTTTCTTTTTCTTTTCTTTCCTTCTTTCTCTTCTATTAATCTTTCTGACCTTTATTTGTTTTAGGTGAACAAATTTCCTTTTATACACAGGAAGCAAGACCAATCAATCTCAATCACGGCCAACAATAAGAACATACCTCTAAGAGATTATGATGCATCGAGTGTAAGGGGATTAAGATCTAGTACGGCAAAACCTTTGATTGATGTTGATAATTTTGAACTTAACTCAGTATTAATCGTCTTGATATAACAAAATCAATTTGGAGGTGCATCAACGGATAATCCATATCTACATCTAGATGACTTTCTGGAGTATAGCGATATAATGAAATATAAAGGCGTTTTCACATATGATATTAAGCTACGAGGATTCTCTTTCTCTCTGAAGGATAAAACTAAGATTTGGTGACATTTTTTTCCCCCGGAAAGCATCACAAAATAGGAAGAGTTGGAACAATATTTTCTAAACAAGTACTTTCCACCTAGTAAGACAACCTATATTAGATTTTTAACCGTCAAGTGTTTAGTCAATCATTATTTACTTTGACTTCTCTATTGTCAGATATTCAATCAATCTTGACATACTTAATATCTCATTAAACCATCAAATATATTAATCAAATATTAAAATTGAACTCGAATTTGATTATTCTTGATTCGAGATCGATTGCACCAACATAAACTTGGAATAAAATTAATGAATTGAAAAAAATAATTATCTCATTACTTAGATGAAAAATTCTCATCTAACAAAGATAAATAGGATTAATGATAAATTCTTTTATAAATTTAGCTTAAGAAAAATATAAAAGTAAATACTTTAAATAAAAAAAATATAATAGAGATGATGTTATAATTATTTTACTATCAAATAAAAAATATTAATTGATTCTTAATTATATAATTAAATTTTAAAATTTATTATAAACAAAATAATCTGAAATATTTTTTGAAACTTATTTCCCCTTCAATTCTAAATTATTCTTAAATTTATTTTCTTTTACAAAGTGTTTTTTTTTTGGTTTCCCCTCGAGGTCTTCTGTAGCGACGACTCATAATTTTCAATATTGGAACCAACCGCCCGATCAGAGAGAAGCGAGAAGGGGCATGGATGACTCCCGGACTAATGATGCGATGGTTAGAATTTTTAATGAATAACCAAAGAATTTAAAGTTCGAATCTCAACTATGGCGCATTGCAAGAAATTTTTTCTCTAATAAAAAGCGAGCCTTGGTTATTTGGATGAACTTTCATTAGCTCTTCTCGATTTATTTTGATGATCAAAAAATTTTCGTGGACCGAATCGATCATTTCAGATTTAATGTTTTTCGACTGAATTAATTAAGAGAAGGGGAATGGATGCGAGCGATTTCTGTCTCCCGCTTAAAGTGTCTGAATTTTGAACCGTCCGATAAAGGAAATATGGACGTCTGGATCTATGCCAGCCACATGAAGATGAGAAAGCGCCATGAGGCATAAACCGGCCGCACGTCGGGATCACCCTTGTCCAAAAGTGGCTTTTAGGTTTTTAGTCTTGGCTCGCTGCTGTCGCTCATGAATCTCTCCCGGGCCATCACCGGAGTGCTGTCTCCCCACTCCCGCCGGTCCACTAAATGGCTATTCTCTCTCGGTTCCTCCTTCACCGCCCAGCAACTTGCATCTCTCTCTTCCTCGCCGCTGAAGCGCACTTTCAATACAATCACCGAGCCTAAGCCTGAGGCGTCCTCTCCTGGGTTGTCGTCTTCGCCTGCCACCGAAGCGCCTGCTTCCCCCTCCCTGGAAAATTTCAAGAAGTCGTCGGACCTGCCGCGCCCGAAGGAGATACCCTTTCAACCGCAGATTCTTAACCAGGTGCACCTCGTCGGTTACGTCGGTGTGCCGGTTCAGCTTCAGATGTCACCCAATGGATCCTGTGTCGCCGTCTCGGTTCTTACCTCTAAGAAGATCGAGGGGCTACTTTCATTCTGGTGCGCTCGCTTCTAGACTTCAACCGTTGACTTGATAATAAAATTTTGCTCTTGTTGACTTTGATGTGTCTCTAGCCATTCCGTTTTTGAAATACTATGAACAAGTATTTTCTACACTAGAAACTAGAGATTTGTATCAATAGTTATGTTAGACTCTATCATGATAGAAATTCGCTTAGTGATGATGTATGCTTGTGAAAAAATGACCATATTCTAGCAGCATGATTTTTAAAAACCACCGCACAAGGCCACAAATTGACCAGCTTGCCCAATGCATACGTGTTTTCTTATGGCGATGCACTAAATTGACATGAACATTTATTTTGTGAGTGATATAGGATATTACTTACGTTCATGTTATTTGTAAATTTGATTTACATATATTGTTGGTTAATATCAATTATCATATCTTATGTATTTTGTATTCTGTACTTGACATTTCTTTTAATAAGAAATTATGAGTTAGATGTATTTATTAATTTATTTTCTTGTAAATATGTTAATTATTTTTACCAGTATACTTATTGTTTTTGGTATTTTTAATATTAGTTACATATGCCACCATGTACCACATATACACTATGTGGTGGGTTGACCACATTAATGATTTTTGAGACCTTGCTAAGTGGTACATAATCTTAAACTACTTGAACTAATGACTTCTCTCTTGTACTAAGAAGTACAAGAGATATCCAAATTTATGGTTTTCCTTTTGAACTAATATGCACTAGTTGTGTTGGTAGGTGGTATTTGTTAAAATTTTGAACCATATGGGAGTGTGAGAAAACATGATTTTGTAATCATGTTTATCCCAAAAAATTAGGTTAAAATTATTCCATAAATTACGGGAAATAGTGGAGTAGAGATTTTATTGAAATAGTCTACTATTTTATGAAAGATAAGTCATGATATTAATTTATAAAAGGGATTAAGATCCCATATATTGGATAAGTTTTAGAGGTAATACAATTTTCAATTTATAACATGATATCAAAACAAACACTAGCCATCTCTCCTGTCGCAACAATTAAAGCACCGCTAACCCTAGTCTCCTTCTCTCCCTTATTATGGAAGAATGAGATGAGGGTTTGGGTCCAAATATGCAAATCCTAACTAAAGCAAAGGAAAATAAGAGCAACAGTGACATGGAAGAGGGAGAATAGAAGTTGCTAGCCATCGGAGGCCTATTCTCCTCATGTTTTTTTGATGACCTTCGCCTCCATCCTACGTTGTGTCAACACCTCTAGGATAAAATGGGGTTTCAGGTTCCCATGCAGATTTGTCGCAAGTGTTTCCGGTTGTAATCTTTGGTTGGCATTCACGTGTTAATGCAAGTGTTTCCGGTTGTAATCTTTGGTTGGCATTCACGTGTTAATGCGGATGCTAGAACTGCCAAGACGATTGTGTACTCTTCCCACAATTGTCCATCTCCTCCTCACGTATGAGCCTCAAATTCAGTGCTCTGGCAGAACCTATGCCTCGATACTTGTACCAATGAGAGAGCTTTGCATGTAGGTTTATGAAATTCTGCAGAAATTGCTGCATTATCTTCATTGGATGGTTCTAGGTTATATTATAGGTGGAAAGAACAGGGCAAAAGAAAAGGCTTGATTGCGTAAAGGAATATCCATTCTAATTGCTACCTGTGGATGCTAGATAACCTAAAGAATACATCATCATTTGAACACACAAAATTATGCTGGATAATCTTTGATGAAGCAGACAAGATTCTTGAATTGGGATTTGGAAAATAGTAGAGAAAATTCTAGATGATATTTTGGGTTCAAGTCAAAACAATCATATTCCCTTAAAAGGAAAAAATTCCAACTCTATCAAATGTTCCTGGTAGAACTTGCTTCTTTCAGCAATCTTGAATAAAAAGTTGAACCATTTAGCCAATATCAGCTTAAAGAATCCAATCATGATTGACATGTTTCAGAAGAAAAATCCTCAGATGGCAAACACACTTTCAGTTGGAAATGTCACTTCAGCATATGCCATTGATGGAGATTTGAAAATCCATAATGGACTTTCAAGTCTGACATTAGAAAATTATAACCTACTTGCTCAGTTAGTTCAAAAATATGTTCCTTAGTGGTTCGAGATTTGTGATTCTTCTCTTCATCCTAATTTATTCGAAGGAGAAACCTCCCAGAAGATTGTTTTCTTTTTGACATGTGATGTAGTGGATTTCCATTATACCCTTATAAATGAGTTTAAATGTTCTCCTTGTCCACTACAAGTGATGAAAGAGCAAAAGTTTGTCAGTGTAGGATCTTCAATTTGCATGGCTAAAGATTTAATTTTGAAAAGAAAGCACTATTATTGTGTACATATGTTGTTGCTTGAGGTTTGGACTTTCCTAAAGTCAGGTGTATTATCCAATATGATTCACCAGGCGAATCTTTTGAATATGCGCACAAGGTTGGAAGAACAACATGATCGAGGGAGAAAGGTGGAACTTTTCTATTTCTTCAGCTTGTTGAAATGGATAATTTACATGATTTGCAATAGCATGGAGTTAAACCAGAAGAAAATCAAATTTGAAGGCATTTAGATGGGTTCACATCATATGGCAAGAATGATTACAAATAGTTCATCTCTTTAGAAACACATTCTTGGTATTGTTTCTATAGAAAACTCTAGAAACCTTCATTTTCATTCAAGATAAGTTGAAGAAGTTAGCAAAGAATCGATTTTGTTCGTGGGTTCGTGCATACATTGTTCATAGAAGTGAGATGAAGCAAATTTCTTTTGGTAAAAAAACTCCATTTGCGGTATGCAACAAGTCATTGTAGAAATGCCATGAAGCTGTTTCCCCTAATCACAACAATATCAAGCTTTCCTATTTTATTATGAACTTTGCCTTCGTACAATTTGTGCTTGCTTAGTTTCCCAACTTTAATTTCGTCTCTTGAATCTCCTTGGCCGTCGTAGTTATGTCGCTCAGTTACTCAATTATTGCTTAGATTACGTTAGTAAACAAAGGAGGCATTGACACCTGGATGTCAACTTTAGCTATAAGGCTACAACTAGTTCAGGAGTTTTCTTTAACTTCCTCAATGCGCTGGGTGATGTCGCCTTCTTGTATGTGGGACATAACGTCATTCTCGTGATCCAATATATGGGGTTGTAACATCATTCCCGAGATCCAAGCGATGATACCTTTGACTCTTGATAAGCCTTCAATGTCCAATGTGGAAAGCATTCTCGTTGCTATTTTCTACTTTCTAGTTGCCATTTTGATATCCAAGGGTATTGCGCCAGCAACGTGCCAACCACAGGGGCTAGACACAAACATACATGGACGTGTATCTGGCGACCCAAGTACTTGATACTCAGACAAGTAGGGTTATCGAGTAGTCTTGTGTCTCCTGACTATTCTCTTAGGGAGGTAGGGGCCCAACGCCTTGAGTACTCCTAGAGCCGAATATTCGTTGTACTTCCCCAAGCAAGCCTTGACTACCTCGCGGGACCCGTGGGTCATTCCTCCCTAGAATGGTTCCAACCGTTTACTCATGGCATATCCATTCCTCTAACGGGAGCCATCACCTTACGACATGGCTGAGGCACGTAGATCATCAATAGGAGTGGTCACCATAGGATAAGGTCACAGTAGGAACAAGCCTTGGTATGGAATGACGGATCCCACTTGACCCCATCTATTAGTGCACCCCTTTTACAAACTCCCCTACCTTTAAGTGACACTCTCAGCTCACTAGAGCTTTATAAAAGGTAAATTGGACGACGGTAAAGGGGTTCACTTCCCTCACACTCAACCTTGTGAGTCGAAGGTGGGAGAAGTTCATGGAAGCCAGTTGGCCTCCTAGAAGTGTTACGTGGAGACCGTGTGGGCAGCCAAAAGTGTTCAAGAGGAGTTGACGAAGTCGAGCGATACAATATAAAGGTGATCAAGTGCACCTATTATGAGAACAATTGTAGAGGATGGACCTAAGCCGGTGAAAATAGCCCTAGATGACTCAGGGAAAATCACCCAGATAGTCATTGGCTTGGACCCAAACATGAAGGAGTTGATCGTATGCCTTATTTGAAATCAAGACATCTTCGCCTGGGACACCTGAGACTTGATCAAAGGCTCCCCACAACTAATAAAGCACCGCCTCACGATCTCACTGGAAGTTTGATTGGTGAAACAAAAATTGGAGAAGTTACTTAAGGTCGGTCATATCCAAGAGATACAATTCCTTGGCTTTCTAGTGTTGTGTTGTCCCTAAACCCTTAAGATAATAGAGGATGTATATTGACTTTCCGGATCTTAACCATGCCTACCCTAAGAATTGTTATCATCTCAGCAGATCGATCAATTGATAAATTCAATTGTGGGGCATGAAGTTATCTGCATGATGGACGCATATCAAGGTATCACCAAATACCCCTCGCTCAGGATAAGGTCAATTTCATCGTGTCGAATTTGGCCTCAAGAATGCGGGGATATTTATCAAAGACCGATAAACAAGGTGTTCAAAGGATTGATAAGGAGGAATATGAAGGTCTACGTAGATGACATATTAGTAAAGTCCGTGCATATGGCTAGTGTCGGACTTGGAAGAGACCTTTATGACCCTCCAAAAGCATGACTTAAAGTTGAATCTCTACAAGTGTGTTTCCGGAGTCTAGAGAGGCAGATTCTTGAGATACAACGTCACAAAGAGGGGAATTGAGGCCAACCTGGAGAAGATACGAACCATTTAGGACATGTCCTCTCCCAAAACCCCAAACGAAAGCCAACGCTTGATGGGCCGGATAACCACTATATCCTAATTCATCTTCTAATTTGCTGATTATAGCCTACTTTTCGGATGTTGCGGAAGGCTACCGAATTTCAATGGGATGAGAGATGCGAGTAAAGCTTTCAAGGAGCTGAAATAGAATTTGGTCGATCTCCTGATCCTCTCAAAGCCCTTGTTGGGGGAGTGGTTGTGGGTGACAACCATTGAAGGAGGCTCAATTTAGTTCTCATCTGACAAGGAGGGGCAACCTGCCTATATATTATGTCAATCACCTCTTGAAGGGTGTTGAAATAAGATGTACCAATTTGAAAAAGTTGACCCGGGCACTAGTGATCACGACAAGGTGGTTACGTCCCTATTTTTTATCACATCCCATCATGGTGCTAATCAACAATTGTATGACTAGAATCCTCACCCGCCTAGATTCCTTTGGGCGACTAGTGAAATGGACAATGAAGCTTGTCAAGTATGACATACAATACCAGTCGTGTACAATGATCAAGGCCTAAGCTTTAGCTGACTTCTTGGCTGAGACAACCTTTATGAAAGAAGAGGCACCATGGAAGGTCTTCCTAGATGGCTCCACTATTACACAAGGTAGTGGAGTGGGGTAATTCTAATCTTCTCACTTGGGAATGTGATTAAGTTGATAGTCCACTTAGCCTTCTAGACCTCTAATAATGAGACCGAGTATGAAACCCTCTTGATAGGGCTGTAAGCGGCCAAGAACGTCGGAGTTACCCAAGTCATAATCCACATTGATTCTTAGTTGGGAACCTGCCAAGGCAACAAACTTTATGAAGTCCGTGATGAGAATGCAGAGGTACCTCGAAGTGTATGAGTAGGCCGAGGTGGACTTTATGGAGCTTGTGGTACGACAAATCCCTCGGGAGGAAAATACTCGAGCGAACCAGTTGGCCAAGATGGCAAGCGTTGGGGAATTGGTCTTCTCGAGGCACCATTGCCAAGGAAGAGTTAATCTCCTAGGTGGAACTTCCCGCTAGGATCAATTGGCGATCCGAGTTGTTATCTTATCTATAGGAGGAGTCTTGCTTGGTCCTTCTCGAATTTGGAGGGGGGCTAAACGTTTCACCCTCATTAATGGGATCCTCTTTAAGTCATCCTTCTCCCGACCACTACTTTGATGCTTAGGCCGAAAGAAATCGAATATGTCATGAGAGAGATACACGAAGGATGCTGCGGGAATCACTTAGGTGGATGGGCGCTCTTGTGTAAGGCTCTTCTCGCAAGATATTTTTTACCGACTATGAAGGAGGATGCCACTTGGATGGTAAAGACTTGTAGCAGTTGCCAGAAGCATAGTGCACTGTTGGGGAGACCAATAGGGTATTTTTGTAGGATGCTTTTGACAGACTATGGAGGAGGATGCCACTTGGTTGTTAAAGCTTGAACCAATTGATAGAAGGACAGTGAGCTATTAGGGAGACTAGTAGAGTTGATGGGAATGGTGATAGCTTCCTGCTCGTTTGACTAGTGGGGGGTCGACATCGTAGGGCCCTTTCTTTAGTCCCTTATTAGAAGAAATATTTGATTGTGGCTATTGATTACTTCGTGGGTAGAAGTAGAGTCCCTGGCCAAAATCTCAGAAGAGGTAGTAATGAAATTTTTATGGCGGAATATCATTTGTTGGTTTGGACCGCCTCAGCATCCTGTCAGTGACAATGGGTGTTAGTTCCAAGGCCGTAAAGTTCAAGCTTAAAGTTGGGAGTTAAATATTGAATAAACTTTCATTTCGATAGTATACTCGTAGAGCAATAATCAAGTTAAAGTTACTAATCGGAACATCATCTAAGGTCTAAAGGCAAAAATGGACCATGCATGCAACAACTGGGGTGGACGAGTTACTAGGTGTGCTTCGGTTTCACACGCAAGGACAACTATCAAAGAGACACCTTTTAGCCTAGTCTATGACACTAAGGCAATGCTCCAGAGATCGGGGTGGTGAGGCCTTAGATATAGGCCTACACCTCTGAAGGGAATGGAGAATGCCGTAGCTTAGAATTGGATGTTGTGGAGAGGAGGAGAAGAGCCTCCATTCGCATAGAAGTTTACCGAAGATGGATTTGTCGTGCCTTCATTCCAAAGGTGATTTTGCGCTCGTTCCATGTGGGAGATCTAGTGCTACGCTGTGCCTAGCCCACAGGAGAAGTGGGAAAGTTGGCCTTAAGTGGGAGGGCCCATTCAAAGTGATTCAAAAGGTAAGCGGTGGGACTTACTACTTGAAGGTGTTGAAGGATGACCTCTTAAATGGACTTTGAATGCTTTTTATTTGTGGCCATACTTTACCTAATTTCGAAGGTTGGCGTGGGAAAACAAGCCGGACATTTCTTGCCTATCTTGTTGATGTAAGAAATATGCTATTTGGCCTAGGCGAGCAGAACATTTTGATAAGGAAAACAACCCTAGCTCTTATTGGAGTTTGGGACACCTTACTATAAGACTAAGTACATGTTTTCCTTATATTCTCTCTCCGATTTCGATGATCTTCTCAAGCGAGGGATCGAATAAGGCCTTATATTCTCTCCTTGACCTTGATGATCTTTCGAGGTGAGAGATTGAGTAAGGTTTTCTTTATATTCTCACTTTGACTTTAATGATCTTACGAGTCGAGAGATCGAGCAATGTCTTCCTTATATTCTCTCCTTCCTTGACCCCAATGGTCTTCCGAGGCCAGGGATCGAGGAATGTCTTCCTTATATTCTCTCCTTGACCTTGGTGATATTCCAAGGCCAGGGATTGAGTAAGGTATTCCTTATATTCTCTCTATGAACTCGATGATTTTCCGTGGTGAGAGATTAAGCAAGATTTCCTTATATTCTCTTGATGATCTTGAGGTGAGGGATTGAGCAAGGTTTCTTTATATTCTCTCCCTGAGCTCAATAATCTTCTGAGGCGAGGGATCGAGCAAGGTCTTTCTTATATTCTCTTCTCGATCTCGATCTTCCGAGGTGAAGGATCGAGCAAGGCCTTCCTTATTTTCTCTCCTCGACCTCGATGATATTCTAAGGTGAGAGATCAAACAAGGTCTTCCTTATATTCTCTTCCCAACCTTGATCATCTTCCGAGGCGAGGGATAGCAAGGTCTTTTTTTTTATTCTTTCCTTGACCTCGATGATCTTCCAACGTGAGGGATCTAGCAAGATCTTCCTTATATTCTCTCTGTAGCTTCAATGATCTTCCGAGGCCAACGGTGGAGCAAGGTCTTTATATTCTCTCCTCGACCTTAATGATCTTATGAGATGAGGGAATTAACATGCCTCCTTATTACACTCACCCAAGATAGTTGTAGGTTGCCTGTGGTCTTGGGATCGAGATTATGCTCTCCCGGTCTCTTGGTTGTTGGATTGATTTAGAAGGGCTTTCCTGGTGTCTTGATTGTTATATCGACTTAGAAGAGCTCTCTTGGTCCATTGATCGTTGGATCGACTTAGAAGGGCTCACTCGATCCCTTGACCGCAGGATCGACTTAAAAGGGCTCTCTCGATCCCTTGACTGTTAGGTCGACTTAAAAGGGCTCTCTCGATCCTTTGACTGCTAGATCGATTTAGAAGGGCTCTCTCGGTCCCTTGATCGATGGATCGACTCAGAACAACTCTCTTGACCACCAATTTGACTTAGGAGGGTTCATCGGGTCATTAGGGTGAGGGGATGGAGGTCACAACGATCAAGTTGGTAATAAACTAATTTTGAGGTTCCCTTGTTAGGATCATATTGCTCGGCCCCTCACTCGGGGGGCTAAAAGCCAACACAGTCAAGTCATATGTTAACACTTGGGCCCTATGGCTTGGAAGCCCGGGTCAAAAAGGGAGAAAGAGGGAGCCTAGAAGTCTCGTCACACCTTCCCCTCTCCTCTCAAATTAGCCTTGGCTCATAGTTCGACACATCGTATGTGGGTCCATAAAGAACGAACGCCTAAACGTCATTTTCATTTTTTGCTTCGAATTTACACGAGTAAAAGAGTCGTGGGAGGAAATGACGTTGTGATTTTGTAGTTCTTCCTCCTTTAGGGCCTATTCATTTGCAAAGAGAAACCATCTAATAATGGAACCTTTAAGGAAGAACCACCAAACTATGAGCTAGTTGTATTCCGACGAGGAGGGTCCTAATTCTTTAGTCCTCTTTGGGACTTGCTAGTTTTTCGCAGAAGGAAGCTAGGTTACCCTTGGGAAGCCTTCCTTTAACTTTGCTATCTCCCCTCGACTAAGGAGTTACAGATTCTTTTGGCAAAACATTCGGGGAGCATATTCAATGTTATCTCGATATTCTAATGTTTGCGGCATCATGGGTTGCGTTTTAGCGGTTGCGAGGAACTAGAAATAGACGAGCACACATGATGAAAGTAGAGATGATTTTAATGAAGAATATGTTATTACAATAACTTATTACAGGACTACCCTAAACAATACATCACAAGCATTCCTCATATAACACATCACAAGCACTCCCCATACGGAGCGCCATACATCCTAAGAAAGGGTACCTTGGTAGTAGTCAGGAAGACTATCCAAGGATTATCACTTGTAAAGAGAAAGATGGCTACCCAAGGGAAGTTACCAAGGAATTCAAGCCATGGCTTCCCTAGGAGACCTTGTCTTTGTGGAAAATTTATTTTCGAACAAGTTTTTATTGTGGCCACCAAAGGTTAGGGAAGACCTTCCAAGAAGGTTGCAATGCTTCCCCCATAACCGATGCAGTAGGAGGGCTGTTAAGCTAGAGGATGCTAATATCAAGGTCCTCTAGGTCCCTCCTCATCGTCAAAGGCACCACCTGTTGTAAAAGTCACCATCAAAGGCACCACGTGTTACAAGCACCCCTCTTAGTAGAGGATGGTGAAGGGCGAGACGCCACCCTATCAATCACAACATATCGGCTCCCTTTGCTCTTCAGGTCTCTTGATCGTTAGATTAGAATATCCTGGCGAATATACAAGATGGGGCATGAGAGAGTAAGGGAAAGAAGAAGTAGAGGGGTAGGGCTTTATATAACTTTCTCCCTCTCCCACGACCCACGAATAATGTTGATGTGGCAACAGGTGTGAATATCATGCTGCAGTCATTAAAGACTCCTTCTCCCTTCAGAACGACCAATCATGATGAGCAGTCCCATCCGTAAGAGGCCGTTTAGATTTTCATTGAGAAAGAAGCATCACTGGTATAACTTCCTCGTCACACAAGGCACAGTACAAAAACTACCTGCTATAATGGCTCATCCTGTCACACGAAGCTCAATGCGGATTTGCCTTAGTAAATAGCGCTCCATGTGTCTCACCCTGTTACGCAGAGTCTGATGCGGATTGTGTTAGAAAAATAACACCCTTCACTAAGACTTTTCCTTCGATTCGGAAAAATCACGAAGGGATAATAATGATGGCGGAGTTGATAAAGCGTCCCTGATAGGGTAGCATGTTGACCCTAACTTCATCACTCCCTTAAATACAGTTTCCCACACCCTAATGTAGTTCCTTACTATCGAAGTTAGTCACACGTTCGACTAAGATCTTTTCTTTACCTTGTTGGAACCCCTAGGGTTTGCACTTAGGTGCTCGAGGGGGCGGGGCAAGGTAAGGTGGGTTACACGTTCCTATCTTGCGTTGTCTTAAGGGTTTATATCGTTTTTTACTACATATGTATATAAGCTCAAGTTTCAATAGACACATAGAGATAATGTTGCAAAGACAGATAAAATGAAAGTTCATACAAAATACTCTGTGAGCTATATTGTAAGTTTTGGGGAATACAAGATAAGAGCAGATGAAGTTAGAGCTAGGATCATGGCTAAGGTATCTCCTCGAATGCGTTGCAGTCTAGAAACTCATCTGACACCCATTTAGGAGGGAAGCCCTTCTCCTTGAATTGCTTCACGACTCCCTTAAAACCTAGTTGAAAGAATACCCCTCCTTAAGCAGCGATTTGAGCAACCAACCTCGGGGATTTCTAGAATTGGGCTTCCTGCTTCTTCCACCACGCTTTTTCGTTATTGTGAATGGAAGCTAGTTCCCCATGAAGGCGCCACACTTTTTGGGATGCCAATTGCCAAAGGCACTCCCCTCAAGCTCCTCAAGGGTCACCCCCGAGACTAGGGATACTCACCTAGACAATATGGAGCTGACCACCTTCGGGAGCGAGGCCTCATTGACATCTTCACTAGGGGCGCTCCTTGTAAGGGCATCTATGACATTGTTAATACTTTCCATGTGAGGATGACTAATCTCCTTTGAGGAAGGGTTGCGTGAAGTACCCTCATGAGGGCTAGTTGGGTGAGCGCTCGAGCTTGATTGGGGGAGGTGTAGCAACCTGGGGGTTGGTGGCCACCTTTGGTGTTGTTTTGGCAACCTTGGGCCAGAGTCGTAAGCGGAGGGTAGGGGGATTCTCTGAGAGCGGTAAGGGGGCTAATTAGGATGAGGGGGTAACTTGCAAAGACTCAGTGAGGCAAAAGCAGCGGGCATCTCGCCTGACAATCCTGATGCTCCCCTCTTCAGCTTGGGAATGTTCTTAACCATTAGTGTATGGACAAACATATCATTTGCATGGAGTATAAAAGAGAGAGGAGAGAAAGTGAAGAGAGTAAAGTGAAATTTGTGAGAAAATAACACCCTGTTGCCCCTTCTAGAGGGAGAAGATTAAAATCTAAGCAATGGATGGATAAAGGATATGTAGGGGTAGTGCAATTCTGTCGCCATGGGGTTCAACTTGAAGTGATGCAGTAGGTGATTGTGTATAAGATGAGCTACGTCAAACACCCGACTATGGCGGGTCAGATGAGAGGTAATGGACAAAGGACTCCGACAATCTTTAAGTCTGGTAGGGATGGAAGTTCTTCCACCTAGATGGTGGGGAACCGAAAAGGAATAGAAGGTTGAAGGTAAAAGAATAAGCTCTTCCACCCTTTACGGGAAGACCACATGCCGCTCCTAGTTTAGGAACTGATAATTTGGCCTGGCGGTGAAAAGAATACTCCGGGCTCGATCATTTTTGGACGATACAGTGAGTAGAATGCGGTAGAAGTAAGAGGAAGCTTGAGGTATCGAAACACAATGGTTATCTCGACTAGAATATATAATGAATCGGGGATAAATTAGTTTGAAGGGACGAGAAGATAGGAGGAAAGGTCGCTATAAAAGGGGGGAGCAGACAACCAGAGATCACCCTTGAATTGACTCACAAAGAAAATTGAGGACCAGTTGGGCTTGAGATGGGGACGATCCGTGGGATCAAGAAAGCTAAGTGAGTGTCCTCCAAGATATAGTTTCCGTTATGGTAGATGAAGTTATGAGTTGGTCGCAGGGAGGACTACAAATGCACATATTGAAAGCCTCCACCTTTGTCGTAGGGACCAAGTTCTTAGAAGCCATGAGACAGAGTGGAGGGTCAGAAGACTTATAGGTTTGGTTGAAGAAAGGAGAAAATGCAGGTGGGGGTGTAAGGACAATAGAAAAAAGGCAACGAGAACTTGGGTTTTATACTTACTCACGAGCATTACCAATATGAGGATAGGAGCATTCTTCGGAAAATCGGATGAAGATAGAGTTACCATGCTAGATAAGAGAGACAAAATTAGTGTGAGTGAAGCAACATAATAGCTGACTAAAAATGGGGCAGGATCCATTGTGGGAAACACACTGAATCCCACCATGATGATGTGCTTGGGAAGCTAGCATTGTGCGAAGGCTTTTGGTGGCAGAAGCCGAACCGCCATTGCCTAGGATTATTCATTTATCCAGTATGGCTATGACACTTAGTCTCCATCCTAAAGTTTGCAACTATGGAAATTCTCTTCCTTGCTTCAAGATTGCTTTGTAAGATCAAAGTACTCGCTAGTTTCAAAATTTTGAAAGTCTCCATAATTGGAGAGAAAAAAAACCAATGGATCTATTTGTTGCAAGCTTATTGGTCAATTTTGAACATGTTCATTCCATTCCAGGCTTTTTTCTCACATGTTATCACCTATTGGGGCTATAAAAGTATATGTCACAAGTTTGTTCTCTTGCATCTCACTCCCTTAGATAATACCACTTTATTTCTTGATCATATGCAAAATATTGTTTTATAACAAGGTTTGAAATCTCATTCCGAGCCATATCATACAAATTATATTTGGTTGAAAATTATATTTAAGTTTTGTTTTAATATATTTTTCATTTTTGTATTCCTCTGTTTAACCAATTTTGATTAGATAGGTCAAATCATGCAAATTTGACTAATACCAAGTTCTTGTGACACTTGTGATTGATCAATCATTATTGGGGTGTAAATGAGCTGTTTACCTTTAAAAAATAAGTATACAATTAAATATTACACAATTTAACAAATAAGTATTCATAAATTGTTTATGAATTTTGTTCATGAAAGTTAATGAACCATGTTTACTAGTGTTCAAGCTTGTTTATTTAATATATTCTTTTGAATGAACATAAACAAGCTTTATCGAGCCGCCAAGCTGGTTCACGAATGCCCGATTCAGTCCTAATCCCCGTGTCACTTCGTATTTTAGACAAGATGGTGATTATCAGCAAATTCTGAACTGAAAACATATTTATATACATGTTCGATTTGGTTGTTTCAAAAGCAAGGAAATTTTTTCTTAAATGATCAAAATTTTAATGTTAATGTAGAATGAACCAATGTCATTGTTGATCCTTGTTTGTATTCCTTTGTGTTATCAGGATCCCAGTAATTTTTCAAGATGATTTGGCACAAATTGCTGCCTGTCACTTGAAGGAAAATGATCTCATTTATGTGACCGGTCAATTAAGTGGAGATATTCCATCTGTTGCACATGAAGATTGTTGCACTAACATTCGGGTAGAAGATATTCTCATCCTATATACATATGTGTGTGTGTGTATGTTTTGCATATATGGGTTTGACTTTATGCTTATTCATCATGTAGTTTTTTCCCTAATTCATTCTGAATTAACTAAACTTGTTCATCTCCACTTAAAATTTTGTTCAGACTAAAAAAATTCTAATTGACTCACATAACCCTAATAATCACACCAATTGATAAAATTTGATCCCATTTCAACTTCAATTCGACTCTCAAATTCTATTTTGACGGTTCAGTTTAATTTATTTTAGCATTTAAAAATTTTAGATTTTTTTTAAGACTTGAAAAATTATAGATTAAATTTATTATTTAACATCCTCCACACTAAAAAAATTTGGTCGTTAAATTTAATTATTTGAGAAGAATAGGTGGGGATGTCTGGTGCACATTTAAAGTGGTGTTGCTACCCAAGTTTTACGAGGTGGACACTTGTTTCACAATTGATGCTGGTTACAATCCATAATACGAATTAGGAATTCCTTGTCAGACACACCAGACAGGAGTGGTTCAGTGAGGAGAATTCCTTGTCAGACACACCAGACAGGAGTGGTTCAGTGAGATCCTCGAGGATGTGTCGAATTTGACATACTTCTACAACATAGAACCATGGAAGACATTATGCACTCCTGCCAAGGCCAGGGGTAAAGCAAATCGATAAACTATTGCACCAATCCGTTCTTCTAAAATTTGAAAAGCTTCAATAAATTTGGAAGCCAACTTCTCTTTTAGACCAAACCTCTTCACCCCTATAAGAAAATTTGATCACCCACTGTGAACTCTAGGATCCTTTGTCTACGGTCCATGCAACTCTTTTGTTGACTTGAGTAGCTAGCAGTTTTTGTTTGGCAATCCACATTAAATCAACTACTTCCTACTGAATATTTCGTAGTGGGCATAAGAGCTCACGCTTTCCAACCTCGTCTTATAAAGTAGGAGATCTATATGTCCTATAAAATGCCTCTTAAGGAGCTATCATATAGTAGAATCCTAATTGGGCAAACTCTACCAAATGTAAGTGGTCCTTTTAGCTACCACTAAATTCCAATACACATATCCACAAAAGATTCTCTAGGGTCTTGATAATGCACTCTAACTGCCTGTTAGTATGAAAAGCAGTGCTAAAGGGGTCTTGGTTAGAAATGGTACTAAAGGGAATGCTATAGAGTATATTGATCTCTTTGCAATACAATTCTGCTAGAAGGTCTAAAAGGTCTTTGCTATGAGTAAGCAACAAAATGAGTTCTCGACTTTGCCAATGAATCAATGATCACCCAAATCGATTCATGCCCCTTCTAAGTCATTATAACCCTGTGACAAAGTCTTAACATGCTCCCACTTTCATTATCTTTTGAAGCAACCCAACTGATCATCCTTGCTATTCTTCCATAATTTGTTGGAAAACTAGATACTGAGCTATAAAGTTTGTAATATCTCTTTTCATACCTTTCTACAAATATGATCGCTCAGATTTTAATATATTTGGGTACCATTAGGATGAATTATAAATCTCAATCAATGTGCTTTTGGAAGGAGATCTTCCTTAATAGGGTTTGTGCCTCAGGAATGCATAACTTACCTCAGAATTGTGATTCATGCACATAACAAAGAAACTCACTTTGGGCCTAAATCAAGCTCACTCGCCATTGATTTGTGATATTGATCTTTATTTTTGTTATGCCAAAGGAATTCATATATCTCTATAATGATATGATATTATCCACTTTGGGCCTAAACTCTCATGGTTTTGTTCTTGGGCTTTCTTCTCAAAAGGCCTCATACAAATGGATATATCTTTCCTTCTTAAACTCATGATATTTTCTATGTATTTTCAATATGGGACTTTGATTGTATTCCCAACAATCCTTCCCTCAAACGAAGGACCACAGGCCCCCCCTCAAGCGAAAAGCCTATTCGTTTGACGTCCAATCCTTGACCCACCATGTCTTCCTGTCCCTTGGTCCAACCGACCTAATAGGTCATCCTGCACTCGATCCATCCGACCTACTAGGATTTTCTTGCCTAGTCTCAACTAGGACTTCTCTGCCTGGCTGTACACCAGGACTTCTTGCCTAGTATATGGTCCTCTTGATTTGGACACGGGAGCCCTCATTTTCTTTGTTTGAGGTCAATATTCTATTCACATGGCTCGATTAGATCATAATTCTTGTGCACAGTCGGCGATTAGACCTTCTGACAGTCCGGACTCTGATACCACTTGTTAAATCGAAGTAATTCACATATCTTTATAATGATATGATATTGCCCACTTTAGGCCTAGATCCTCATGGTTTTGCTCTTGGGCTCTTTATCCAAAAGGTCTCATACCAATGGAGATATCATTCTCTCTTAAACCCATGATCTTTTGCATGTATTTTCAATGTGGGACTTTGATTGTATTCCCAACAATCCTCCCCTCAAACGAAGGACCAACATCACTCTCATGGTCCGGGCCTCCCCACGAGCATCCGGTCACTGTTGATCTGCTCCGGGCTTCCCCGCGAGTATCCTGTCACTCTTGATCTGCTCCGGGCCTCCCCACGAGCATCTGGTCATTCTTGACCTTCTCCGGGCATTCTCGCGAGTATCCGATCACTCTTGACCTGTTCGGTGCCCCCTTAATTTCGTTTAAGGCCACCTCACATGACCATGACTTTGATACCACTTGTTGTGCCAAAGGAATTCACATATCTCTACAATGATATGATATTATCCACTTTGGGCCTAAGTCTTCATGATTTTGTTCTTGAGCTCTCTTCCCAAAATGCCTCATACTAATGGAGATATCTTTCCTTCTTAAATCCATGATTTTTTTCCATGTATTTTCAATGTGGGAATTGTATTCCCAACAATTTTTCATAGTAATCTCAACTAGTTTGGGATACCAACATACCTTTTGAGTCTGCTCCACTCCAACCAGATCTATATCTAAAAATTACCTCACTAACTTACTATGACAAGCCAATACTCTTTTAGATTTCCTACTTAATGTATCTACCACTATATTAACTTTCCTAGGTAGTAGATAATAATAAAGTGGTAATCTTTTAGGAATTACATCTCCTTTACTTGAGATTCAACCCTTTTCATGTGAATAGATACTTCAACTCTTATGGTCACTTAATATTTTAAAGCTAATCCCATAGAGACAGGGTTTCTAACTCCTAAGGGAAAAAATAATAGCTTCTAACTTTAAATCATAAACAAGATAATTCTTTTGGCAAGAAGCATAAGCTACCATCTAATTATGCTGCATCAATGTTATACCTAGTCTTTGAATAGATTTATCCATATAAAGAATGAATCCATCCTCTCCAGAAGGAATAACACTTGAGCAATTACTCCTTGAGCTCTTGGAAGCTTCATTCAAAAGCTTGATTCTAAGTAAACTCGATCTCTTTCTTAATCAACTAGGTCAAGGGTGTAGCGATGTGAGAAAATTCTAATAATTGCCGGCTAGACCAAGGAAATTATGAATCTACTACACTGATGTTGGCTATTCACATTTTATAACCGCTTTAATTTTCTATTGGTCTAATGAAATTCCAGTGCTAGTGACTATGACCTAGAAATCCCATAGAAGTAAGCCAAAGTCACATTTATTGACTTTGCGTATAACCTCATACCCCCTTTGACTAGGAATATGTTAATATATCATCAATAAGAACAATTAGAAAAACGATCTAAGTACTCTAAAAATGCTCAACTTATTAAATTCATAAAGGTTGTGGGAGCATTGGTAAGCCTAAAAGGCATTACCAAAAACTTATAACATCTATATCGAGTACGAAAGATGGTCTCTAGAACATCTATATATCTAACTCTTAGTTGGCTATAGCATGATCTTAGGTTGATCTTCGACTAGCCCTAAGATAATTGAGTAGAGGTTACTTGTTCTTAATCATTTTAGCATTTAATTGCCTATAGTCAATGCAAAGCCTCAAGGATGCATCTTTCTTTTTACCGAGCAATACTAGAGCATCCCTTAGTGAGTAAATGGTAAACTCTACTTGTTGCCTCGACGACAAGTGTGGTAGTTCTTTTGAAAACACATTTGGATATTTTGTGAACATCCGAAAGATGTACTAAACTTTCCACATTGGGACTCGTCAAGGATAGAAGATATCCCTCATTTCCTCGAGTTAATAACTGTCGAGGGTGTTGAGATAATAGATATCTCACAGTCTCTAATCCCAATGAGCTCCTATGGTGGCTTGTCTAACATTCACCACTTTGACTCGACAATCAATAGTAGTATGCTATTGAGCACCTGTTGCAGATGCAATGTAAGGACGTGACCATCAAAGTCTAGGGACAACTCTTAACCGCCTGTCATATCAACACTCCACGTGATCGTATCAACATTGCTAATCCACAAGATTTGGGACATCTCCCAATGTTATATGAACTCAAAAGAAATAAAGGAATGTGAGCCACTAGTATCTATCAATATACCTCAGATAACTAAGCCTTCAACTTGTTGTGCCTTCTCACAAGTCACAGCACACATGTCTTGACAGACCTTGTTGCTGAGTTCTCTGGGTTAAGTGCAACTGATACTGGTCTTGGAGAGGTTGATATGGTTACTGATAGTGATAGGTTGGAGGTGGTAGGTATTACTATTGTGGTGAAGGTGATGGATACTGATGGAGTGAAGGTAACAAATATTATACCAAATAAATTAGCATAGCTTTCTTTTTTCCATTTTCTGATTTTGTGATTTTTGAATATAAGTTTGCTAATTTATTATATATTAGTATGAGATCTCCAGGTATGAGGTATACATTACAAGGGTATATGTATCAATATTTAAGTTCATAGGAATTATAAAAAGGTGAAGAATTATATTAATTTCTTATCATTAAAGAGTAATTTATAATATCCATTTTAATTTTTAGAATAACCCTTCCTATGATAATCCCCATTTAAAATCTTCATATGCACATAAAAATATTAATTATTTAACCCCCAATAACTTATTCTGTTTAAAAAGCCCATTTTGCTATTTGAATTATAATTTTAATCTTCATAAATAATCATTTTGTATTTCTATTCATGTACAAAACAACATGTAAAGAGATCAAAGGATAGATTTATCAACCTCTATGTACAACAAAAAACTCTTGAGTGCATATGAGCATACTTCATTTGAACTTGTATCTACAAATACAATATGAAAATAATCAAAAAATTCAAAGTAAATCTGTAACAATGATAATAACACTAAAATCGAAAAATTAACTAAAATTTAAAGTCGGTGGATCAAATTTTGCTTCTACGATGTTGATATAATCTCAATTTCTAGATGAGACACTACTATCGAATGACAATTTTTTTCCCCATCCTACACTAGATATGCCAACCCAAAACAAAAATATAATGAAATAAAATTTACCTTTTCCCTCAATTGACGAAATAAGATAGAGATTGCATAGATATCAGACTTTTGACACCCATCATGTAGACTCTAAGCAAATTAAAAGATGTCGCGCACACCTAAAATGTGACAATTATCAAAATCATCTATAATTCAAAATTTAAAGATAAATTGATTTCTAATTTGCATCATTCTTATCTTAACTCAACACGAGTCGTGACATCTTCAATTAAGGCATTCTTTTCAATATGCAAGGAACAATAACAACATTATTCATCATCTTATTCTTTGAACATTCCTTCCAATGGATAAGAAATTAATATACTTATTCTTCCTTCTGAACTTTGACTTTATTTTCTTCCTTGTTAGTCACTATTTCCTACAAATAGGGCAATGGTAATGTCCACACATTCATAATTGCAATAAGGCGTAAAAGTGGCAGTGTCAAGAATGAATCTGTAGAAGCACAAACAAAGTCAAACATATAAAGATGAATGCTCAAAATTTCTTCCTGCAAATTAACTTATTTTCTAATTTGAAAATATAACTAGTGTTTAAGTAAGCTAGCAAATTAAATAAGAATTCATCAAAATCAATTTTCCTTGTAATGTGAGTAAATAAATTGAGCATGAAGATTCCTAAACTAAATGACATGAAACAATTCAAATTCAAGAATGCAAGTGGTTAATTGAATAGATATCATTGGCTAATTTGGTAATTTGTAATAAGCATTACATAGTACATTTTTTGTTCCTAATGTGGTATCTCCCTTGTAATTAAATAGGAGAGCTCTCAGCTTGGTGAATAAAAGTGAACAAGGAAACTAACTCAGTAGATAAATGAAAAAACAGATACCAATTACGTCTTAGTTGATTAACTTAAAGTGTTATCTTGCATTCCTTGTTCATGATGCTCGTTATTTAGTTGTTTAGGTTCCTCTTTGGGCTTCTCTAAATGACATGAATAAATTATAATTTGTGAGCCTAAGTTCCAAGCAATGTCAAGTTGATTGTTTTTTAAAGAGGTCAATAGGAGATTCTTCTAAAATAATATCATTAAGGGGCTCATCTATGGTATTGTTACAGGGTTATTCAATTTGTCATCTTAGGACTTATCCTAAGGACTTTCCATAGGTTGAGATATAGGAAGTGCTTTTGAGCCTAATTCTTTAATTTTAACCAAAAGTTCTTTTGATTGAAAGTGACCTAAATGCTTTGGATGTCTCTCAGTTTCATTCACTTGAGAAGATTGTTTTCTATTTATATCCTTATTTGGTAGAACATAGTCATCTCTTAAAATATGGTAGAACATATTTCCCCATTGATTTTTCGTTTCATTTCATACTAGTGTAATGGGTTTTGCGCCTATCATGTGATGGTGGTTTTGGATGATTTGCAAAAATCTCTAGTGGTTCCAATGAGCTTATCATTGACAAACCGTGCTTTGTTCAATGGAGGTCATATTATTCAATAAAAAAACTGTTCAACGTTATCGGTTCGTGAGATTACAACATTGTTTGTGCTAATATTTTTGTGCATGCTTTTTTAAAAACAAATTATCACAAGATGCAGTTGATTAAGTTATGTAAATCTGTCAAAATTCTTCAAATTTGAAGTGAAGTAAGGGCTTAGAGTGTAGTCTTTAAATTTGGTTCTAGTTTTTGAATATGTTTTCAACAATTTTAATCTACAACTAGTTATCCATTTGGTCCAAATTTCTTAGACTTTTTTGCCGATTCTTTATAACAGAAGATGTGGAAAATTTTTACAGTGTAACATTTAGGAATGTTGGGAGTTATTCTTTTACTGAAATTAAAGCTAGTGGGATTAGTTGTCATGGGTCCTTTATACATTTAAATTGTTATTCAAATTTATCTTCTACTTGGTTTATTCTCATGTCTTCATCTGGGTCACCCTATGCCTTGTTTGAAATTTGACTTGTACTGTAGTCATATGTAATATGCTTTTATTTGCCAGCAATTTCTCATTTGTTAAAATATTTTTCTAGTTGCTGAGCTTTCAACAATAATTTCTCATTTGCTAACACATTTTTTCTATTTGCTGAGGTTTCAACAATGTTAGGGCTGATATAAGTTATATATCTTGCAGGTTCTAGCAGATAAGTTAAGTTTTGTGCATGATGGGAATTCACAATCGACTCCCAGTTTTAAAGGTAAACTGGTTGAGAAAGATTGGCCAAATGCTGATTTATTCATGCCTACCTATTGTTCTGTATACATATGTAGCTTCTGTTGGTTAATTAACAATTCTTTTTTCCTTTTTCCTTTTTGCTTAATTGAATTTTTTATGCTCCCATTTTTGGTGTCCCTTTTGTGTTCTATTTTGCATGAAGCAAAATTTTTCTTTTTATTGCCATTATAAGATGATGCATTGATGTATGCTTCTCGTCAGTCCTTGTTTTTGGCTTGTAATATTAGTAAGCCTAACTTTATCATAGATTTGTAACTTTGTAACACTAATTATTGGATTATCTCTTCAAACTTAGCTTTAACCATATTTTTATTTATTCTTCTTGCTTGACATGACATGGTTGTAGGTGTTCTTCGTATAACAATTTTGACAAGCATAATTATATTAGATTCATGATTACAATGATCTGTTTTTTTTTTAATTTTTATTTAGTGTTGTAGATCTTGTGTCATGCTATTAGTAGGTTTCCACTCTGATAGGCATAGCATGTCCCCTATGACAGTGATGAGACAGTTTGTCAAGACACTTGCCAAGTCAATCAACTATTCCAGGAACACCTAGGTGTTCTAATAGGAAGTTAAAAAAAAGCCAAAAAAGTCCAACTCTCATTAAGGTCGAACATTACTTACAACAAATAAATGTTAACACAGGAAGATATATAAAGAACTCTAACTAAAATAAAAAGAAGTAAGATGTAGAGGAAAGCCTGAAAATCCTTGAAATATGTTTCCAAGTGTCTTTAAAGCCTCCACCTAGCAACTGTCTGAACTTTAAAGAGCTTTAACTTGTGGTCCTAGAGTGATAAGGGAAACAAAATTAGCTTGGAAAACTTAGCAGGTGAATTAGTGTGATGAATTGAAATAAGATAAATAACAAAGAATATATCATGTAGTATCATGCAATGAATTGTAATATGAATAACTACAATTTGCAAAACCAGAAAACACACAATCACTACCCGCAGAGCCATGCAATTGGTGCAAATAACTAGTTACCAATCAAATAACAAGCTTAAAATCATCCAATGGGTGTGAGGCCTCACCCTTTCTATGATAGAGAGTGGTGCCCACATATGCTCCAACATGTGCACGACTATCGAAGGTAGCTCGGGCATGTTGTCTTACACAACTCTTGTTAGCAATAGCTTGGGTGTGGTGCATCTCCCACATCACTCTCTCATTAGCAAACCAAACCTATAAAGGTGAAGAGAAATTTGTATAGATTGATATATGGTATTAAATCATCCAAAGGGGTTGATGGTCCAATCTACAATAGAACTACAATAATCCACACAGAGAGTCATCCTTTTTTTGTTGTGCTTGTTACTCTAGGATTTTCAAAATATTAGGTATATCAATGGATGATAATCCTTTCTTATAAGAGATGAACTAGAACTTACCACTATGCTATGATTTACAGAATTAGGCAAGAATAAGTCGTTGCAGTTGGATGAAAATGTTCTTCGCCACTACAATCAATATTCAATTAACAAAGGACTGCTCAACAGGATGAAGAACAATGATTTTAAGCATAACAATATATTTATAAATAATATGACTTTACAGTAGAGTGTACGAACCCATGTTGCACATGAGACAAAAGGACCAATAACGACGATTACTAGGCATTTTCAAAATTCTAGCAAATCTAAGCATTCTAATCAAATTACTAGAACTCTATTCATTCTAACAAATTCTAGATAAATCTAAGCATCCTTTATTTTCAAAATTTAAATAACAAAATTTAGAACTCATAATTTAAGTAACATAATTAACTACATCATTCTCCCCACCAAGAAGAATTCAACTTTGTCGATTCTCCCCACCAAGAAGTAAGGGATCTTGATGTTCCGTCGGATCTTGCAATGCCTCACATAAGCGTGAAGCAGACAATCAAGGGGTGCAAGGGGTGCCTTTGTAAAAGATTATTCTAGTTCCTCTTATTGATCTCAGCAAATATGTTGGATGTCGTGTTCTAGTTCCTCTTCTATGATCCATGCGTTTTGTATTGTATGTCTGAAATTTTCCAATACACCCAAGTATCTTTTAGTGCTCCCTTGGAGAGATATCACAATCTGCATATTATTGTTTCTTTTAATTATTTGGGTTGGTTGTGACGAGGGAGGCAGAGCTGATGCAAAAGTGGCTTCAGGACTACTTGTTGGCAAATCAATAGTCAAAGAAGGCGTTCAAATGCTTCTTGATAACATAGTAGCTTTGGCATAATGAAAATTTGACTTAACTATTTTTCTCAATATAAGTTTTCTTCCCATAGAGGTGGAAGGTGATGAATAAGGAAATGGTTGGTAATGAAACTAATTCAATTGGTTGTCGAGCTTTAGACCTATAAATGGCCCAAATGGTTTTTCTTTTTCTGTAGAATAATTTATAAAACTATTATCAGTAAACTTAACAATGGGTAAGACATTTCCATATCCTTGGTTTTTTCCCTATAGATAGCAAGCAGATTTTCTAACCTATGATCAAGTTTGACGATATTTCTATGGGTGAAATACATATGAAAGTTTAAATTGTGTTCCAAACAATTTCCAAGGGTCTACTAAAAATAAGTAATTTTACATCCTTATCCCACTATCAATGTGGGTGACCAATGCGAGATAACATCCTCCTTAAAGAACAATTTTGCTTTGTTTTAATTGCCTTAGTTGCTTGGTGTGTGAGACACTGGGCTATGATTCTTAACTATGTCTTGTCTGAAGGATGACGATAAAATCCCTTTAAAACAAGGGCCATAATTTATTAGTGACATTCAATAAAAGTTGTGTTTTTGTAATTTTAAATTACCACTACTAGTTATTTGTTGTGTTTCAGAAATATTAGTTTGTATTTCATATTTTATATAATATTGATTAAAAATATCATATAAATAAATT
>JBBUKS010000095.1:4694251-4758861 GCA_038050645.1 Hedychium gardnerianum | reverse complement strand
CGTTATCTCCTATCTTAACAATTGTCTCATTACGGCTAATATTGTTAAACTTAAATTCCATATATTCTGTCTTTACTTTACTCGGTCTAAAACCTTTCACTTCTAGTAATTCCCGCCAAGATTCTAGTTTAGCATTTACTCCTTCACATGTCTCATCTACCAAAACAATATCACCACTCTATTTAGTAAACAATAGGAAAAAAAAACAAATTTAAGTACTTCATCTTTATAAGTATATGATGTGAATTATATAGTGATCTTCTGTATATGGGCCTTGTCAAAAGCTTTTTTTCCCTCTCTTGCCCATCCTTTCAAATGAACAGAGCCATTGAAGCTTAGTGTTCTAGATATTGCTGATACCATTCATGCCAACCAATATTAGAATATGACTTATTCCAGCATGTTGAGCTTTGTCAAAGATTGGATTGGCTTGCTCTGGGGAGTATCAGATAGGAAAAGTAAGATTGGCAAAACTCTGGAGTTTTAAGTTTATTTCTCGAATTGATATTGCTTGTGGCTTCTAGGTTGCATCAACCAATCAGGAGATTGATTTGATTGTCCATTCCATGATACTGAGATTATCTATTCACCTTCTATTTCATGAGCAAGACAATGTTGAGTGTCGTTGTAATTTCTCTCCCAAACATGTGTTTTCTCAAAATATATAATTTCCTGGCATGCAAGCAAATTAGCAAGTTTGAGAAGCTTACCTGCGACCTTGATCAATACTATATAGAATTTTGGTTACTGGATAACCCAAATTTTGCAGATATTCAAGAGGATGGAGATGAACAGGTAAAAGCTGATGCATTAAGGATTGGCCTTTATAAGAACGGTGAGATTCCAACGGACAGCAAAGAGTTTGCAAAGAGGATATTTTACACTGTTTATATGGGATCTGAAAACAGGTACTCGTACAAAAATCACAAACCCTCTTATTTAGTGCAAAGAATTCTTGAATTCTTTGTCGATACATAATTGTACTATTGGTTCTTAGTCCTGCCTTTAATTTATCAAGTTGGATAACTGTCAACATGAACTTCGACTTTCAGTTTTGATTTTCTGAGGATGAGTTTATCTTTTGATTTTGTGACTTATTGTAGCTGCTGGAATTTTGTTTTGAACTATTTTGCAGTTCTGAAGTAACCAGGTCTCGTGCTAAGATGCTGGCAGATGAAATCGGCTCTTGGCATCTAAATGTAGATATTGATGGTGTTATTTCTGCATTACTCTCTTTGTTCCAAACTCTGACAGGGAAGTGCCTGCGTTACAAGGTAATTGTTATCAAGTTAGTTCTCCAATCATTTACTTATTTACATTATCCTTTTGTTTAGCATTGTCAAATTGGAGTAATCTGCATGTGGATGACTCTTATGATGTACTATTTACTTCAGAGAATTTGGAATTCTCAATGACTACAAACTTTGTACTTTTTTGGTGTGTAGGTTGATGGAGGATCTAATACAGAGAACCTAGCGCTGCAAAATATTCAAGCTCGAGTTAGAATGGTGCTTGCATTTATGCTAGCTTCTCTTATGCCATGGGTTCATAGTAAACCTGGGTTTTTTCTTGTATTAGGCAGCTCAAATGTGGATGAAGGATTACGTGGCTATTTGACCAAGGTAAAAAGCTTTTCTTGTTAAAGGCAACCTGTTCTTGTCTCAGTAAACTTGGTGGAAGACAACTTAAGTATTAAAGAACCATGAGAGTCCATACTAAAAGTTGAATAAGTTCAAAATCTGGAGGACCCTATGTTGTAAATTTTATGAAAATTTAATGCAACATGATCAACATTCAACAAATTTTCCTAATGTGAAAAGGAGTCATATACTCTAGCTATTTGGGTTTGTTCACATGTCAGGAGATTGAGATATCACGAATTTCCTGTGGGACTTTTTTGCTACCCTAATTTGCTAATTAGGCTTGTTGAGCTCATGATTTTTTATTGAAGAATAGTATGATTAATACTTGCAATTTTTTTATAGTATGATTGCAGTTCTGCAGACATAAATCCCATTGGGAGTGTAAGCAAGCAGGATCTCCGGTCTTTTCTACGTTGGGCTTCCATACATCTTCACTATGCTTCTTTGGCAGAGGTTGAAGCAGCACCTCCAACTGCAGAGCTTGAGCCAATTAGGTCTGACTACAACCAGGTATAAATTTATATCCATTGACTGATCTATTTGTTTATTTCTATTTGCCATTCAGTCAGTATAAGTACCTATTTTTTTTAAAAGTACTTCTCCTTATTGTTGCTATTTGCTAGTTTTGACTTTACAGTATTTTTTTTTCTATTGGTGTCAAATAATTGAAGTGCCTGCATAGTAGATATTAACATATATTTTAGTATTAGCAAAGCCACAACTGTCAGGTTCTTTTTTCTGATGGAAAAATTAGCATGCATACAAACATTTCTAATCCCATATTATTTTATGTGATTCTTCGGATATCCTATTTAGTCTGTGGAAAGTTGCCAACCATTAAGGGTTTGGCTGGCTAGGTGCTATGAAGGCCAAAGAACCTTGGAGAACAAACATATTATTTGATGAGCTTATTATTAAAGTGTTTTCTTCCAAAGAAGCACATGCCCAAAGCTACTTTTCAATGCAGGCGAGAAGGCAGTATTGAAGCTGCTTTTGCAAAGTAGTTCTTAAATAGGTTTTAAAAATTAATTCCAAATAATAAAAAAACATGAATATTAACTAAATAATTATTAATATTAAATATTACAGTGATATAAATATAATTTGTACTATCTTATGAAGTATATTAAAAATTTAAAATTTTGTATTGAATCAGTATTCATTAAAAAACAAATTAAAACATATAAACTACTATTTATGCATCGATAATTAGTCAATTATATTTTATGAATAAAAATTCAAAAATATATTAAAAATGTATTTTTGTTCATTAAAATCAAGTTATACAATATAAACTATCTTTTATTGCTAAAAATATGTAAAGGATACTAATTAAATAAGAAATATTTTTAAATAGTTCAATAATCTAATCAAACTATTATGTATTTACTAGTATAAAATAATTATCAAAATATTATTTTAAGTAATTAAATTACTTCAATCATTCAATTAGACTAAATAATGAAGTAAAATTAAACCTAATTTTCTTCATTTAAGTTAATATTTAACCACAAAATTACTAATTACAGTAACATAAAATTATTTATATATTGATTCCAATTAAATTGATTAAATTATTAAAATATTATATTAATAACTAATAAAATGATTATTTCGTTCAACAATCAAGGTTATCTTCATGTTATGAAATTATTTATGTATTATATAAATAATTAAACTAGAATCATTATAATTTTTAAAATAATACTATCACTATCCAATAAGTTATTTGTTGCATTTAGGTATTATATAGGTCATTATATGGATTTAAAAATAACATAAAAAATAATAAATTATCACTATGGGTATTTATAACACAAATTATATCATATTTCATACTAATAAAAATACTATTGAACTGTAATTATATAATTTTATTTGTACAATAATTGTAATATTTACTAAAATGAAATCATATTGCATCATATTCCAATTATACTTTCATTAAACACTATAGGGTAGAAAATTAATTTGCAAAGCAATTTCAAAATGTAGGTTACCAAAAACTAAGAACTTACATAGAATGCACTTTGGAACAGTGCATTTTCTAAATGCACATTTCAAATACAAATCCAATGCCATACCCAACTTTTATAAGTTTAGTTGGTTGAGCTACTAACGGCTAGTGGTTTGGTATGATAAGTTAGTGAATCAAACGAGTTAGATTTACAACTTAGCTAGATTTGGGAATTCACTCATTAACTCATCATAGCGTAGATAGGGAAACTCATCCATTAACTTATTTGGTGCAACCACTAGCCCCAAATAGTCAATTCTTGGTTAATAATAAGTTCAGTTATCTAACTTTATAAATGCCCTTAATATTGTTATCTCCAATTAAACTAGAGCTTTAAATTTCTAATGTATACATTGGAGAATGGATTTATTTAGCTGGTTTTTAAGCCTATTTTATTTGTCATAACATATTTGCCGAGATGAGTATTGTCCAATTCTACCATGACATCCATTCGTCTTCTACTTATACATATTTTGCTATTAATGCATTAATATTCTATCTTGGCCTTTTTCTGAAGATTTTTTTTGTAAAAAATATTATACTTGCTAAGATTTTGTATCTACGTGACTAGCTGGATGAAGTTGATATGGGAATGACCTATGAGGAATTATCAATTTATGGGAGACTAAGGAAAATTTTCCGTTGCGGTCCTGTGTCAATGTTTCAGGTGATTTTCTAAAAAGCTTCTTTAATTGCTATTTAACTTGAACACATCATCTGCAATAGATATAAAATGTTCTGCAATGGAGAAGACGTTGTTTCTGGTCATTTTGAAATCAATCTCTATTCAAATGTGTTACTATGCTTTGAAATAGATTATTCAAGTTGCAAGAGTCAAATGATTATAATTGCAAAGGCTTTGTTCTTGACTTATTCCTTCCAGTTTTAGCTGTGGGTGAGTGCAAGAGGAATACAAGGGAAGCTTCAGATCAGTAACCGTAGATAGTAGCAGTAGAGCTGAACAGGCAGCTATAGTGAATTGACCTGCCATCGCTTTTCCTACTTAGATACTACTTATTGCACCTCTCATGATCATAGGAGACAAAGATATGCCTAACCCCACCAAAGCTTGATGAAACATTCACTATTTGCATTCTACCAATGGTCACATAGAATCATAAATTTTACATCGTTTTTAAATATAAAGCTAAAACATGAGGATCAGGGCAATGAATACAATGTTAATTATAGATGGTAAATGTGACACGATTGTAATCTCGATCAAACTTGCCATTTACATCTCACTCTTGAGCCACAATCAAATAATTACAAAGTTGCTTGGATGCATTAGATCTCTTTATCAATCATAGAGGTAAGTGGTGCCTATCTCAATGATATCTAATGAGAGCGAACAGTGGATATTGAAAAACAAAACATAAGTTGGCATAAGACCAACTCAACAGATCAGACTGACTTCTTAAGTTTGACTTGAAATGAAATTTTGTATTAACACAGTTGACTCTTAGTCAAGGGTCATCTTGATCATAGTTATAGAACTGAACCAACCCAACTTGAAAAAACTGGAACCAAGTTGCTTTTTGAGTTGGTTTGGCTAACAATTTGGATAAGTAAAGGTGGCCTTAAAAGCAGGTCAATCATGGTTTTTTTTTTTGAAAATCAGAAAAACTAGGCTGATTTTTTTGAAATCATTCCAGGCTTGTGAGTCCAAAATGCGTACCCTTGTATAAAAACAATGATATGAAGGGTATGTCAGTTCAACTAGAATTAATAGATTGATATGACACAACCTTAAGATTTTTTTTTAAAATCAAACACATCCTTCTCTGTTTCTTCAAATCTTTCATAATGGTCACCATTCATGTTAAAATCTAGCACTCATAAATTTTTCATCCGCTTGACTCTACCATGCCCTTTCATTTTTTTTTCAAATATCTTGTAATGACCACCCTTTGTGTTAATATTTAGCACTCATTTATTTTTCATACATTCATCGTCTTACGTGACATTACATTTTTTTCTTTTTAAAATCTTTCGTAATGACCATTATTTGTGTTAACATCTAACACAAGTTTTCATCCAACCGTCACTCAGATCTACTGCATTCTTTTGATTTATTTATTTTTCCAAATCTTTCATAACAGCCACCATTCATGTTAAAATTTAGTACTCATTAATTTTTCATCCATTTGTCGTCAAAACGCATACATGAAATCCATGTGACATTATGCAAAAATTTAGTACTCATTCAATCATGGAGGAAGATAGCTGCATTGCTGCGTGTCTACGATTGGCCATCTGCAAATGACAATGTGATTGCTGCAATTGAATTATTTGATCTATACTAACATATTACCACATGGATGCTACACCAGTCTTTTAACGACGGATGATTGAAAGATTAATGGATGCTAGAGTTTAACATGAGCTATGGACATTATGCTAAATTTGAAAAAAAAAGGTACTAGATATGAGAAAATATGTCAAGATTGTGCTATTATGTTAATCTAATAACTCTAAATTAGTTTTTTTTTAATATTTTATTTTGATGGAATGAAACCATATAAATATCATCTTGCATCACATCTTAAATCTTATGTTACTATTTCTTCATACTTGGATCCTTCAATTATGCCACTGATTGTTGTTGCCCTTTGAAACCCAGCCTTAATGCTTCAAATCAAGTTGCTTTCATGAATTAAATTATTTAAATGTATAATTTATGAGTAGAATTAATAGGTTTGCAGGTTTTCCAATTAACTTGGTTTACCAATGGACTTGACCAAGTTACTGTCAAACTATAAAGTTTAATCCTTCCACTTATAATAAAACCAAAATAAATCCCAAGAAACAAATATCTATACTGTCATGAAGACAAACCCATTCATAGAGATAGCAGTTGGGACTTGGGAGCCTGTATCTCCTTGAGTAACCCTTCTTTATTAAAGAACCTTTAAATGAGTTTTGAGACTTCAAATCCAGGAGAGCTGCCCAAGCCCTTTCTCCTTTGAGAGACATTGGACGTGCTACTGATCTCAGCCTAGGCCTATAGCTATCAAATCCTTCCTACTACCTTGTGGACTCAGAAGAATAAAATATATTCAGATACATGGCACAAACTCATCGGGTAAAATGCATAGACACAATTCTGGTCAATAATTAGTGTTACGAAAAATAGTCATTTTTAGTTTTGAACAGCACGGACATTTTATGTTAATTAACACTTGTGGCCTCATATAGTACAGTTGTTCATTCATCAAAAATGGCTTGGGAAAATTCAGATATCAGTATCTAGATATACCTTCAACTGAATAACTAATGAGAGCAGGAGATTAGAATGTGTAGGGGAAGTATATGGAGAAGCTAGATGGGTAACGGAGATTATTTGCAAAGTAAAGATGAATGAAGATGATGATGTAACCTTTTTTTACTTTGCTATTGATAGATATCTTGATATCTTTGTTGTTAAACAGAAACGTGGACAGAAGTGTGTGTATTTCAGTATTTGAATCAATATATATATGATATACCTCATTTATGTATAATTTTCTCATGTTGCAGAATCTCTGTCACAAGTGGTGTGGTAAATTAACTCCTTCCGAGGTGGCAGAGAAAGTGAAACACTTTTTCAAGTATTACTCAATCAATCGCCATAAGATGACTGTCTTGACACCTTCTTACCACGCCGAGGTGATTTTACTCTCTGTGGGAGTTTTTATTGTTCTATCTCATCTCAGCTATTGCAGATTTTAATCATATGTCAATGTTGTAGAGCTATTCTCCTGAAGACAACAGATTTGATCTTCGCCAATTCTTGTACAACTCAAGATGGCCGTTTCAATTTCGGAAGATTGATGAACTTGTACAAGAAGTGTCTGATCAAAGAACAGCAAGATTCCCCGAAGGACGAGAAGATTTGGATACCGAGTTAGCTAGTGGTAGTGGTACAGGAGTAGTGGCAGCGGGATCTAGCAATCCAAATGCTGGCATTTAGGAAAAGAAAACATGATCAATAATAGTAACAAGCTTTTCTGCTGATCATTTGTCTTTAAGGTTTAAATTTGCTTTTTATAGATTACAGGGATTTAAAAAAAAGAAGTATTTTGGTCCCTTAATAATCTTATAATGAAGTTGTAAGTGTATTGATTGCTACCTGAACCTTCAACATTTGGTTGTGTTCCTGGAAATCAATTAATAAATATAAGTAAAATAAATAATTCTTTAACTCATTATTATTATTATAATTATTTTGCTTGTTTTGACTAGTTGCTGATTCTACTTTCTGAAGAAAGCGGGAATACATATTCTTCAATAGTAACTGCTAAATTTGCAAGTGGTTCTTTTCCTTGCCAGAGTTGATAAGTGGTATGGTAATTGGCCGTCGGGTGAAGGTCATAACTGTCGGTGATCTTAGTTGGTTCCTAGTTTCTTCAGTGTGTTGATCTCGACTTCCTTTTGGTCTGTTGAGCAATTGTATGATGTGTGCAGAATTTTCATTATCATTGTTCATGTAAATAGATCATGACTCGATCTCATTGTATGCAAAAGTAAACAAAGGGATGACTATTATATATGGCTATGTACATATAACATCTACTTATATGTGAATAATTTAGTTTTATGCTCTATGTTTAGTAATTTAGTTAATTTTCTCTAAGTGAATTTGTAGTCGTTAAAATAATACTAATAATTGTTTGGCCTATTGGTAAGCAAGCTACACAAATAATTTAATGTTGTTTCTTCTGTCCAAATGAGAAATAACCTCGTCTTCGGACCAAGAACAAGAAAAATAGCATCTCACATTCCAAATGATTTAGCTTTTTGTTCTCTTTTGCATTGCAAATAATTTTTCTTTTTTCTTTTTGTACAGTGACTATACTGGATTCCTAAAACTGAGATCAGCTATAAGTTTTTTTTTTTTTACTTTGGTACTAAATCAACTCTCCACTTGCATCCAAAAAAATGTTTTTCTGTATATGTTGTGTAAATAAAGTGAATTTGAAACTTGAATTATGGAGAAAATTTTAAGAAATAAGTGGTTCAAGTAGTTCTATGTAGTTCAAGTAACAAGAATAAGATGACTGTGTATGACATTCTTGTAAGAGATCTTGGATCCATTATGTGACAATAAGATATTAATGAAGATATCGGTAGTATCTTGTAACTCTAACTAATGGTAAGATGAGAGAATAGGTTGAAAAGGTGATCAATAGATTCTATAGTTAGAAGAGTTGAAATTAATTTGAGTGGAAGTGGTAAGCAACAGAGGAAAACCAAAGAAATTTTTAGCTAATGGTAATAATTGGGTGATAATTGGTGATATAGCTTTGCATTGATCACCAACATCTCCAAATAGTTGGGCCAGTTATGGCTTGTTATTGTTCATGTTAGCCATGATGACGACGATGATAATTGTAGGAGCCAGGAGGATCCATAGTTCGTAGTCAATAAACTTATTATCAGGTCATTAAGCTGTAGTTGTGGTTGTATGTTATATTGATTTCAGTTTCGATTTCCAATGAAAATATTTTTTCTTGAACTCAGGTTTTTTTTTTTTTTGGTGATAATGTCCCTAAAGAAAGAACAGATAAGGCTAGGGAAGCTGCAAGAGAATGTGACAGTTTTCTAATGATTGGTTCATCAACAATGACTATGTTTGCTTTCAGAATTGTTAAGTAAGTAAATTGTACCTGAGCTATTGTAATTAAGGATCCATGATTAGTTTACTCTATTTCAACTGAGGTAAACATTTCTCATCATTGGTACACACTAATTTAAGTTTAAAGTACAACATGAAACCACACATCTTATAGAGCTAGATTGTTCATTTATCTTTCTGCATTCCTTTTTGCATTACAAATGAATCTAACTAGTGCTTTTACTTATCAGAGCTGCACATTAAGCAGGTGCTCCTGTTGCAATTGTCAACATAGGCGAGACGCGGGGCCGATGATTTCGTTTCCTTGAAAATAAACACAAGATGTGGGGAGGTAGGCATCTTGTGCTTTGATTTAGACTGTCTGCTTCCTCAATTGAAACTTCATATTATGTTTGTTTGGAATTTTTCAAATTCTTCCTCGGGTACTTCAGAAGGGCTGCCTTTCTGTACTCAGTATCAATCGAACATAGAGTCGGTAACCGGTTCCTCCTATTGTCACAATACCCTCCAATACTCCATGGATGATTCTTTTGTCACAATAGCCAACTAGAAATTACAGGAGCTTTTCCATGATTTGCTGGATATCCAGACATTGAAACAACACTGCAACAAATAATTTGTTCAGACGGTAAAATGAAATTTCATATTCGTATGATGAACAGATTGGTTGTGAAATGATTCCCCATAAGGTTAAATTCCTTCCAAAGATTACAGTGGTCATATATATTTAGATTCTGATCTATAATTAGAAGCCTTTGGAATCTAGCTTGAACTATTGATATTATACATGTTGTAGCTTATTTAGTAACTGAATGTTAGACGTTTAAAAAACAAAGAGAATTGCTTACAAGTTCCTCTAAAATTTAACACTTTACCTTCCATTTCTTTGATTCGCAGAATTCCAACTTGAACAACCAAAAGTTGCACACAATTTTGATTAAGGATGACTACTCCGCCACATCTTCAAAGATGCCTTCATTATCCTCTCAAAGCACATTCTGTATCGTTGCAAGCTGAAGAATATGTTTAATCTCTTGCCGCTACCGATTTTAAGAACACAGATGGGCAAAAAACTAATAATAGATCACCTCCCGGAAACCATAGGTTGATTTTGGTGAATCAACACAGTTATTGTCCAAGTGTCCTGAAGAAAGCCCACCCTCATTCTACTAGTTAAAAGGTCTTGCAAAGGATGTTATTTTGCAAACACAGGAAATATGTTCAACATTTACTGAAAGAGTGCACCATGGATCAATTTTACCTGAGAGTAAAACTTCCACAATCTACATTCCAAAATATCCATGCAATCTTATATTATATTGACATTTTGTCATCAAGCTGTTTTTCTTAATAATGATAGTTCATGTTGATGCCATTCATAAAATAAATTACATGCATTTTCAGAATTTAACACAACTCTCCACTTCTGTTTTGTAAATCAAAACTTTGGAACTGGCATAAAGGGCATTAGTCTATAGTGTCCAAATGGCCAATAACATCGAGCAAAATTCTAATGGACTTCACCTATTTTATATAACAAATTATTCTCTGTAGCTCTCTTGAGAAAAGATAAGCCTTTTGGCTGAGGAACTTCTCAAGTGGAAATCAACTTGTTCCAACAAATGCTCAAGGAGAGGAGGAGGGTACCGACACCACCTCTCATCCAATCCTCCTAAAATACAAGATAAAATTAGAGCGAGGAAAATGACTTTCGTATGACATTCATCAATCAAAGCTCGAGGAGCGACTCCATCTGCCTTGCAAATACTCCTCGAGGGTTAAGCTTGCTATTGGTGGTTCTATGCTGCTAACTGATGACGAGCCATCATCTATATCTTCCAAAGCAAGAGTAATATGAGATTGGATGTTATTTCCAAATACCCCCTCATCGTCCAACCCTTCTGACTCTTTTGAATTTTGCACGTGTGATTTCGCCAATAGTAAAACCTCATCATCACCTTTCAGTAGTTTCAGCACCTACAATACAGCAAGAATAACATATCAGAAACTAAAATTTGAGCTATTACCAAATGCAAAATGTTTGGGATCTAATGATGATGAAGTCTTACAAATGTTATATGAGGCCGAGATCGAGAGGCACGCTTAATACAGAGGGAGATGGCTAGGATGATACACTCCAGTTGGGCCTCATTGTAACTAGTTCTTAAACGTGGATCGAGAAGATCCTTAACTTCTCCACCTTTGAGGATTGGCATTGCCTGTTATTAGGACCAAACTGTTGTTCACAATCTATAGAATCTTAAATTCTTAATAAAGAAAATTCAACAGAATACATCGCCGATTCTAAATAAAATTTTTACATGGATAAACAAAATTTTCAGATAAGGACATACCCACATAACCAAACTCTCTTGGCCCTTGGGGCAACTTGTGCTGACAGGTTTCCTTCCTGAGAGAAGCTCCAGAAGTACCACACCAAAAGCGTAGACATCAATTTTTTCATTCACCTTTCCATACATGAAATATTCTGGAGCCAAATATCTACAGTAGGAACAAGACTTGTCACATATAAGCAAGACCAATTCTTAACTAGCTTGCTCAACATCTCAGGATGATTAACAATGCGCAACTCACCCGAAAGTTCCTGCTACATCACTGCATATCAGTTGTGATGCTGAAACTGATGCCCATTTAGCAAGTCCAAAATCAGCCAACTTAAGCATAACAAAATCAAAGTATGAGCAATTGGTGATACAAAATGGGAAAAAAATAGTTTTTTTAAAAAACTTTTTCATGTACCAGAGGTTCAAAATCTTCCGACAAGAGAATGTTGGAGGACTTCACGTCTCTATGGATAACAGGCTGAGCATTGCTGGCTCCATGCAGATAATTCAATGCCTCAGCAATGCCCACTGCCACCTTGTACCTTTCGGACCAGCCAAGATAACTTTTGCTCAAACTCTCACCTGACACCAAATAGGATTTACAAGACTGATAATTGAGTTGAAGTACATGAAAACAAGTATTTCTATAAATTCAGATGCACCCACCATGAAGGTTGTCCTCTAAGCTACCTCTTGGTAGGAAATTATAGACTAACATGAGATTCCCCTCTTCAATGCAAAATCCAACTAAAGAAACAATGTTCTTATGATGCAAGGAAGTCGTGATCTCTATTTCTGTTGCAAACTCATCCATCACATCCACAGAGGGTTTTAGAATTTTCACAGCCAATTCCTCGCCATCTGAAAGGCAACCTTTATAAACATGACTGCTACCTCCTTTGCCGATCAGTTTATCTACATATGTTCATGGCATATAAGCATCAGGTATAGACCACAAATATCAAAATCTGAGTTTTTCTAATGTTGATTATCCAATCAAATCTACAGGAGCAATAAAAGATGGATGAAAGTAGAGAACCTGGTGAGAAGCCAGAAGTCATATGGGCGAGTTCATTGTAGCTGAACAATCTACAAACTGATGAGCACCTGTCTCGGAGATGTTCCAATTCCTTGGGAAATTCCCTTTCTTCTTCTACAATATGTGAATGCATGGTCTTGGAGTCAGGATGAACTGTGGATGCTGCCAAGAATCGACTTGGCAGACGCATCGCCCATTTAAGCACTGAGATCTTCGATCCATCAGCTGGAACAGCTCGGGTGTCAGGTGACACTAATTTTCTGAGGAGAGGCCAACCAGGTCTGACATCCTCATGAAAAAGCAATGAAATGGAGCTTGAAGAAGCAGTTGCAAGCTCAGCTTTCCTCTCAGGAACCAGAGCCAAAGAAGGATCCTTTTCAGACATCACAAACGGCTGCTCCTTTGCCTCCTCTGTGAGAATTCCTTGAGTTGCCGAACCATCACATCTCTCTACGATCTCACGGAAAACAGAGCTGCTTTTGTTCAGATTAGAGGGTCTTGTTCTTGCACTCCAGAGCTTTGAGTAGCTCCTATACAAGGCTTGCCCACCTGCATATGCTGTTGTGATGATGTTAGCTTCGTTGTGGGTTTTGTCCTCTGTCATCAATTGAATCATAGTCAAATCAGAAATCTATCAGTAGATGAACACCAAATCAAAAACCAATCCAGAAAACTGTAAGCAGGCCAACAACCTACGAGCCGAGAAGCCGCCGAGACTTCTCTCTTGAACACCGTCTTGCTGTTGCTCACCGCGTAAACAGAGCAATCTCGAGGTAGCTTCCTCGCACAGTACTTGGCGATCGAGTTGAATGAACACCTAGCCGAAATCAATCGGTTTTGAATGGCCCAAAACAGCGATCTGGGGAAGAATTTGTAGAAAATTACATCAAATCGAATCGACTCACCCGATGCCACGATCGTTCTTGGAGACGCCTACGACAAGCTTGCCGGCTCGGTAGGAGATGGCTTCGCGGACCAAAACTTTCCGGACGGAGCACCCTCGGGCTATCTTCATCTTTAACTCAACCTATCAAGGAAGCAAGATTCATTAGAAATTCAATTAGCGTGGCAAAAGAGAGCAGTGGAGAAGCCTCAAAAGACCACCTGTTTTAGGCTGCATAATCCCTCGTAGACGGCGAGCATAGCGTCGAACTCTTTGATGAGAGACAAGAGAGGTCGATAGGAGCAGCTGAGGCCGACCTCCGACGAGTCTACCAGCGAGAAGAAGAGGGATTAGATGGCCAGAAAAAGGAAAAAGAAGATGAGCAATTAATCGGCGGAGAAAAAGTACCGGGTGGGGTTAAGGGGAGGACGTGCAGGGCGACGACGCGATCGCCGGCGTCGGCGTGTTTGACGAGGGCCCAGGTGAGGAGTTCTCGGATGTCGGCGTCAATCTTGAATCCCACCACCACGGTCTTCCCGCCGCCTCCACCTGCTTCGTTCCGCTGCGTCTTCTCCTGCAACTCTTTTAGGCCAGCCAGTTGCAGCTCCTGCGACGGCATCTCCGATGAGCTGCTGATTTTCTTCGTCGTCGCCGTCGTCTCCTCCTCCTCCTCCACCACCACTTGGATCTTCATCGATGTTGCATATCTGCTCTGCTTCTTCTAGTGGAAGAGAGGGAAGTAGCTTGCAGTTGACGGCGAGCGGAGTGGGGAACGTGCCTTAAGTTGGAGGGGATCCAGTCGCCTATTAGCTGTGGGTCAGACTGAGGATGCCCTACAATTGTTGTTCCAAGTGGAATTGATGTTGTGCATCGTTTAGCCGTTAGTTTCATTCATTCTGAGTAATATAAGAATTTCATAAATTTAATGATGATAAAAAAAAAAATGAATAAAAGTAGAAGTGATACTTGTTTTTTGTATTTTGTTTTTCCTTTTTTTGTTTGGTAGGGTTGGAGATGGACTTGTGGGAAAGCTGCTTATCGCCTCAAACCATGGGTTCAAAAAGTTTGCAAGCCATCAATGTTTTGTGGTGTGGGTGGGGGCATGAGAATTTATTTTTAGGTTGGATTTGGTTTGATTCGATTTAATTTTTGTATTTTTGCACTAAGTTAGAGTTTTTTTATTTGATTTTATTAATAGGAGGCACTTAATTGAACTAAACTATAAATAATATAGTCGTAGAATAGTGTGATTAGATTTTCTAATAATACATCTGTAATTCGAGACTCAGTTATGATATATTATTAAAAAAAAAATCTCTTTAATAAATAACGAACTTAAAAATATAAATTTTCAAAATGAGTCTTCACATAGACTTTCTAGATTTACTTGAAGAGAAACTTTCATAAGACTGAATTGATTATCCTCCGGATTAGTCAGGCCCAAGATTTGAATACCTTTGTGTCAATTAAAAAAAAAACTATAGATAATATAAATAAGAAACAAGACCAAAAAAAATAAAAATTATTAGGATAAATTGTCCTAAACTCCCTATTACTTTTTATCAATTAAAAATATGATATTTACATGGTTACAACATTACATCTTACTCTAATAATTTGTACAAAGAATATTAAGGATAGAATTTGGAAGGGAAAGGGAGGAGATTCTTATATTTGTATTTCAAATTTGACCTTTTTCTCAAAAGGATTAAGATCAACTTAGTTTTGCTTATACTCACCTTTATTTGACATATGTGAGGGTGAGGTAGAGGTGGATCAAATCATGGCATGATTTGGTTTGGTTCCATCATTTTGTACATGGAACTCCAAGTGTGATATAGAGATCTTGCCTTTATCTCGTAGGTAGGTGCTTCTCTAGATCCATTCATCGCCCCATGGGGCATGATGCGATGATAAGAGATAAAAATAATTCATATATAATGAGGGTTAAAATCTCACGTTGAACAATTTCGGTAGAATTTGAACTATTGATGACGCCGATCTATAGGGTAGAACCATCCACCTCAGACTAGTTAGATTGAAGGTCCAGTTGAACATTCTCTAAATCCAATCAATCCTTAGACATATATACACCACCAAACTATCCTCCTCCTATCCACTTCTCTTGTCGTCCTTACCTGAACTAAAACACAACTTTGACATTGTTGTCATAACCATTAAGATGGGGCACCCAAATGTATATCTTTCCATCATTTTAATACATTTGTTTTCCTAATTTTCTATACTATATATAGAAGCTAAATTAGAAATTGTTAGATAATTTAACACAAAAATTTATTGTAAGAATATTGGACAATTTTATTCTTTTTAAGATTATTATCGAAGATAAATGATTAATTGCTAAATTTAAAAATTACTAAATTTAAATTGAGACTCATTTGGTCTATCGAGATGAGCTTGAATTCCGAGTTGGGAAGGTCGGGCTACAAAGTTGGCTAGGTCAAGCTGCCATAGAAGGTTGGACTGTCAGGTATGACTGAGCTGCCAGGTGGTTCGAATGGATAAATGATCGAGTTACAGAGTGACCTGAGTGACCGAGCTGGGAGGCCGAGCAGGGAGTCCAAGTTGTCGAGTGCAAAAAGGCCGAGCAAGAAGACTGAGCTGATGAGCTGGAAGGTCAGGCAAGGAACTATCAAACGGGAGGCCAAGTAGAGAGCTCCCAAATTGCCAAGCCAAGAAGCTAGATAAGAAGTCGTCGAATGGGAGGTCACATAGAGCTACTGAATTGCCGGCCAAGAGGGTTGGGCTTGGAGGTAGAGCAGGGAGGTGCCAATCTACCGAGTTGGGAGGCTAGGTAGGGAGAAGTCAAATTGGAAGGCAAAGCCACCAAGCAGGTTAGGCTGCCAAGCATGGAGCAGAGCTACCGGGCTAGGAGACAAGTCTGTCAAACGGGAAGGAGTTTTCTTAAAACAGATTCGTCCTTTTTCCAAAGTTACTTAGAGATTCACATAGATGTCAATTTCCCAAAATATAACAACTCAACCGCGTCAACAACCAAGTACTGACTACTCGTGGCGAATTGAATCATACCCGAACATTATCATCAGGAAAACAAAGAAAGAGTTGTCGAGTAGGGTTGCCGGATAAGGAGATAGAGTACGCGGGGAACGAAGTTTGATAGAATTTTCACTGTATTCTCTATGCACTCTGTGCTATCTCTTCTACCCAAGATAGGAGTCTCTTGTATAAATTCCAAACTTTGGTAGCATTAAATGACTAAGTAATGACCGGACTGAAACGTCAGCAATTGGCCATCCTTGGACAATTGTTACCATCTGAGCAGTTCCAAGTCGGCCATTAATGTCCGACTATTTCAAGTTGGTGATTACTATGTCTGTTACATACTTGAATAGGTAGGAAAAATAGTTTGAGTGACAAAACATTGACTAGTCTACTTGAATAATTTTTATTCTGATTGATCCGATATTTAATGCACGTAGGTCACACTCGCATACGAATCAATTGAGTTTAATGCAATTCAAACCCTAAATTTGCATCCCCTACAGACACACTCATGACTCTTATCCATATATGTTCACAATATCAAAAGTTATGATTTCATATACTAACATTCATACTATAAAACTCCCAATGTATAACTAAAATTCTATTCATATTGGAGTTCGTTTTCCATTTTTTTTCATTCACTTTTCCAACATAAATTAAATTTGTTTACCGTGATTTGAAGATCAATGTCTAAGACTCCATTTGGTTGCAACACAACTAAAGCCGACTTGGAATGTGGATATTATTCCCTAACTTTCGCAAATAAATGGTATGATAGATTTGCTAATGACTATACCTCTCGCAGTAAATTAAATATATCTTAATTAATATATTTCTAATATTTTTATTCTAAATTTTTTAATTATAATATTACTAGCTTACAAATTTAATTCTTTTATTTATTTTTAATAATTTCATAAAATAGGTTATCGTATCCATAACTTTTAATAGTTGTGTTAGGTTAGACTATATAAAGTAGAAAATGGTTGTGTACTTTCTTAGCATATAATTAATCATAAACCTATCATTCATATACATTGTTGAAGGGTTATTAAATGGTGACACTGATTGTAACCAAAGATATACGATAAATGAGAGGGCATTTTCTTATATTTTATATGTATATCTCTATAAAATTAAACTTTTTAAAATCTTAATCCTCGAGAGTCATAAATAAACAAATCTAAGTACACTCCTAATCATAATAAATTACTATAACTTCATCTTGTATACAAAGTTTCAAGGTGTGGTTAACGAAAACGTACGCAAAGCATGATACCATTATAATTTTGTTTTAAACTATAACTACTATACAATCATTATTATTTTGTTGCATTATCAAATGCGACGAAAATTTCTTTTTCATGTATGCTATGAAAATGAATAACATGGAAAAGGATGGGAATATTACGGTCAATATGAGAAAAATCAAAATATTTAAAATTAATTATTCATTTTTGGACAAGTCAATCATTATCTATATATCTATCAATTCATTATGCAGTGCAAGATTTATCAATGGGTATCAAATATTTCATTGTGTGTCTGATTTTTTTCATGCAAAGAATCGTTACGATAGGACAAATATCTCTTATAATTTATTCTCTTCTGGAAAGTATGAGATTATTTTAGAAGAACTGCTAGCTAACATGCAGTACAATATATATATGACTTTGAGTTGTGACTATCACTCCAAATATAAGAAGTTAGAGTTATTCTATATTTATGAGGTGCGAAGACATTAGTTAAAATTTCTTATGCCTCATTAAATATCTTTATTGTGTTGGAATGCATTGTGTTCCTAAATGTTTTTCTAAATCAACCTTAGAAATAAGTTCTCATAAAATGGTGAATTGGTGTGATACAATCTGTTTCCTTTGACAATTTATGTTTTCTTTCAATTTTGATAGATATATTATTTTTCTTAGATAACGTATTCAATCTTGAGGAGTGTTGTAGGGTCTAGAGATTTTTAACCTGCTCCACTTGATTGATGATGTATCATATGTATTTTATTTTTGATATTTTTTATTACTCAATTAATTAATTTGGCCGTGTATATTAGTTTTCCCTTTAGTACAAATTCATAAATTATGTACAATTGAAATTGTTCCATTGTTATTTAATTGACTTGAGAGTGTGGAAGACTAAAGGGAGATTTTATAAAAGTTGGGTAGTCAGGTTTAAAAAAAAACATAAACAATTAATCATAAATTTTAATTATATTTTATCGCTTCAATATATTCTAATTGCTTTAAGTTGCTCTTTCCTATGCAAGTCATTTATTCCTATATTTATTTGTAATGTGTTCATATTTCTTGAATTAGATTTAAAGTATTTGAGTTAATTGTTTATAGAAAATTTAATAATTTATGTGTTTCTAATATATTTTTAATATTTTACTATATATAATCAGTAAACAATAACTTTTAAATATTTGTTTAATTATCAAAAGAGAAAATAAAGAGAAAAGTCATTAATTGAAAGTCCAAAGTATGTGACATTGTTTGAGGGGGCTATTTTTAAAATTCGCCTAAGCCTAAAAAAATATAAGATATGATCTAGCTCGTAAGGGTGCAAAAATAAGATCTGAATTGCATTAAACTCAGGTGACTCATGTACAAGCACATCTTGCACATGTCGAATATCGAATGGGACAGAATAAAATTTGTCCAAGTGAATCAATCTATATTTTGCCACCCAAATCATTTTTGTTACTTGCTCAAGTACATAATAGACGATTTAATTACCGATATGAAATTGTCAGTGATTAATGCAGAATCCGTAACCACTCATGTGAAACAGTCGACCATTAATGGTTGTTTGTTGGCATTATGATCTGGACGGTTGGAGGCAATGAATGATCATTACTTGACCATTCAATATAGCCAAGGATATGAGCCTTTATATAAGGAAGCTCCTCCTTTGGCAGAAAGACAAACACATAGAGAAGTAGAGCAACAAGAACAAAAATTCCATCCACTTTGTTCCCCATTCTCCTTGCCGAACAACCCGCTCAACAGTTCTTCAGTGATAGTGTTTAGGTACATGCTCAGTTTGTCACAATCAACTAGTGCTTAGTTGTCTGCATGGTCGTGTCATTAAATCCTAGGAAATAGATGTCTAGTGTGACCTTGAAACACCGTCGGAAGGGATGGATCTGTTTTTAAGGAAATTGTGTCTAACACATACCTCGGTAGTTATCGTCTCTTCTCTCGCTCGGCAGCATCACCTCTAGTCCGACAGTCGTGCCTCCCACTGGTAGCCCAGCCTGCTTGGTGATCTTGCCTACCCACTCGGCACCTCACTGTCTGGCCTTCTGGCTCGATAATTCGACACAACATCACTCAACCGCCTGTTCGGAAGCTCTATACCTAGCCATCCGACTCAGTACACTCAACCCGCTCGGCAATTAATACCCACTCACTCAAGAGATAGACCCACTCAGGTCACTCATGAGATAGACCTAGTCGAGACACTCGACAACTTGATTCACTCGGATCACTCAATAGTTCTAGCAGCTTAGCCTTCTCTAGCAGCTTGGCCTTCCCTAGCAACTCGGACAACTCAATAGCTCGGCTTAACTAGCCCATCTTGATAGTTTGTCTCGCTCGGGCCACTCAGGAGATAAGCCCAGTCGGGGCACTCGGCGGTCACTCGACAGCTTGACCTGCACAAGTCACTCAATAGTTTTGGCAGCTTAGCTTTCTCTAACAGCTTGGCCTTCCTGCTATCTCAGCCTTCCCTGGCACCTCAGATAACTCTACAGCTCGACTTAACTAGCCCAGCTTGATAGCTTGACCCGCTTGGGTCATCTCAGACCATCTTGATAGATAAGTCTGAGTTTTCTTTTTTTGTAATTTCAATTCAGATTATTCCCTTATAAATCTAGCAATAATCTTGAAAAAATAATATTGTCTAACAATATTAAAATAGAGTAAGATTCTCTTCTGTTGAGATGACCATAGAAAGTATTGAGAAGCAAGATGCTCAACACATGAAGGCTTCATCCTCCCCGATTGAAAATGCTCCAATCAACCATCGGGAGAAACCAGAGAAGTTCACTGGATTGAATTCAAGCGATAGCAGTAGAAGATGCTCTTCTACTTGATAACGCTGAACCTGGCTCGATTTTAACAAAGGAACCTCCCAAGTCGGCTAAGGATGCTACTGATATCCAAACAATCAATATAGTGGAAGCACGGAACCATTCTTTGTTCTTATACCTAAACTACATCCTTAATTGTCTTTCCGACTAGCTTACTCTGTGTATAGTACGAAGAGAACGGCTAAGAAACTATGAGAGTCCCTAGATCGAAAATACAAGATGGAGGATATGGAGCCAAAAAGTTTATTGTGGGTCGATTCCTAGACTACAAAATGGTTGAATCCAAGACAATGATCAACCAAGTATAAGAGCTTCAGGTGATCTTGTATAAGATTCACTCAAAAAGCATGGTGCTGAGTGAAACCTTCTCAGTGGCTGCTATCTTTGAGAAACTTCCACCTGCCTGGAAGGACTTCAAGAACTACCTGAAGTATAAGTGGAAAGAGATAAATGCAGACTCATTGTTTAACTTCATATCGAAGAAGACAACCGGAATTCCGACAAGTGACCGTTCTCTCAAGTGACTATTAAAGTCAACGTGATCGAGCTCGATCAAAGCTTGAAACAAAAGAGTTTTAAATCTTCCAAGGTGGGACCCAGAGGAGGCGTAAACAAGAAGAAATTATCTGAGAAGTGTTTTAATGATTGAGTCAGTCACAAATCTTCGAAATGCAAGAAGTCTAAGAAGAAGTAGGAGGCCAACTTGAATGAGGGATCAGACATTGACCTCTATGTTGTGGTCTCCGAAGTGAACTTGATAGGCTCAAACTTGCAGCAAAGATAGATCAATACCTGTGCCAACAAATATGTGTGTTGCAACCATAAACTGCTCCACAACTTTGAAGAAGTCAAAGATGAGGATATGCTTTTCATGGGGAACTCAATAAGCTCGGACATCAAGGGCCAAGGGAAAGTGATGCTAAAGATGACCTCGGGCAAGGAGCCGATGAACAATGTGTTGTATATTCTGGAGATTCAAAAGAATTTGATATCCTAATCACTTTGAGCAAGCATGACTTTTATATTATTTTTGAGTCGGATAGAGTTATTCTATCCAAAAATAGAATATTTATCAGAAAAGGCTATGTAATTGATGGACTATTTAAGCTCAGTGTAATAGTCATTAGTCAAAAATTAATAGTGAAAGCTTTTTTGTTTACATGCTTGAGTCTTCCTATTTATGACATGTTAGACTAGGACATATTAACTATGATGTGTTGAGTATATTAACATACAAATCATGCTTATATTCCACCTTGACCCGAAACACAAGTATGAGACTTATATTGAAGCAAAAATGACAAGTCATCCTTTCAATATGTTGAAAAAAATAGTGAACCACTCGGTCTAATCCACATCAACATGTGCAACCTAAAAGGGGTACCGACACTTAGTGAGAATAAGTAATTCATTACTTTTGTTGATTATAACACAAAATTTTATTATGTATATTTTTTCAAAAATAAAGATAAAGTTGTAAAGAAATTTATTCTCTATAAAAATAAGGTTGAAACTCATCTTAATAAGAAGATTAAGATGATGCGAAATGATCGAGGTGATGAATATACATCACCGTTCACTGAGTTGTGTGTTGAATATGGGATTAGACATGAACAACTCCCTATACTCCTATATTGTCGAATGAAAGAATCGCACTCTGAAGAAGATGATAAATGTTCTTCTATTAAGCTCTGAATTGCCAGAGTACTTGTGAGGGAAGTTGTATTAATAGTTAATTATCTTTTAAATAAGGTGTCCAGGAAGAAAATAGATAAAAATCATTATAAGTTATGGAACGGAAGAAAGTCATCCTACAAATACTTGCGAGTGTGAAGGTGTCTTGCAAAGGTTTTGGTGTCTAATCCGAAAATGATTAAGATAGGACCAAAGACTATTTATTACATATTTATTGGATATGCACATAACAATAATATTTATCAAATTCTTGTATATGAGTCCCAAATATCGGAAATACACAAGAACTTGTTTATTGAATCGAGAAATGTCTCGTTCTTCAAACATGTGTTTCCTTATAAGACTCATGAGGAAGAAAGTTCCTTAAAACGGACATTTGACCACAAAAAGAAAAAGAAGCAGATGAACCAGTTGTGGTTGAGCTCACACGAAATAAGAGCTTGGGTGAAAAAATCCTTCGAAATGAATTTTATCACTTTCATGTTGGAAAGTGAACCACAAAGTTATTCAAAAATAGTAACCTCTTCTGAGGGACCTCAATGGAAAGAAGTAATTGCATTTGAAATTGACCCTATCTTGCAAAATCACATTTTAGAACTTATGGATCTTCCTCAGGAAAGTAAATCACTAAGTTGTAAGTGGGATTTTGAGATTTTGAGCCTTGTAAATTATTTTGTTGGCATTATATTTTTGATATGTCTCGCAATCCCTGCCCGAGCATCTATACTCAGACGGTTCTACAGGTGTCGACCAAAGACGTGACTAGGGAAGCAAAAGAATAAATCAGAGAAGTTTAGCGACTTGGGAAGTTTGTGGCTTGGGAAGTTCCCGTCTTGGCAGACATTAAGGACATGCTCGTGAGAGTACAAGTCAGGCGGCCAAAGACGTGACCTCAAGAATTCATGGCTTGGGAAGTGCATGTCTTGGGAACATCTCCGAAAAGATTCCACGGCTTGGGATGTTAGTGGCTTGGGAAGTGCGGTGGCGTGGGAACATCCTTATCGGGAACATCCCCTTAAAGGAACAGTGGCTAATCTGCTCGGGTGAAGGAGTGGCGTCTATCCACTCGGGTAAAAACCTGCTCGAGTACCTTCTCAAATAAACCCCCAAGCTCCCTCTTTTCATATGCAAGAGCATCTCCACTCAATAACGTCCCAACACACCATCCAGGCCACAAGAACACCCTTGTTCAGGGATATCTCCCTTGGACTCCACCCCCTCTACTATTTTACCTAATCTTTTCTACTAATCATTCTTGGATTAAGAATCGGAAGCAGGCAACATCTAGGCATGGGTGTAGCAGAGGTTGACCAAGGGAAATAATATCAACAGTGTCAATGGATTGGGCATATAAGAAGTCTTGTTCGATGAGCAGAGGTCAATCGTGGACCCTCACTTGTGCATGTCATGGGTGTTGGATGTGGTCTCAGACAGGAGATGACAACAGCCTTACCTCCTCCCACATATGAGGTTGACTTCTACCCACACAGAAGACCATCAGTGGAAGCATGGATCAACCTACGCGAAAAAGTGTTTCATCCTTATATAAGGAGCCAGAGGTTTATTGAGAGAGGATAATTGGAAAATTGCCAACACCTCAGCCACCCAATGTGAGTAGCTTGAAGTCAAGGCAGTAGTTGACCAACTCAATTATTGTACTTCTTCTTCTCTTTACTCTTGCAAAAGTCGTTCTTCAGTAGAAGACATTCTTTCTTTGAGCTAAAACCCTTCTCTTGAAGAAGACAATCTTTCTCTTCAACTTCGTGCAGACTTAATCATCGGAAGGATCACGTCAGCACCACCAGCCCCTCACTGATTGGTGTTGACTCGCAGATTAGTGGCTTTCCATCAAGCACAAGAGGTCGTAGGCTTGTGCGAGAGGTCATTTGCAAGAAGGCAAGAGCTTTGCCAGGTGCATGACCCGCTCGGGTGCAAGATGACAGGAACTATACCGAAAACAAACTCGCGGGAGCTGGCGTGATCTAGCCAGGAGTGGGATATCAATGAAGTAGGAGGTGGCAGACCTATACGAGTGTGAATGATCATGGGCTTTTCAAGATTCTTGCAAGCAAGAGACCTACTCGGGTGCGTAGGATCAGACGCTCTGCCAGATTCAGACTAAAATTGAGAACTACAATCGTGCACCCAGGAGAGCAGTGGAGACCCACATCGCTGTTGGCGTAGCTCAGGTTAAGATAAGCATGGGTCAACCATCTCGGGTAAAGAAGAACGGGAGTTATCGGCCTACATGTTTCACCGGAGTGATCAGAAGCTCTACTGAAAACGAACCCAAAGGAAGTGGTGCGGCCTAGCTGAGAGTGAGGAAGAGGATTTAGTCTGCATCAAAAAAAATATTATTATCTTCAACGTGGGTGATACGGGAGTGCCACATGTTAGGGAAGTCAAGTAAAGTTAACAATATTGTGAAGATGATGAGGGCACAAGACTAGTTCCTAATAGCCCCAGTCCCTGGTGGTCTCATCTCTCTGTGATTCCCCGATTCCTAACGACCTCGACTCCTAGCGGACCTCAGCTCGTCATGGTTTCCTTACTCCTAGAGGGCCCTCCACACAGCCCCCCGCTCCTAGCGAACACTGACTCGTCATGGTTTGCAAACTACTAGCGGCCCCCGGCTCTACACAGCCCCCGGCTCCTAGCGGATCCCGACTCGTCATGGTTTCCTGACTCTCCGTGGTCCTCTGGTTCATATGATTCCCTCCCTGTAACCCGGAGCTGATAACCGTTGCTCACGAAGAACGCGTATAATGTAATCGTTACCTCGCGAGGAACGTGGGAAACATAGTCATTTACTTAGAGTAAATGGCTAGTGAATAAGGTAATGTAGCGAGAAACGCGAAGCAGATGGAAGACGTAGACTCTCACGCTGATGCAATCCTATAAAGGTTCGCCTGCTTCCCCATGCAAAAGGAGGCACACATACACTTTCGCCCCTAATTACTATTCATCTTCTCCACACTATGAAACCCTAACTTAAGTGTCGGAATGACTACATCGGAAAACCCTCTGGTCGTCTCTCTAACCCCTCTTCTCTGTTCTATTCCTGCGAAGGTATTAGCGGATCTCCTCTACGAACTCTCCTCACTGTTAGGTGATTGACGGTTATGTCAATATCGATGTCAACTCATCGGTGAATCATCCGTCGGCGATCCAATGTAGAATAAGTGAGTAATCATGTTTTATTAATTTTATTAAAACATTAGCAAGAGTAAGAATCCTAAATACTTCCTTTTTGATAAAACGCTGTATTTTATGCCATGCCCATTTCCAAGACAGCGGGCAGCGCAGCGGAAAGAAGCGGCGAGCTCCGCTCATTGTTTGAATGCGTAAATTTTGCCGGCACGGTTCATAGAATTCTGCCTCGCCTTCATCTCGATTTCCGAGACAGAACCACGTGAAGGTACGCCCAAGCTGCCTCATGTGTCGGTCCTCTCCGCACCGCTCGCCTTCTGCTCCTCACGTGCCTTCTCCTGTTATATTATACACACTACCCATCACACCGCACTCGACTGAAATGAATAATGAATAATTTCAGCGACAAGACACGTGAACTAGAAGCACGCAAAGTGTTTGTTAAAATGCCAAACACAAAGAAACATTAATCTTCAACATGCAGAAGAGGTCACGTTACTTACTCTACTAGAGGTGACAATCATCATATGTATTGCTTGAATAAATATTTAAAAACAATCCATGGGTGATTATCTCGACGTCATAGATCTATATCCAAGTCCAAATCTTTAGATGATCTTCAATGTCACAAGGGCAAGACACATCTAGAGACAGAAAAGACAGATTTAGGGCAATACACAATTGTTGTGACTCTTTTCCTCCCCGTTCCGTTCTCTTTGTCGTAGGTTTCGGTAGAATAGGTAGTTCCTACTTGGAAAAGTGAATAGAAAATGGACTCTAATACTAATGAGAGTTTAATTTGACATTGAAAGTTTTGAGACAACATGATTGATTTATATTGAATCACTACTTTTGATGTTGTAAATGTACATGCATCCACCATAGGAGATGCAAATTCAAGATTCGAATTACACTAAATTAAGTTAACTTGCGTACGAGCATGACATATGCACGTTGAATATCTGATCGATTGGGACAAATTATCCAAGCAATCCAACTAATGTTTTGTCACATCGATCATATTCATGCATTCGTTAAGTGTGTAAGAAGCACATTAATGATCAACTTGAAATAGTCGGGCGTTAATGACTTACATGTAACCGTCCAAATTATAACGACCAATCATTGATGGCCAGCTGCTGGCGTTTCAATCCGGACAAATATAGTGAATGATCATTACTCGGTCATTAATTAACATGTTTAATACTGCCAAGGTACAAAACCTATATAAGGAGGTTCCTACCTTGAGCGGAAGAAAGAGTGCATATATACAGTGAAAATTCCATCCAACTTCATCTCCACGTTCTCTATCTCCTTGTCGAGCAGCCCTGCTCGACAACTTTCTTTTGTTCTCATGGTGATAGCATTTGTGAACATATCAATTTGCCACAAGTAGCCTGTGTTTGATTGTGTCTAACACAAGAAAATAGATGTCCGTGTAACCTTAATCACTGTCGGAGAATGAATGAATTTATTTTATGGAAATTATATATAACACAGGCTTCGACAGTGCTTAACACACCTCCCCGTCCAATAGACCTACTTCTTCCTTAGCAACCCAACCTACTCGACAGCCTTACCTCCCAACCCAACAAGCATGCTTCCTGCCTGGCAGCCTAACCTGTTGAGTGACCTTGCCTTCCCACTCGACATCTCCCCAGCTCTACTCAACCTCTTGTTTGGCAACTTCCTACCTTCGACAGTTCCTTGCGCAGCCTCTCCGCTTGGCAGTTCGGCAGCTCTGCTCACAGCCTTTAATTCGGCAACTTCCTGCCCAACTTCCTAGCTCGACAATTCGGGAGCTCTCTGCGCAAACTCTCGGCAGCTAGAGCTCCCTACTCCTCCTGGTTCGACAACTCTACCACTCAATAACTCGATCCACTCGACAGTTCAATCACTCGATCTACTCAGCCCACTCTGTAGCTCGATCACTCGAGCTACTCGACTCACTCGGTAACTCAGGCCAGTTGGCAGCTTGGCCACTTGACTACTCCAATAACTCGGTCTTTGCTAGCAAATAGACCTTCTCAGCCGGCCTAATCTTCCCTAGCAGCTCAACTTACCTAGCTTAACTCGACAACCAGTCAAGCCTATCTCAGTAGATCAGATAAGTCTAAATTTTAAATTTAATAATTTTTAATTCAACAATCTCTTATTTATCTCCTATAAAAATTTTAAAGAGTAAGAGTTTCGAACAATTCCTCTGTCAGTCTCTTATAATCGGTAAAACCTCTCTGATACTGAAGTCAGATAGTTGTTATGCAAGAATAGAGAAAAATGAAAAAGTGTGATCATACCTAACGCAATTGCACCACTTCTTAAGGGTTTCGATCGGTAGAGATGGAATCCCAAGTGCTTCGCATCCTACAACATCCACGACACCACTTGGGCATTGATGATGACCAACATGATCCATTCGACGCTCAAGTCAGTTCTGAACTGAAGGAAGGAATGCAAGGAAATGAAAGTATGCACTCGTGAGTAAATGTCGATCCCCACTCAATATCTCTTAGTCCAACTTAAAGCAATCCTAAGTAGAGTGCTTGTACCCGTGGTGAAAATAACAAAAGGCATTTGATTGGGGTTATCAAGGGCCTTTCTTAGAGTTGGGTGACCTCCAAATTACTCAATATTTATCACAAATTTGTAATGTCCTCTCCTTCGATACCTTCAAAGGTGTGTAGGGAACGTAGGGTAGATGCAATGTTGGTCGATGTGGAAGCCAAGAGTATGATCGCCTCTCTTCATTGTTGCTGGGTCAGGCAGTACCCCTCTATTCCTACTTAGCCTTTTGGGCTTCTTTCATATTAATGTACATTGCTACTCGGCCAAGCAGCTCGTCATTGACCCAAAGAAATCTCCCTCCCAAAGGCCTTGAGAGAAGGCATTCGTCAAAACTTCTAGGGCAGCAGAGGGTACCTCCATGGCCACTCAGTAAAACTGTTAGATGTAGTCTCTCAGAGACTTTAGTTCTATTTTAAATTAAATAGACTGAGAGGAGTATAAGGGTACCTAGGAGCTAGGCACTGTCGGTTGTGACTTGGTCATGTCAGGCAACGACCTTTGGTAGTGTTGAGTTGTCCTCTAATCATGTCAAAGATGAGGGCAAGGCTTCTCAGGTGCAGCCGTGCGTGCAAGAATGAGGTGGACGAGGATCCAACCCTTGAAGAGGGTTGGATGTGAGAATATTCGAAAGTGAGGATGTTCCTATACCTATTTGTTCGTGTGTGCTCATCGAGGATATTCCCGATCAAGGATCTTCCCAAACACATAGTATGTGTGGTAGAGCATATGCATGTCCAAGATGTTCCCAATTGGAATGTTCCTAGAGATAACATATAAGTGCGGCATGCATATTCCCAATTGAGGATGTTTCTATTTAGATGTGTGTGTGCTCATCAAGGGATGTTTCCGGTCAAGGATGTTCTCAAGCACATAGTATGCATGGCAGAGTGTATGCATGGCAAGGATGTACCTAGAGATAGCATATGAGCATGGTAAGGATGTTCCCAATCGAGAATGGTCCCAAACTACCCCCGCCATAGGGATCATGATCAAAACATGTTCTCATCGAGGATGTTTCCAATTGGGAATACTCGCAAGCGCATACTACGTATGGTAGAGCATAGCATGACAGAGATGCTCTCTATATCTCCAAAGATAGCATATGAGCATGGTAGGAATATTCCCAGTTGAAGATGTTCTTGTTTGAGTGTATGTGCTCATCGGAGTTGTTTTCGGTCAGGATGCTCCCAAGCACATAATATATATGGTAGAGCGTACGCATGATGGGGATATTTCCGACCAGGGATGTTTCCGGTCATGGATATTCAAGCACATAATATGTATAGTAAAGCATATGCATGATGGGGATGTTCCTCAATGGGTATGTGCGCTCATTGAGGATGTTCCCAAGCACATAATACACGTGATAGAGCGTATACATATCAAGAATATTCCCAATCAGGGGTGTTCTTAGAGATAGCATATAAGCATGGCGAGAATGTTCCAAGTAAGGATGCTCTCAAAGATAACTTTTGAGCATAGTAAAGATGTTCTCAATCAAGAATGTTCTCATAGTATATAAATTATAGGAGAGATATTCTCTATCATGATGTTCCCACATAGCGGAATATTCCTATAAGAGCTTATGAGTCATGGTAAATTATTCTCAGTCGAGAATGTTTCTTGATTTCAAAAATTAACCTGCTGATCTGACAGTCACATCAGGTCCAGTTGGCTCTTCTGCTGAGCTGGTTGGGACGTCAGTGCATGACAAACAATCAAGAAGAAGAATGTTGTCGATAAAAGATGCACATTTGCACTAAGAATGATCAGTTGTCTAAGATTTTTAACGCGTGTGACTAGAACCATGAGTCTCGCTTGTGATGGGGAAATTAAGGAAAGTCGCAAAAGGACATGTATCATCTAGATGTAAAGGACCACATAATCAAGAAGCAATTAGTTTGTTACAAATGAGAGACTTCATGCCTGCTGTTCTTTTTATCACTGCAATCACGTGATTCATGCATGCATACATGCATCAGTCACTGCACCAGTAGCTGTCCTTATCCCCGCGAGATATCCAATTGATTAATAATTAATTCTTTACTAAGATATTTTTCAAAAAACAAAAACTCTATCTATTATTTGACAATCGATTATAAATTAATTTCATAATTTCTCTCTTTTCACATAATCTAAAAACAAATTATAAAAGACGTCTGAAATGAATATAATTATCTTTTCCTACAACGAATAACTATCCTTATACAACACTATTTTCATAATTTCTCTAACCACCAATTGAATTGCTCCGACGGCGGACATAGTTAAATTGGTACTCGATGGAAAAATTGTCGCACATAAATAAAATTTAAATCCCCTGAAATTCATTCTCTTAGAGAATAAATTTCTAACTTAATAGGCATATCGTGATTTACCATAATCCTTCCACGGGACTTGGGGCTAACCGCGAAAGAGCACTTTGGGATGAGTGCACGTTATCACCTTTTTAACGTACAACCACCAATTGAATTGCATAGTAAGGTAGTTTGTGGTATAACCAGTGGGGTAGCTAGTGGTAAATGAATTAAAATTTAAGAGTTTTTTTTATAAATATGTGAAAGTTTAAATTCGCATGATAATAATATTATTGCCGTAATTTTGTTGGTCTCATGCTAACATGAAGAATAGTTTTACCATTTAATATAATATTAAACGGTATAAGAATACAGAACTTTTTTCTTCATATGATACAAGAAATTATAATTAAGATGACTTTTTGTCTCGGTGCATTGGGTCGATCGAATGTGTGATCATCTTCGCCCAAGCTACTTAGTTTCATTTGTCCAATCTACTCGACTCACTTGGCCTACATAGCTCACGTGGTTTGCTAAAGTAAAACCGATTGCGCCATAGATTGAACTGGTTAGATAAACCACACAAGTTGAGCGAGATGACAAACTAGACCCGGCAATGACCAAAGTTATGGATCAAATGAACCAGGTGGATCAAGCGAATCAAAATGATAGAGTAGGCCCAAAGTAATTAGATAGATCAAGTGACCCACACAAATTAAATGAGTCAAATTAATGACAAATGCTCCAACTAAAAAAAAATACAATTTAAAGAATGTGCCGATCGAACATAATGAATTGGAAGAACAAGCAAGTGAAACCAGTTGAGTGGATCTGAGTGTTCTACTTGTAGCATATGGGTTTTTAATAGAATATGGATTTAGCAGAATGCCAAACTCACCAAAGTGTTAACATATTTCACCATACCTGGAATTTGTAGCTCTCTTGTACATACCCCAATTTCAGCTGCTAAACAAATATCAATCCTTCACACTTCCATGTTTCTTTGTCTCGTCACTAACCAGCAAACAATTATGAGTGTTAGAATCTTTGTTGAACAAACTCAGTACTGATGCTGAAACAATGCTTTCCAGACTGTAATGACAGAATCTTATTTTCGATCGAACCAGCCCAACATCTAATTTAACCAAAATGACTGCACTTTGGTTTTCAGGATGAATTAAGTAATGGTTGAGTTGAGAGTTCACCACAGAATTTCGTACCTGAGAAAGCAGACGACAGGCAACAACCGAGCTGGGGATTCTTGATGTCAGAGTTCTGGAAACCGGCCATTTTGAGTAGTTGCACTGCAATAATTCACTGTTAAAATGTACTTAACCTGCAGACATGAACATGTTTGAGTTAGAATTGGCATTCGTCACTCAGGGAAAATTTTACCTGTTCCACGATGCTGTTAATGAACACAATTCTGTTGAACTAGACACCTGCTTGCCTGCTGAGAAGCGATGAGAAGCAAATAGGAAAAAAAAATGTTAGTTACCGTCAGGAGAGCTATTAGCCAGAGGACCTAGGCATGGCTGATAGCTTCCTGTTCCACCTTCATAGCACCACTTAGGAATTAAGTGACTTGCACTCATAGTCCTATCAATAACACAGTTGACTACTACTATACCTCAGTTATCCATCACGACCGTGGTAGGCAATTATTGAGATTATAAATATATAAAATCGGGCTATTCTGTCAAATGACTGGTCAATAATTTTAACAACCATCTTACTAATAAAAGTTGATAGGGAAAAATTTTAAATGATCAATCGCCGAGCAAGGGCTGGATGTAATATTGTTCCTAAATTTGATCAAAAGTTAACTATTCCTAAACAATGGTTGTTCAATCTAACAACATTTTCTCTTTTTCCTTCCCCACACAAAAAAGTAAATCCTAAGAATATATGGAACACTGCAAGTTATATAAATTTTGAGCAATGGTCATCCACAAGACTTGAATTGTGAAAAATTGTTGAGGAAATGAAATTGGTGACATCAAACAGATAATACCACAATGAAATATTATCACAAGTTTGTCATAGTGCGAAATTATATAATCCTTTCACACTTCAAGTATGTACACACAGAGAGAATATTACAAAATAGCCAAAGAAACTTAATATAAAAAACTTATGGAGATGAAGCTTTAAGGAAAACTCATCACTGCACAGTGATATTGGTTATAAGGCTAAAAAAACAAAGTAGAGAAAAAAATGCAATCTAACGACTTTATACAATCTATCATTTTCCTTATGAAAACTCTATATAAGTTCTTTTAGAAGATTCTGTAATAAAATATAACCTTGCACCATTATTGAAGCCCTAAAATCGCTTCCATTTATTCCACATTAGGCCTATTATTGTACCATGCACAATTTATTGATCCATTTGAACAACCTTTGATAGTGTCGGTTCCCTAGTACCTTCTGAACAAGTCTCTTATGTGAAGAAAGCACCATGTTCTGAGAAGTGTTTTGTACTTCCTCCAACCTTGGAAGTACTTCCCAATTACCTTTTTGAAGCTTGGCCTCAACTTAACCATGTTATAATAAGCTGATACATTGGGCCTGCAAGTGATGTATTCCTCTTCAAGATCGAGTAGAACTATTCGTGCCAAAACAGGAATAAACATGGAGTCAGCCATGGTATAATCTTCTCCAGCAAGATACTTTGTAATGCCCAACTGTATTTCTGCATCATCAAGAAGATGACAGAGTTTTTCCTCACTTTGTTTCAGATTTTCAGGGTTCTTCAACTTCTCATCTGTATCATAGGCTTCTCGAAGTTTTAAGTGGTAAACACTAGCTAGATCTGGAGCTTGGACCATCCGAGCAATCACTACACGACGAACAAATTTGGAAACAAATAGTCGATACTTTTCTGGGACATGAGCCAGAGTGAATATTTTGGGACTCCATAGATCAATTCTCTCCACCCATTCTGTGACCTTTGTGTTAATGGGATTGCCCTCACCGTTCAGAGACACAGAGAGCTTCTCTATGTACCTTATGTCAATCAGGTGTTGCTATATGAGAATTTACTTCCATTAATAATGATATAAAGTAAATAAAACATCTTAAGTATCAAGACATGAAACTTACTGGATAATGTCAATGGCTTGGAAAATGATATGGGAACCATTTTGGAAGACAGGAAGTTTTGCAGATTGATTCATGCGAAAGAACAAGACATCCATGTTCTTCCCAGTTAAAGGATTAACATGATAAGATGTGTAATCAATCCCTTTCTCTTCCAGTGCTAACCGCACTTTCTGACTGTCCATTGAGTAAGGATGATGATAGAGCTGCATGAATAGACCTGAACAAATACATTCAATTTCACTGAATAGTTTAATTGATGTGTCACAGAAAACAAGCTAGCTATTGTATCACTACTCAATGACAAATCTAAAATCTATTAGATTCAAAAATTATGATCAGCTTGTATACTGAAGTGGGTTATAGACAGAAGAGATGGTGCAAAATACTGTCCCTTCAGTGATGTAAATGCTTTGGGACAAAGTTACAAAGTTTTGTGCAAATTCAATTATAAGCTTCAACAGTTTAGGTAATATTACCTACCTTCGCCAGGAAACTAACGAGTAACACCTCATTTTCAAGCCAATGAACTATTCAGAGTACACAGTCCTATGTTTGAATCCCTAGTGTAAGTATTTCAAATAAAACATAACCCTAGTTAAGTCAGTTCACATATAGGATTGAGTCAGTCTGCTCCAATTTTTCTTATTCCACATGGTCGATGCAGAATATCAAAAAATAGATTAACTTCTTCCACAGCGGATCATGCTTGCCAGGATAAGTAGTCATTTAATCATATCTAACAATCATAAGTGGTAAGCTGTATTAGTTTCAGAAAGGAGTAACATGATGGATAAGATTCATGCATACAACCTCAAATAGTTGGGACAAATCAACTTCTTGAAGAGGATGACATGGTTATATGCATTAAACTAAAAGTGTGTTTAACAAAACCGGGAAAAATTAGGGTTCTGAAATTCCATTGAACAAGGCCACCTCAGTGCCTAGGTTTTAAGAGATATGGAAGGCTATTTGTATCTATGTGCTAATGTATGCCACTAAGTGTTTTTCCCATTATACATTTGATGAGGTTGAATTTATGATATTGTTTGCCATGTAGAGAATCATTTGGTGATAACACCAAATAAACAATAAATGTTATTTAGAAGTCTAATTGTATTCAATATAACAAGAATTTCCTCAACCAGCCAATTTGCCCTAGGGCCTCATCATAAGAGATAAAGGACCTCCCCAAGTCCTCCCCTTTAGTTCATTATCCATTGCTTCCCCAAATGACATTCAAAAATAAACCACTTGAGATCTGTAACTTAGAAGAATAAACCAAAACCCTAATAATTTAGTTTAATGGTTTATTAGTTTGGTTTCTACAAATTAGGTAAAATTATCGGTTTCGATTTGGTTTCAGTTTGAGATTATACAAATTGTTATCCATTAAGGTTTTTATAATATATATGTATGTATCATTAGATAAATTAGTATGTTAATTAGTATCTTTTTTTATTCTTATTTACTTGTTCCCTTCAGTAATCAATATAATTCTTAAATTAGAATAACTTTTATTGTTATTCCAATAGAAATCTAGCTTGGAAACTAGTTGTTGATTAATAAATATTTATTTATCATTTATCAATTTACAATTTGAAACCAAACTGAAATCAAATTAAACATGTCAGTTCAGTTTGAAACAGAATCAAATCCCTTTTAAATTCAGGCTTGAATTAGATTTTTTGAACTTTGTTTTCAATTTCACAAAACCGATAAACTAAATCATGCCCATCCCTACAAACCACTAGTGCCACTTGGCCTCCCTTCTTCATATAGCATTCATGAAGTGCACAATTTACCAATTTTATGCATATATACTTGCAGTTGGTTGTAAAAGAAAAATAGATAATACTGATACTGATGCAGACAAGATGTTCAGAAGGGAATCTACCTATAACTATCAAACTCCATGCGACTAACCTCCTACCTCACCAGTTTGGCTCCCCCCAAGTATGGAGAGGTGCAATATTTTGAAGAAAAAAAAGTAGTTCTGTCTCAACATTCTGCCATCCTGGAATTTATTCAGAAAAACATCCAACCATTATGCAGTTTGGTAATTCCATGAACTGAGGGCTACATTTAAGTAGTCCTGCCACTAAGTGTGGGAATCACTCGCACACCCAAGACACACATGATTGAGGAAAAGAACAAAATTCTATTGCCAAGGAATTGTCTTTCTTAGGTTACAGTTTCTATAGAGGAAAAGAAGATAGTCTAAGGTTCATAAAACAAAGAAATAAACTTGGATTAAACTAGGTAGTTGAAACAAAATACTTGCTTCTAAGAGGAAAAATACCTTTTCGACTTGTGAGTGGCCAAACACATCTCCCTATGTTTCCTCGATTTTGCTTCTTTCACCCACTTTATCTCTCAATTGAGTTTCATCATGGAATGTGGGCTTTTGGAGTGATCCAAGCAAAATCAGTCTAACTTGAGTTGGCATCAATTTGCCTATTTAGTTCCTACCCTCCAAGAGAACAAGCAGATGGAAAATATTTTCCTTTTTCTATGAGATTTTTCTATGGTAGATTTTTCTCATGTTCTACTGCTAGGCACGGCTCCAATTTTTATTTGGAAATAATTCACCGGTAATAAATAATAATGAATTATCACCTTCAACCGTTTCTCAGACATAAGAAATATACTAAATAGCATTAGTAAAGTTGGATTTAAGACTAAATATACTAAATATTCTATGGGCCTATGACTCTATGCCCCTCAAATATGATTTGACCATTTGAATCAAAAGGGAATATGAAAAATCCTAAAGAAATTACTTATGGTATAGGTATAACTAAAAGACACAGACTTGAGGGAGATTTGAGTGGAAGTGTAAGAATAGCTTATAAGTAATATAAAGGGGAACATTGGGATTTGGCAACATAATTAAGCTGCTTTTGTGTTTCTATGTATATTTGTAGTTATATGATGACATTTTAATGAAGTGAGATGGCATATTTTATGGTTGAAAGGCTTGAAGAATCTAAGAATAAAATAAAATTTTCTGTGATTTATGATTTTGTTTCCTTCTCTCTTCTCATTTTTCTATATCATTTTTTTTTTCATTAACCAATATAATTCAGGAAAGTTCAATGTGAAAGTTAATTAAGTAAATCCTAGAAGTGAGGATAGTTTGTTTGGAACAAAAACCATAGTAGTTTTAGTTGATTCATTTGACAATACATATTTTATAAAATATGAGATATTGAATGCACAACGACTAAAGTCAAAAAAATATAAATCATGTAGTAACAATATCTACAAGGTCATCTAGAAGATTTTGGCAACGAGGATGGAAGGAGTTATAGGCAGCATACTGGACCCAACCCAGACAACATTTGTTGAGGGGAGGTCTATTACAGATATCATTCATCTTGCACAGGAGCTGCTAAGGAAGTATGCTAGAAAGCGAATCTAATCGCGGTGTGTTCTCAAGGTAAATCTCCAAAAGGCTTTTGACATAATGGGCTAGCACTTTCTCAAGGTAGAACTGCATTGGAGAATTTTAGATTCCTTAAACTCTGCACAGATCGGATCATTGAGTATGTCACCACTACCTCATGTTCAATGGTCATCAATGGAGAGATACACAAATATTTCCAAGGAGCGAGAGTCTTGCGACAGGGTGATCCACTATCATCGTTCCCTTTTGGTATCTGTCTTGAGATATTGTCCAAGCTATTGCAACAAATATCCATGCGGGCAAGATTTCACCTACATCAGATGTCTCTAGCATGTGTTGATGATCTACTAGTTTTTGGACGCGAAGATGAGTCCACCGTCACCCACATAGCTGACTACCTACGAATATTTGGGGATTCAACGGGCCTGCAAAGTTGCAGAAGTCCAGGATCTATATGGCATGGGTTAATGGACTCACCAAAGACAAATTACTAGAGATGCCATGCTTCCAGCTTGGGACATTCCCCTTTAGATACTTAGGCATACCTCTAGCAGCAGAGCAGTTGCGTACAATGGACTATGCGGTGGTTGGACGTCTCACTTCCTGGCCGAGACACACCCTGTCCTATGTTGGAAAGCTAGGCCTGTAGGGCGTTGAATGCTTTTGGCTTTCCATCATGTCGATCCCCATTGGCATAGTGGACAAGTTATATTCTATTTGCATATCCTTTGTTTGGACATTGAAACATCATCCTATCTCACAGGCTGCTATGTGCCTTCCAAAGAAGGAAGGGGATATGACTTGAGGGATCTTCGGGCATAGAACTTAGCACTGCTTACACGTGTCTTGTGGAACATCCAACAAAAGAAAGACATCCTTTGGGTACAGTGGATCCACCATAAATACGTGGGTCATGCTAATCTTTGGCTATGGCAGGTAAAGGCTTCAAATTCTCCCCTTGTCAAGCGTCTACTCTAGCTTTGGGACACCATCTTGAGCAGATCAGGCATGGTGGAGCAAGCTACTTCCTTATTTCACTCCTGGCATGTGAAGGGTTGGCATGGCACTTCTCAGGCATATGATTACTTCAGACCGAGGGTAGCACAACGGGCTTGGGCTTGTACAATCAAACGGGTAGGCATCATGCCCAGATATCTCTTTATTCTCTACATGTTGGCTCATGGGTGGCTGCAGACCAAAGATCGACTACCCCATGTACAATGTAAGATGTGCCCACCATGTCAAATGACAGATGAGACACAGGATTATGTTTTCTTTAGATGTGCAGTCGGGAATTGTGGGCCAAGATGTATGTCTAGCTAGGTGTGCGGCAAGAGATGGGCACGGCAAGAAGAATGCTATGAGTTTTCAAGAGAGAGTTTAGGGGCAATCTATGGTCACTAAGGCAAGGGTGTTAGCTATGTCTTATATGGTGTAATCTCATATGGTTCACTAGAAATCCATGTAATTTTGAGGGTGGGGTGTCAAATCTTAATCGGATGCTCATTAAGATCCAAACGCTGGTATTTAGATTTATGGTATCCTAACTAGTAGTCCATTTCTTCTGATGCATTAATACATTTTACTTATAAAAATATATATATCTTCATATTGAATGACGGATTGTTCTACAAAAACAAGATTGAAGCTCTAAAATGGGAATCACAGTAATGAATGATCTTCCCTTCTGTTTGTTGACAGTATTTAAAAAAAAAAATAGAATTTCCCAGGATCATTATTCAGTAGCATAGTTCTTTCCTCCAATTTTGATAGAGGTCAAATTTCACTTAAGTTATCTCAGTGAATATCCTGTTGATAAATGCTGTTTTAGCCTCCAAGGTTTATTTTATTTGTCTTTTCAAAATGTCTCCTAAGGTTTTAAAATCATTAAAATGCCTCAGTCTTGTTATTTCAATCCCGCCTACTGACACGGTTAAGTGACTTAATAGAATGATGACACAGAAGCTAGTGAAATGAATCCACATGTTCGTCACACCATCATTTCGATAAGTAACTTCACGGAGTCAGTGGTTGAGATATAAAGCATGAGTTTTCAACCTCTAAGGGTGTTTTGATAATATTAAAACTTTTGGTGGGGGCGGCGGGGCATTTTGAAAAAGCAAAGTAAAACCTTGGGGATAATGAAATTCCCCCTCAGTTTAGGAGATTCCTAAATTACTATCGATGATAAAGTCAATAGCTTTAATATATATCAAATGAAAACCCGAAGAACCAATGAAACCCAAGCAACAAGCGTTTTGTTCTTCCTTAAACCACACTAAAATTAAATCAAATCAGAGAAACAGAGGCGCATAGTAACCTCATCTCTTCTCAAAAACCACGCTATCTATTGGGTAGTTTCTACGAATCAACAAACAGATAAAATTTCCATCTTGCAGTAGAACGCCTTAATAAACTACAAGATGATAATAAACAAACAAATAAACAAAAATCAAGGAATTAGGAGAAACAAAATCCTAAATCTACTAAGCATTAGAAACAGAAACAGCAGTTAGAACAGAAAAAACGTGAAAAGGGAGATCAGGATCGAGAAGGAGCGGACCTTGAAGGCGAGGAGGATCGGAAGAAGAGAAAGTAGCGTGCGAACTAATGAAGAAGAATCGGCCGGCGGAATCGCCTTTTGAGTGTTGAACTGCGAATAAATTTATTTATAGTTTGGAAGGTTTCTCTTTATCATCTTCTTCTTCTTCCGATCGCTTTCGGTTGCCCTTTCTCTCCACTTTCCGGTCTGCGTGCGTGGCAGCGACTCGACCTCCTGAATTTACTCAAATGCCCCTAAAATTTGAAAGATTCACAGAAGCCATACCTCACGGAAATTAATGAAATTGCAGATATGCATATTGCCCCAGAAAATATCGAATTTCTTTATTGTCTGATTTGAACAAAAATAAGGCCAGAAAAAACATTCTTAAAACATCGTCTAATATTGAAAAATATCAAAAGGATATAATTTTATTTTTATTTCCAAAATATTCATATTTCAATATTATTATAATAATTTTATCTAAAATTACTATAAAATAAAATAAAATAGTTTTTGTCAAATAACTATCAGGCAGAGCAATTTTATTTTAAGTAATTTTAATTAAATTATTCTAATATTGATTAAAATTATTTTGGCATAGTCAAAATTTCTTCAAATTGATTAAAAATATTCTAACAAATTTGACAAAAATTGCTATAGTAAAAAGTGATTTTAACTAAAATTACATGGAGTATTTTTAATTCAAAATTGCTATAATCTAAAGTAATTTTATTCAAAACTACTATAAAGTATTTTTTATATTTAACTCAAAATTGCTATAATATAAAATAATTTAATAAAAATATTTATATTTTTAAAGTAAATTTTTAAGTGTGTATAAGTTATATTTGGATCGGATTAAAAATAATCAAGGATGCTCTTTTCATTTTTATAAATATATATATAGTGATTGAAGAGGTATTTGGAATAATGATTTCTTTTAGGGCGGATGCAAAAAAAAAAAATCTTTTGGTAGCGTAGGTGCATATGTGTAATTTCATATAACATTATTTCAAGTTCTGTTGATCCACAGGACGCGTGTCCAGGTGGTATCAAAGATTTAGGAAAAGTTATTTCAAGCATAATTTATCTAAAATTATAATTTCAATATTTACTATGATATAAGGAATATCTTATGGTTGAGAAAAAATGAAGGCTTTGTTATTTGGTGAAATAATTTATAATAATATTGACTCTATCTTTTGATTTGATTTAATTTTTTCTCCAAATCGATTTGAATTGATTAAGCATAAAAAAGAAAAATCAAATTGAAGTTCGACCAGTTTTGTGTGTGTGTTGGTTTGTTTCCTTTTTTTTTAATTGGTGTCTAATTTATATTGATTATTTTTAGAATGATTGATCGGATTTAATAAAAAAAATTCACCAACCGATAAATAAATCAATAACGACGATCCATCAATTTAATATTTTTAGATCAATCATTTATTAAAAAAAAATATTCATTAATTATCAAAATTAAAATTTAATTCTTAAATATTCGGCCACTGTACCATTATCTCAAAAGTAAGTTTCTTATATACCGGTTAGCGCAAAAATCTGAATCATCAAAGATTATTTCTCTTTTTTAAAATATCAAAATAGCACTTTTATTTTTGAAATTCTCTTATTACAGTAGCCAAAGAATAATTACTATAAAGTGGAAAATTAAACTGTTATTTTATTTTATTTATAAAAAATAATATATATAGTGCACTTTTATATATATATAATTTACTAATTTAATCATTATTAATTAATTTCAAGCAAAATCATTTTTAAAAAATTAAAATCATGATAAAAAATCAAAATCACTTTAAATAAGTATTACAATTGTTTTAGCAACCGTGGCTGTCACCATTGTAATTGACTGCTACAATAGTTATAGCAACCACTAAATGGTTATTATAATGATTTTATATTATTTTTAATTATTTTAAATCAATTTTAATTAAATTTAAGTAATTTTGATAAAGTTTATAAAGATTTTTATCCTATAAAAGTATTAAATATTTAAAAAAACACAAAACGGTGTCCTATTCCTCCACACTTAATGATAAGAAAAAATGATTACGAAAAGATTGAAAAAAGATTTAAGTGCCAAAGAATCAACAAGTGCTGGAAACAATAAGTAGTCCTTTTGGCCTGAATGTGCAGAAAAATAATTTCAAAAAAAGAAGAAGAAAGAAAAAGGGACTAAGTTGAAAGACTAGCCCTCCCCAAAAATTAGTAGAAAATTTACAACATATCAGATTCTCCAAATCTTCCCATGCAAACTAGAAACAAAATGCTGGTCTGGTATATGATGCAGTGGACTCAGGCATCTGCACAGTCAAAACTTCGCACTGAAATTCATCATGAAAAGCAGCATTGAGGATCATGCTGTGTACTCGCTCTCACCGATTGACAGTTTTCATCAATCCATGGCGAAAGTTGTATAAGCAGCTTCTTCGAAACTTGTCCTCTTTTTTCTGTCCATCCTCATGTAAGGCTTATCATCTAGCTGTGTCGGTGTGAATGTTCCTCTTCTCTTCTGCTCTGTGATGGAACAGTTTGGCCATTGATCGCCTCTCGCAGTCCTGACCATGGAGATTTTTCAGAATCAATCGAAGAAACAGGGCAGAACAAATCTACTGGAGTAATCAGATATAATCGAGATGAAACTCGGAGTACCTTGAACATATTTAAATGAAACAATTTCCCAGGATTCATTCTTCTAAGTTTCAGATAAGTATATGCAAAGCTCAACTGGTCACGGGGCGTAAACCGGTCGACTTCATTAAACCACAGACAGGAAAACAGGTTGGACATTGGCGTATGTGCTCTCACAATGAAAGAGCCTTCTGGGACATCTGTTTGGAAAAACAAAGAAATATGTGAAATTGACAAAAGAAAATGTAAGTCTTAGTGAGTGAGAGGAAGATAAAGATTTCATACAGCTAGGAAGCAGCTTTTTCGGATCCGAAGGATCAAATCTCTTCAGTCCATCAGACTGGTAAAATTGAAATTGTTGATCAATGATGGTATGATTGTATTTGTTCAGTTTCTTGTTTTGCATCACCTCTTCCCAAACACAGTGCCGATCATAATGATTGGAAATGGCATATTCAAAACCTCGTCGCCAGAGGAAATATTCTAAGATGAGGTAAGGATCATTCTGAAGCCTCAACTTACTATCTAGCCAGATTGAATACCTGATTGGGCAAAAAAGACCAACATAGCAATGACTCCATGAAATGCAAACAGTTCAGATCATGAAGTGAAAAGCTGCATGAGACAGAAGACTATACAGGAGGGGAACGGATGAAAAGTTTGCGTCAGATGGAAAGATTAAAAAAGACCACCAATTGGTTTTAAGCTTGTGCAATCTAACTAGTTGCATTCTCACCTGGCAAAAGGGAAGAGCCTGTGTGTCAAAAACTTTGGAATCTTTCCAACTCTTCTCATGTCTGTATAAGGTAAGTTCTTGACCACCACTATTTTCCACAATCCAATGGACCCATTTTCCATCTTCTGTCCTTCCGATAACAGAGTTTGCAGTGTGCTTTCATCCATGAACATGACAAAGCAGACATTTTTCCTTGAGAGATGAGTGATCTGCAACGATTAAATAATGCTGAGATCAGAAATAAAATTACTGTCAATAATTTGACAAAGTCACTATAATGGCCTAGGTATATTGCAGTCAATCTATGCTGGATGACTGATGAAATAGATATGGTTAAGAATTAGAACAAAGTATGTACTCATTCTTTGCTAACATCATGTAACATCATTATGATTGTCAAAACACATGCACACACATAATTGTAATTATCAAAACAAACACACATTGTTATAACCCTAAAATTTATTAAGGGCAAATTGTTGGAATTAACAACAATTAAGGATAATTGTGATGTAATGGTTAATTTTGAGGCTATATTTAATTTATTTGAGGTAGATTAATGATGATTTTAATTATAAGTTAGCTCTGGGTTTGATTCAAATTTGAGTTGGTTTGATTTTTATTAGAGTTGAATCAAACTAGTATTATATGTTAATTGGGTTTAATTGGAGGCCAAATTTGATTTTAATGAGTCTGTTTTGTGGTTAGGAGTAAGTAGTTCAAATTGGATTCAATTTGAATTAATTTTGATTAGTTTAGGATTTAACAAAATTTGCATTGGGAATAAACCGGTTTGGTCGCATTTTACTGGGTTTTAGTGGAGTGTTGGGTTACTTGGGATAATTTAATCCTTGGCCTCTTCTCCCCCCATGTAATCTCTCTCAACTCTTCCTCTCCTTTCACCTCTCTTCGCAATGCAAACTCACATCGACCTAGTGCTAGAAACCCTCAAAGCCTCCTCTCTCATGCAATCCTTGTCATCTCATGCAACTACTGTTGGGAGTCCCTATAGAGTGAACCTTTTCCCCCTTTGGCCACCACAAGTTCTAGGCTACGCTTTCCTCTATTGGGAAGTGAAGATCCTATGTAGATATATGAGGTGACTTGTTCTTTAAGGCATGGTCTTTGATGGTGATTGAGGAAGTTGGAAAAAGTTTTGATCTTCCCTATTCTTGGAGTTTGAGCATAAGGTAAGCTTCTTACCGTGATTTTTGTCTTGATAAAATGGGGGTCATAATTAATATTCATTCTTACTTACATCTCACTCTAGTTGCTAATGGAGCCTTAAGGATTTCTTCAATTGAGGTGGGTAATTTCTTCCTTTTGGTTCTTATAAACCTTTATTGTGCATGAAAATGACGAGAATGATTAAGTTTTGATTATATAGTTATTGCTTATATACTTTTCAAATGGGTTAAAAATGATGTTGGATTAATGAAATGGGTTCGAATGAATTAGATTATTAAGATTAAATGTTGGCCGCTGTAAATAATAACTTTCTATGCTTTTCAACTTGTGGGCTATGATGTGGGATCACATGTGAGAATGCTTTTAAATTATAACATGATTCTTTAGTTATTCATCTTTGACACCTATCTTTTATATTGTTTTGCCTTCCATGCTCAATATTAATTTTTATGTTGATGGTTGCAAGTTTCTTTAATGCTAAATCCTCTATTTGGAGACTATTTAATAATATATGTAGATAATTAATGCAACTTTTAATAGGTGGTGATATAAGTTAATCCCTCAATCTAACCATACTCTAAGTGTGACATTTACTATATAATGTGTAAATTTAAAGTGAAATAATACTTGAACATGAAATCCTTAAAGGGGAATAAGTGATTATTACAAATGGTGAAATAAATATTAAAAAGTGAAGAGTCTAGCATTTTATCAGAGAGCTCATGCTCTTGCCCGACCATAGAGACGTGAAAGCAAGAATCATCCGCTGGTCAATATTTATTCTACTTTTGATGCTATATTATTGACCATATCACTAGTGAGGACTTTAGCCACATGTCAAATGACACTACTTTACACTATGAGAGTTTGACTCTAATAATTCATTTCTTAGTGGTTTATTTACTAAAAAACAAATGTAAAAAAGATTACTTGTGGATATAATTACAGATTGATTATTAGCAACTGCCTATAAATAAGTATAAAATTATAAATAAATATTGTTTATCATCCTAAAAGGTAATAATACTTATAATGTGCTAATTGAAAGCATATGTAGAATGTGAATTTTAATTATTATTATTTATTTAACTTCTTAATTTAAGATAATAATTAATGCATATCTTTTTACATTACCCACTTTGTAATTTGTACTCACATTCTGGAATTTTTAGCCCCGTTGATCATTAAGGTGCTTGCGTCAAGTTAAGTGTTGTTCCTTATTATGTATGCATTTTAGTTGTTATTTTTGTTCTAACAATATTGTAAGCCACACGCAATAAGCAAAGCTTGTCTTTTGGCAAGGCTTATCTCGGACACAATGCGTCATACATGAACACTCATGCTCATATATGTGCACACTTTTCATACATAGATTATTAGGGTTAGATACTTATAACATGGGTTAGTAAGCCTATATTAGTTCCCACAAGGTCAAGGGATCAAATCTTATCACCCTCAATCTCATGGGAAAAATAGCACATTTATTCTAAAAAATATTTCAATTAACTGGTCAAATAGTTTGTGCATCAATTTACTGAAAAAAACACAGCTGTTATTGTTCAATAGTAAATTCACTTCACTAAGCATCATTAGAATCCACATGTGATTTGTATAAAGCGCCTAATATTATTAGATATATTCCAAACTCAAGTACAGTTATTCATTGCACTTATATATTACAAGAATGCCCTCTCTCAAATGACTTGCCATTTTGGAATCAAATAACACATCGAGACTTTATTTTTAACACATCAAAGTTAGCACCATCCTAGTACTACTAAGAATCATAAACTCTGATTAGTTTTTTCATATATCTACTTCCACCTGCATGTGCGTCCACATGTATTCATCGATGCATGACTGGAATGTAATGCTAGAGTTTCAATGATGAAAGCTCGCAAGATGTATCCACAATTATAAAATCTTATTACCATATAAACTTGTGCTTTTTCCACTGTCTATGGAAAATAACGACTAATATAACGTCCATTTGGTGATTTACCATTAAGAACTAACAACAAAACCATTGAAGGAAGAGTAGGGGAGGAGACAGAGTTGACAAAAAGAGCTTGGCAATGAAAGAAAATGAAGGTAAACACAAAAAGACAAGAAATGCATAGGACCTAGCAACGTACTACCTAATGAAGTTAAGGCATCTTTTCACTAATCTCCCAACCAATTAGTGCTTCAAATTTAAAAATGCATAACTAGTATACCTTGATTTGCCCATATGGAGAGAAAGAAACAGACAATATAATTTTAAAAAAAAACAAAGAAATGACACATTAAGGACAGACCATTTCCTGTTATGGTGTGATTAGCATGAAAAACCACAAAGGTGGCTCACTTTATCATATTGTTTGAAGATTTAGCATTGTCAGACAACAGTTCCAATAAAATTGAGTGTCATCGAACATTTTACATAAGTAATCGTTCAGCTACCAGAAATGTGGTGGAAATAATGCCTGTGGACAATAAACTATGCTGTCTTTGAGTAGTGTAACATTAGGGTGAGAAAAAAATTCATTCTAAAATATCATGAATTCATAATCACATATGGAATAAAACTTGAGGAATGCATACAAAGTGAGAAGTGCAGCCAGCATTAACACACATAATACAATTACTTCCAATTAGGCCCTCTATCATTGCACACAAAAAAGTATTTCTAATTAAAAAACACCTATCTCCAAGCAATTGTCATTGATAAAGCCATTGTGAATAGAACACAAAACATTGTTTGAAGGAAAATTTAAATCAGTTTCAAGTCCAAGTATCAACCTTAATGTTTAAGATTTAAGATGGTATCAATGGCCATATTGTCCTGAATAGTATTATATGACAGCAATTCTAATGAATACTTCACTATCATCCATGACCATTTCGGTCAAATTAATCATTAAACTACTACAAGAATTGTTGGATAAACTGCCAGTAGACAATAAACTACGCTGAATGTTTATTTGAGTGGTATGGCTTAAATAATTGTTCAGCAAATAACAGTTTCATAGTTCTAGAAGATATTATCAATTATGATATCAGACTTGTAATCAGAATAGAACGGCACTTCAAGAATCGATACAAAATGGAGGCTGAACTAGCATTAGAACTGAAATGATTATTTTCAATCAGGCTTTCTCAACCAAGTTCTAGGTCCACACTGCCTGCACAAGTTAGTGTCATATAAGTTTACGAAGTATTATGTAGTGTGAATTTGGATAAAGAGCATTAGTTCAGAAGAAAAATTTTGGTCCTATCATACTGCCTAGTATGAGTCTTATGTACTGATGGAACAAAGGGACTAGTAGGGTAAACTACCAAATTCTAGTCGGCCTGCATGGATACATTATCCAGTGATAAAGTGTACACGGCAAAGGTTACAAAGAGTTAGGCTGATGGTCCAATGTATTGTTCAGTGCAAGCCCAACAACTAAAAATCAAATTCTTCAGTCATTTCCCAATGAACAAAAATAGCTATTTTAGCTTTTTTTTCTTTGTTTGATTATTCTCACTCATTTGTCAGGACCTAGAGATCAACATCTCAAGCTCCAAACTTACTCAAAGTTCTTTGTTAGTTAACATTCTCAACCAAATTTAACCAAAATTCATTGTCACGTGTAGCCACAGATTTGGTCATGCATGGTAACATGAGCAACATTTGGAGCAAAACCATCATGGGCAAAAATTCACGACCAATATATTGCTCAAAGTGGAGGTGTTATATGTACTAAGCAACAAATTATTGGTGGTTGACATGCAAGAAGCAAAAAAAACGCTTCCCCAAGAATCGAACTAGCTTTCAAGCAGAAGTTGACTGAAAATATCTAAAACTTTAAAAAATAAGAAAGGATAGGAGCATGATAGAGATGCAATTGGGCAATTTGCCAAGAACCAGTGTTAGGGGTATGGAGATTAAGTCAACCATCTCAAAATGGAAGTTACCTTAATGCTTCAATGGATGAGTAAAAGTAAGAGAAAACTCATGCATACAATACGGTGGTCAATACAAGTAGAACATGTAAAGAAACCAAAATACTAGAATCCGAACCACCAACCTACAAAGAGACCAAATAAGACCAATCCTACTTTGCAGTTGCACTCAAAGAGTCTTTTGCTCACTCGACCTCAAGTTGAATTCTATGTTGCAGATCTAAGTTTGAGGGCATTTCCTCCTAAGCTTGGGTGAGTTTAGTTTAAAAAAATCCAACACAAAAGAAAATTAAGTAAACAGGATAACTGTTATCACATTACATTTATGTTTTACACTGAATTAAAAAATTTATAAACCGTTTCATTGTTGCACTAGTCAAACAGACACTTGGAATGAAGAGGTTAACAAGTAACCATCAGTTGACAATCCATATGATGCATACCAAGTGTCTATAAAAGGTATGGTACTGCAGTTGTCAGCCAAAGGACCGACAAGGACAATAGATCAAGAGTCTACTAGCATTAGTTTTATTTATATGCATATATGAATGTTGATTGAGGCATATAATACAAAATACAAACATGCAATATGAACTAATATTAAAATAAAAATGAAAATCATGGTATGATATCATACAACAACAATACCCCAAAAACTTATCCCACTAAGTGAAGTCGGCTATATGGATTCTCATACACCTTTGAGCTCAATCCCCTACTATATATATCTTCTATATTTAAATGAGTTTTATCCTAATTTATTGTTGCTAAGCAAATCTTATTTGGTCTCCCTTTCCTCTATTAATATGGGTATTTGTCATGCTCTCGCATAGCCTAACTAGGGTTTTTATTGGATGTCTAAGTACGTATCCATGTCATCTGAAACATATCTCTCAGAGTTTTCCCTCAATAGGCACAACCCGACTTTCATTCTAATGTTCTCGTTTCTTATCTTGTCCATCCTCGAATGTCCACAGATTTACCTTAACATTCTCATCTCTACGATTCTCATCTTTTGCTTATGTGTATTATCTACAAACAACACGCATCATGGTAATGTGTCTTAGTTGTATCCAGTGAGTTCGCCCATGACTAATTAAAAAGGTATGGACTTAAAGTTGATCTTTAATATAATCCTATCTTTATAGGAAATACTTCAGTTAATTCACTTGGAATCTTACAAGACATATACATATCCTTAATTGTTTCAATATACGCTACGCACACCTTTCTTTTCTAGAATTCTCTACATAATTTTCCTTGGAACTCTGTCATAAGCTTGTTCTAGGTCAATGAATATTATATATAAGTTTTACTTCATTTCTAGATACTTTTCAATCACTTGTCTAATAAGATGCATAGCTTCTATTGTTGACCTTTCAAACATGAATCCAATTGATTTTTGATCACCTTGGTATCCTTCCTTATTCTTTTTTCTATTACTCTTTCTTAAAGTTTCATGGTATGGCTCATTAACTTTATGCACCTATAATTCATGTAATTTTATTTAACATGATATAAGTTGTATGACCGAACTATTTATGGTTGACTACATGAATCTTATCTCGCCATGCACTCAATGTAAGGTCATAGCATTAGTAACTACATAAGATAAAATTCTCAAATACCTTTAAATATAGCAATAAAAATACGATTAAATATTTCAAATTATCCTAAAGAGAATTACACTTTAGCTATTCAAAATTTTAAAAAACAACTATTTTACTAATTTACAATTGTTGAACACATACATTGTTTTATTTTATACCTCATATAAAAAATTATAAAATATATTATTCACAAGTTACGAACCATTACAAGCAAATAAGCCAGAGGCTTTTCAAGAAGTAGAACTTGCTTTGTGAGTAGACTCTAGGTTCAAATTACTTTATCAACAAACTATGATGGAGATACAACATATTGATATGGAGCCAAAGAAATAGGGTGAGAGTAAGATAACTCCATCTCCTACAAATCTCAATTTGCTTTCACACTTAACTACATCTTTAACCTTCTTCGCCTTAACCTTGTCTTTCTTCACTACATCTCTTTTCCCCATATGCCAAGCCAGTGAACTTGAATAGGCTTACATGGAATTAAGTATTAGTCAAGTTCAGCAGATTCTGTCAACTCACAAGTTGTAACTTAAATTGACTCCGAGCCATAGAATTATGAAAGTATATGAACCAGATGACTAATTTGATAGCTTTGATGGATCGCTTCACTTCTCTAAATCAGGAAGTTGATATGTAGCAAGACAAGAAAGTATCGATTTGATATGAAACACAAGACCCTAGTTAAAAAAGGGGCAGCCCGATGCACGAACTTCCCGCCAATGCGGGGTCCCGGGGAATGGTCTATTGTACACAGCCTTAGCCTACTTTTCAAGAGACTATTTCCAATTTGTAAGGCCCTAGTTACAGAATATAATTTTCCTTGTCAGTAAATTGAGACTAAGAGCTTTCAGCTAGAGTTCACTAGCCATCTTGAATGATCAACGAGATGGGAAGCAGTGACAAGCCTCACAATGTAGCCAGTTGCTCATGGCAAACACAAGTCAAAGAGTCAATGGCACAACCGAAAGATTAATAGTCAATATCACAATTGTTTTAAATTAATTGCAAGATGACACAGCTGTGGTAACTTCAGGTGAATTTTAGGTCATCATCAGAAATGTCATCAAGTGTTTATCCCATTTATTTGGGGTGGGCTATATGAATTCATACCTCCAATATGTTTATGCGCAGCTACATCACTAGTAATATTAAAATCAATTTCTTTCATTTGCATTGATTACTGTTTACTTGAGTTTCTCTCTATCCTTTATTTCTTTCCCTCTAATAGATTGAACTCTTTTAATTATAAAATCTATTAATCACATTCTAACATGTTCATACCATCTCAACCTTTTTCCATTTAGGTAATCATTTGGGATTTTAATAAAGCTAAGTTTATTGTTTCACATAAAGTGATGTCTCCCTTTCTTGCAGTGTTTGATGGCCTACAACTCCCAGTGTTTGATGGCCTACAACTCCCAGCTCCCAGTTTTCTGATTCATTTTTAGATGCTTTTAAATATTACGATTTCATATTTCAAATAGTCAAAGAAGAGTTGAACTTTGGCTATGCAAGATAAAAATAACTCTTTTACTAGTTTACGACCTCTTAACAAATACTGTCTTATTTTATACCTTGTATAAGCAAAATATATTAATACTTATGACAAAAATTAGGAGCAACCATAATACTTAATGGGCCAGAAATTTCTTCAGAAGTAGAACTTGCTTGGTGATTAGCTATAGGTTACCGCCACTTCATTAACAAAAAAATCGAGATACAACATACTGACACCTAGCCAAGAAATTACTGGAGTCCAAAATTGCTTTCGCACTTGACTACATATTTGTCTACTGTAGGTTTCCATCACTTCATAAACAAAAGAGAGAGATGCAACACACTAACAGTGAGCCAAGAAAGAAGAGTAAGATAATCCCAAAATTTCCTGCACATCTAAATTGCTTTTCGCCCTTGACTACACATTTATCCTTCTTCCCATCTTCAACCTTCACTGTCTTCACTGCTTCTCCTGTTCCCATATACCATGAAAATGAACAGGCTGGCATGCTTCTAGTCAAGGTCAGTAAAGTCCATGTCGGCTAATAACTCGCAACTTAAATGGACTCCAAGCAATAGAATTGTGCAAAGTATATGAACCGGGTTGTGAATTTGACAAGCTTAATACATCACTTCATATCTCTACATTCAGCTGTTAATACATGGCAAAACAAGAAAGTATTGACTTCATATGAAGCTTAAAATCCTATCTACTGAATAGGATTCTTCTTCTTAGATTAATTGAACTTGAGAAAAGAAATTGCATCCCATTGACCATTGGACTTCTTAAATGACAAGTTGAGGAGAAGCAAAATGCTACATTGCCTAGCCAGTTGCTCATGGAAAACACAAGCCAAAGAGTCAATGTCTCACAGCCATAAGATTAGTGATAAATATCACAGTTGTTTAAAACTAAATTAGCCAGCGGAATCAAGGTCCTAACAGCCACAAATTCAATTGCAGAAGTCCAATGAGATTGAAGTAAACAGTTATCTTAATGCATGAAACCATTATTGACGTGTAAGATAAAGTTATTACCGTTTTGCTAAAAGGTGATCTCAAACGATCTGAATTTCCAAAGATGCAAGACGATACAGCTATATGGCAACTGTTCAGGAATGTTAGGTCATCATCAGAAATATCAAAACCAGTTCTTGGGGAATCACCTGGCCCTTTGATAAACCCACAGTTCATTGTTTGGTCACTGGCATAAAATGATCTCTCCCTTTCCTCTAGTGTCTGATGGCCAGCAAATTTTGGCTCCCAATTTTCTGATCCATTTGCCTTCTTTTCTCCATGTGTATACTGCAAAGAGAATCTTGCAAACTTCTTTCCACTTAAGGGTTCAACAATTGAATTTGAATTCAATAATTTTATTGCACATGATGAACCTGTTCAATGGATAACATACAGACCAATCAACACCGAGAAAAATGATCTCAGTAATAACTAAATATTGTATGACAAGCACATACTATGGTCTTAGGCACATAAGGTTCATGATTCCTAGTGCAATATAAGTGAAACTACTGAAAATTTTCACTGGTGAAATCGAATACAAAATGTATAAAAAGTGGAAGAGAAGTTAATATTTGACACGCATTTGCTTCCACCATACTTTTTTTAGAAAACTAATAAAATCTATGGAGCATGAGTTTCATATTGTAGAGAATATTCAACATTCAATTCTCATGACTGTTTGTAAAATTGCATGTGTATCTTGCACTATCTCATTTTAGGCACAGCTACTGTTAGAGAATATGATAACCACATACAGCGTAGAACATGAGTAATAAAAATGTTAATAGCTTACTAGAAACTCTGTGGCGCTTTGATTTTCTTTTTGAGCCAGCCTTCTTTGTGGAACTAGAAAGCTTATGATCCTTAGTTGATTTTAAGTCACCAACAGAACCACCTTGTATCTCCCGAGAATCATTGTTGTGTATGTCTATAGATACATCTTTCTCAGGTTCATCTCCATCATCCTCATCCAACCTCCGCACTCCATCAGCATCATGAGTTTCATCATCATAATGCTGCATATCAATACCATCGTCGTACTCGTCATCGAAATTGTCCTCAATGCCCTGCTTTAGCTTGCTCTCATCCGTGGCAGAAGCTTCAAAATCCTCTTTGTAAGAATCCAGCTCCTCCCGCCCACCCTCATTGTACAATTCCCCATCAATCTTTGCACTTCTTTTATCGTTCACTTTAGCCTGGCGATCGTGCGTAGATATATGCCCACGCTGGCGCTTCCCACTCTCCAATAATCGACCTCGTTGGGCCGCTTGCTGCTCATCTGCTGGAAAATCCTTCTCACCCAAACCCCCGTCCCTGTTCCTATCGTCCCCATCCCAGTACCTCGAATCGCGGCCGATCTTGCCGGAGCCACGCCCGAACTTGAGCTGCTTCGAATGCTTCGACTGGTTCGATGCCCCATGAAACTCCATTTCGTTCGTCCCGTCACCCTGCTGCTCCGAATCTCTTGCAAAACCTGCGAAGATGGCAACTTTGATGCAAAGGTCGCTGGACTAGAGTGGAGAGAGTAGGGTTGATGGGGGAAAGGCAACAAGCACCTTTTCGAGGGGAAGAAAGGTGGCTGTAGGCAGCGAGGGCGACGAGGAGGACGAGGGTGAGGGCGACGACGAGGGCGACGAAGGAAAGGCGGCGGTGGGACTTGCCGGGGCGTCGGATCCGCGCTGGCCGGTGAGGGATCCGGTCGGCGGCGTCAGCATGGATCCGGACGCCGAATCGGTCCGCGCCCGATTGACGATACTGAGCCATCGCCTCATTATTTTCCTTGCCTTCTCATTATTTATACTCTTGTTGTCTGGAGGTCGATGAATCGGCACTGACCGGACCGATGGAAGCGAACCGACGGTTCAGACTGGACCGAACCCGAGCTGCGTTAGTCGATACTCTGCGCGAGCTGATACTTTTTTTAAAAATATTATCTTTTACAATAGATCATTAATTTTATTATTATTTTTAAAAAATATTAAAATACATTTATTAATAAAGTATTTTTATATGACTATATATATATGTGTGTGAGATATTATTTAATTTTTTAGACAAATAATTAAGCAATATGATTAATTAATCAAATTAATTTGGTTAATAAAGATTAATCCCCTTGATGTGATCTTTTTTTTTATTCTTTTATCTAATTTCTTATGAGTAGGAGCGAGGTCATTTACTCTTGTCGAATTGTTATATTCCTTTGAGTCATCACTAAGTCAATCATAAATCTTCCCATTACAATTTTATTTAAAAGGCTTACTTTTCTTCTTCTTTTTTATTTGATTATTTCTATCATAATTTTTTTTTTATTTTTATTAGCAAAAAAAATTTAAAAAAAAGATCGGAGAAGTAGAGATCTCGTTGGATGGATTTTAAAACCTAAAAGAGTTTTTCTTCTACATAACATTTAAAATTTAAAAGATGAAAATATCATCTTCAACTCTTCACTATTAATTTGCAACTAATAAATTAAAACTCATAATGATACAGTAACAAATTTATGAGGTATTGACTAGTGCATGAAGTGTTATTATTATAAAGTCCGAGGATTAAATCCTGGCTAATAGTCAGGTTTCTGTCTTTTCTTATATACTAGTCACTGTTCGAGTTAGCTAGACTAGTCCTCGTGATTTATCTCCTCTGTATTAGTCCTGGGACGGACTGGTAGGAGCGTTGGATGAGCGTTTTATCTTTTGCCACCATGATACAGTAGTAAAGTAGTGCACAAAATATTGTTATCATAAATCTTAAAATTAAATTCTGATAATAGATATATTTTTATTTTTATATTGGTCATTATTTAAACTAGTTAAATTAATTTTCATGATTTATTTCCTCCGTATTAATTTTGAGACGGACTGATGAAGACACTAAAAGCGAGCGTTTCGTCCTTTACCACTATTATGGCAAAAGGCGAAACGCTCGCCCCCAGCGCCCCCATCAATCCGTCCCAGGACTAACACGGAAGAGGTAAATCACGGGAACTAGTTTAGCTAGCTCGAACAGTGACCAGTGCATGAGAGAGGATAGAAACCTGGCTACTAGCTAGGATTTAAACCTCAGATATTATTGTGATAACATCTCATCCTTTACTATTATGATACAATAGTAAAGTATCTTTATAGAGCGAGTAAATGATCATTACATATGTTATCATCAAAAAGTCTAAAAGTTAATTTCTGATAACATAATATTTATCAGATTCCTATATTTTTTTCATACAATAATTATTATTTAACGATCAAAAATCGTTTATGATTTATCTCTTTATACATAATTATGAAATCGATCGTATGAAATATTTGGGATCAATGTATGACCTTGTACCACTAATAATATAGTGACAAGGTATCTTCTTAATTTATTAGATATTCAAATTTTTTTTTTTAATAAATGATTAATTTAAGAATACTGAATTCATAGACTATTTATAACCATTAAAAAATTTATTATTTTCAAAATTAATTAATATAAATCAAATATTTGATGTTAATTTAAATTTCATTATCTATATATATATATATATATATATATATAATTTTTCTTCCTAAAAATTAGTTTTAAATTGATCGTATTTAATTAATTTTTCTCGTAAATTTATGCATATTGACATCTAATTCATAAAAAACAAAACTACCATCATTTTTTTCTAATTTAGTTTAGACGATTAGGATCAAAAGAAAGTTAAAGGAGGGTAATTAGCTCCATTTACCTTTTTTAGTTATTATTGTAATAGAAATTTGAAGTGTAATATTAATATCTTGATTTATTTAGTCTCTACCTATTTAAAGTGACTAATCCAAAAATTTAGCTCTCTCAATCTCATTCACTATGAAATCACTTCTTCTAGTCTCGTACAAACTTATAATAAAGAAATACAACAAAAAATAAAAGAAGCAAAGTCTCTTGATTGATTGAAAATGCAGCAATACTTCTTCCTCAACTTCTCAAGAGCTAGCGAATGAACCGTTAGTTTCATCCTTCTCGCGAAAAACCTTTTATCGTGCTGATCTAGGGTTCCCAATGATTGACTTTAACTCCAATCGAATACCATGTCGGATTGAGCTATCTAAACCTGCGTAATAACTCTTTTTTTTAAATATTCACACCAATCGATTGGTGAGTCATATAAATATATTGATCAAACATCTAAACATACGCTAGAGTCATCCCGAGCTTGATCAACCTAGTCAACTCTTGACCCGGGGACAATTGTACCAACATAGACATCCTTCGTAACAAATTTAGATATATTCATAATGATATTATATTGACCACCTTAGACCTAAGTTCTCATGGATTTATTTTTGTATTTTACCCAAAAGGTTTCATACTAATGGAGATATCTTTCCCTTATAAGTCCATGATTTTTTTCATGTATTTTCAATGTGAGATTTTATTTACAACCTCCTGGTGTCCGGTCCTCTTAATATAGACACGAGAGTCCCTATTTTCTTTGTTCGAGCTCAATACTCTACTCACATGGTTCGATTAGACAATAACTCTTATGCACAGTCGATGATTAGATCTTCTAGCAGTCCGAACTTTGAAGCTAATTATTAAAATCAAAGAAATTTAGATATCTTCATAATAATATGATATTGTCCACTTTGAGTCTAAGATTTTATGAATTTTTTTTTGCGGGCAATGGTGCGATGGTTAGGTCCTCCAATGATTAATCAAGGGGACCAAGATTCGAATCTCAGCTACGGCGCATTGCAGGAAATTTTCTCTCCAATGAAAAGCGGGCCTAAGAATACTGGCCATTTGGATGAGCCTCTATTAGCACTTCCCGATTTACCCTGGTAGCCGATGGGAAACTTCCGTGGGACCGGACCGATCACCTCAGATCCGACGTTACCCGACCTAGTTAATCATTTTTTTTTAATTAGTAATCGACTGTCGATAACTCATTAGTCAACTATTAAAGTTTTCATTAATAAGTTTGTGATAAAGCATCTCAAAGTTGTCTCAATTTCAAAAACCTACAGCTCTCTATCTAGACTTAAATCCATATATGGGGATGGTTACACTTAGCATGATGTAAGAAGTACAATGAATTTGATTTGAAGTATTTCTCAAGTGCTTAAAGTCATCAACGAGTTTTGAACAAAGCTAATGGACATAGAACTCTCAGAATCACTTCACACTAGGACCATTACACTCCTAGCAGTCTCTTGAGTGTAATTATACTCTCAGACTTAGATTTCATAGCTTAAATTGAGAGTTGTGATTTTTGAAATTTTTACAATTTTGAGATAATTTGGCACAAACTCATTAAAGGATTTAGGCTTGTCATACTTACTCACCAATATCACCGAAGGGACTCTCCTAGTTCAAACTATATCAAGATTTTAAAATTTTGGACATTGTAGAGTCATCATTGAATTTTGGTCAAAACTCGTTAATAGCCTTATGAACCTCAAAATTACTTCAAACTAGAATCATTATACTCCTAGGAGTCTTTTGAGTGTAACTATGCCCTCAAACCTAAATTTCACAGTCTAAATTGAGAGATGTGGATTTTTGAAATATTTACAACCTTGAGACAATTTGACACAAACTTATTAAAGGGCCTAGGCCCGTCAACTTACTAGCTAATATCACTAAAAGGTTCTTAGGACTCTCTTGATTCAAACCATGTCAAGAATTTAAAATTCTGGATACTGTAGGGTCAATGAGTTTTGGTTAAAACTCGTTGATAATCTTAGGTACCTCAGAAACACTTCAAACCAAGTTTTTTGCACTCCTTACATCATCTTGAGTGTAACCATGCCCTCCAACCTAGATTCCATAGTCTAGATTGAGAGATGTGAATTTTGAAATCTTCATAACCTTGAGACAATTTGACACAAGCTCATTAAAGAACCTAAGTCTGTCATACTTACTCATCAATACCACCAAAGGGTTTCAAGAATTCCCCTAGTTCAAATCATGTCATGATTTTGAAATTTTGGACAATATAGGGTCATTAACAAATTTTGGTCAAAATTCATTTATGGTCTTAAACACCTCAAAAATACTTCAAATCAAGTTCATTGCACTCCTAACATCATCTTAAGTGTAATCATGCCTTTAGACCAAGATTTCACAGCCTAGATTGAGAAATATGAATTTTTAAAATCTTCACAACCTTGAGATAATTTGGCACAAGCTCATTAAGGACCTAGGTGATGTGCGTAAATCGCAAGTACACAATTGTCATTAAGTAATAAAAATATCATCCACTGGGACTATTAATCGAGTACTAATTTGAATCGTGAAGCAAACTATCTAAATTAATCGGAATTGAGAGAGTTGTGTGGAAAAAGAAAACGAACAAAGAAAGCAAGAAGAGTTTGTGGGGAAAACCAGTTTTGGGAAGCAATTCTAGGATTTCGATTTTACCGCAATGATCGTTGACACCCTAAATATAATTTACGTTTTTACCTCAGAATTGACAAGCATGAAGGTGGTTTATCCCGAGGTACCCAATATCTTATCTCGAATAATACTAGTGTATCAATCCAAATGTAGCGCCTACTTTCAAGGTAGTCTTACTAAAATGATCACTTTCTCAGGAAGGCTCCTGTCACAATGCCTCATGATCCTCTAGGTGATATCCACTACTTCATGACATTAAATAGGGGTAAACCCATTAAGCACCATGATAGCCAATGGTGCCCTTGACAGGTTTTGAACTACTTTTATGAACAAACCCTCAAGTGTCAACTTTATGGGTTAGAAAATTGGGTCCACCTCTCGATCCTTTCCTGCATCTCTGTGGTATGAAAATGCACACTAGAACCAGAGTCATATATGCATAATAAAGTTGGATCATGAATCAACACATCATGCGATAAAAAGAGATAAACTAATAGAAAATAGTGTCAACAATGCAGGCTACTCTCTCATCCTAAAATTAGGAAAACTACTCCATGGAGATGGAGTTACAACCAAAAGACATAATAAATAATATTCTACAACTCAAATCAAAGAGAAAAAGGGAGAGAAATCTTAGTTGTGGTGTGCGTAGATGTCTTCAGAAGATCTTCAAGCTCTCGGGAGGATGGAATCCTGATGGCTTCTTAGAAATGACTCTCTCCTAGAGTTCCTTGTCACGGGGAAAACCCTTGATGGGAAAGGGAGAACCCCTTGATCCCAAATTGCCTCAAATTGATTCCCTCTTGGTCCTTTTATAGCCTCCAAATATATCAAGAATTAACAAACTTTTCTAAAAAGTCGGGGGGTACTTTCTTAAAATACAAAATTTCATTAAAAAGAGGGGGCGCTGCTACTAGACCGTGCCCATGTTGGAAAGCACAACCTAGCTGTGTGGAGTTCTGGAAACCAAAAGTTGGACAAACATGGTTGTGTCAGGGGACACGGCTTAGCTATGTTCATCTTTGGAGTTCTTCTCGGCGGGCAACAGCAAGAAGCACAACCGTGTCAAGGGACACAACCAGACCGTGTTTCATTCTGGACATTCAATTGTTGCTTCATTGCGTTCCAAACTCCATAAAAGATGCACGACCGTATCAGGGGATAAGGCAAGACCGTTCACCATGCTAGAAATTCATGCCCCAAGGCTTCTTGACTTCAATTAAGCTCTGAATTCGTGTCCTGTCAATAAAAATGTACAAATAGCAGTTCTCAGAACTAAAAGAGTAAAAACAATGTAAAAGTGATGTAAGTATTTAAAATATGTCCATGCAATGAAACAAATGTATGCAAAAAAATATCATATCATATATATATATATATATATATATAACACAGATCACTAGGTTTGTCATACTTACTCACCAATACCACCAAAGGGTTCTTAGTGTTAGGACCAAAAGAATTAAGATATCTTCATAATGATATGATATTGTCCACTTTAGGCCTAAACCCTCATGAATTTATTTTTGGGCTCTATCCAAAAATAAGTCTTCCTCTTATAAGTCTATGATATGATATTTTCCTCTTATAAGTCTATGATCTTTTTTATATATTAACAATGTGAGACTTTGATTGCATCCCAACAGAAATCATGTCTTGCTTGGTATCCAGTTGACCTCAACCTACCAGGACTTTCTCTGTCATCACCAATCGATTTCTAACCCTAATTTCAACCTTTCCACGGTTGAAAGCATATCTTATCTGGTATTCGATTAACCTCAACCTACTAGGACTTCCTCTGCCTAGCATTTGATCATCCGTGATCTGCTAGGACTTTTCATTGCCCAATATCTGATAAATCGTGACTTATTGGGACTTTATCGTTACCTAGCATCCAGTCAACTTTGACCTGTCAAGACTTCCTAACTCATGTCAAGTGTCCGGTCCTTCTTGACCCACTTGAACTTCCCATCACCAAGTGTCTGGTCTTCCTTGACCCACTTGGACTTTTCCCTTGCCAACTTCTCGTTGGACTTTCGATCATCAAGTGTCCGGTCCACCTTGACTCACTTGGACTTTTCCCTTGCTAACTTTTCAATGGACTTTCAATCACCAAGTGTCCAGTCCTCCTTGACCCATTTAACTTTTCCCTTGCCAACTTTCTATTGGATATTCAATCACCAAGTGTTCAGTCCTTCTTGACCCACTTGGACTTTTTCTTTGCCAACTTCCCGTTGGACTTTCCACTTCAAGTATCCAGTCAATCTTGACCTACTTGACTTCTTACAAACATATTATTCAAACATCGAAACCCAAGCTCGAGCCAACTGTTACGCTCCTGCAAGTGCTCGATAACGTCGTCAGTAATATAAAAGATTATCGTATCCACAGGGACTGTTGATTAAGCATTAGTGACTTCACAAAGTAACTTATCTAGACTATTGAGGTTGGTTTGAATGCTTGAGAACTAAGAGAGTGTGAGAGAGAAAGAGAGGAAGAGTTGGTCGCTTGAGAGTTGAGGAAGGTTGAGAGAGAAGGTTGAGGGAGAGAGAAGGAAGTTGGTTTGGGAAGAATGGTTCTAAGGTTTCAGTTTCACTATGATGCTAGATAATATCCCTATAATATGTTCATATCCTTATTCTCCACACTTACTCTTATGTAGCAAGGGTTGTTCCTATGTCAATGTCTTTTGACTCTAGGAAGTGGGTAAGTATCGATACCCTTTGTCACTAAGGGTATGTAAGTCCAGTTGAATGTGTATCCTCTATCACAAAGGATCCCTTGGTTATCCAGCCTAGTAGCAATCTCAACATAAAGGCAAATCCCTTACCTCTACATGTATTACTCACACACACATTTCATCAAACAAGTAGTAGGCACAATACACATAGAGCAAGAAGTAAACATCTTATAGACATAAGGAAATTGACATATACATAGTTCATACATCAATCACACATCATAATTACTCCCTAACCCAAGAAATGAGAGATCTACTCCATAAAGAAGGAAATACAACCAAGAGACAATAAATGAAGCATTCTTACAATCCAAAGAGTAGTAGAGAGGAAGAAATACTTATCAATATGTTGTCGGTCTTCTTAGATGAGTCTCTTTGCTTTGGAGGAGGATGAATCATCGAAATGGATGAAAATAGAAGATCTAGGGTTTCCCCCTAAGGGGAGAGCCCTTTCCCAAGGAGAGGGATGAAGTCCCAAACCCAAGATGGTTCAAGCAAAGGTTTGCTTGACCCTTTTATACTTCCCCCAAATGGTCAGATATGACAGATTTATTGGGCTTCACCAAAATAGGTTTTTCACTCATTAGATCACTATATCTCGGGTTAAGTCCTGAACCAAAGTTGTAGCCTTGAAATTATATTCAATTTGAGAGTTGATTCATCCCGAAACTCTAACCGGGCCGAAATTTATGGTGGTTTAAAATTTAGTTTGCAAATCTGGGCGGATGACCCGACACGATTGTCGTGCCTGGGAGGCACGATCGTTCCTTTTAACACAGCCTAGATGTGATTATCTTCTATTGGACTCTGAAGTAAAGTTTTAGATCTTGAAGTTATATACATTTTGGCATTTGAATCAGCTCCAAACTCTAACCATGTGAAAAGTTATGCCCATTTTACTTTTGGTCTGTAGGCTGCCCAAAATTTGACATGGCCGTGTGATTCACGCGACACGACTGTGCCTCTCATGCGACACGACCGTGTAAAATCTCTAGAGCTGGCACATGGCTGTGCCTTTTGGGCATGACCCCTGGCTGAGAAGAGAGCACGATCGTGCCTAGGTAGCACAACCCTGTATTGAGGAAGCACGGGTAGCAAGGCACGACCATGCTTTTTGGGCACGACCTTGTGTTGAGGTCTCTCATGAAGCTCACATGATCGTGCCTGGATGACACGACCATGCTGGGGCTGAGGCACAGTCGTGCCTGGTGGGCACAACCATGGCCTTTGGCCTGGCTGCTCTGCTTCCTGCTCTGCTTTTTGCTCTACTTTCTGCTCAACTCTCCATTTAAGCTCTATTTTGCTCCAAAACGTGTCCTGTCAATGAAACACGCAAAAAGCAGTTTTTCAAATTAAAAGAGTAGAAGTATGTCATAATAATGAAATAGGGTGCAATACGTGTAAATTATGCTCATAAAATATAAGTAGATGTGCGTCAAACAATGCTTAAAAAAATATATAATCTACGTACATCATGTAGCCAGTAAATCAACAACATATAAACATAGCTCAATCACTAACGACTCTCTCAACCACAAATAAGAGACACGATCGACAGGATATACTAGCGGTCACTAATGACTCTCTTAACCATAAATGAGAGACATGGTCGATAGTATACATGCATCTCCATGATGCTACGAGTTGCTCAACTTGAAGGGAGACATAATTAACAACATGCATGCATCCCTGTGATGCTACGACTAGCTCACACCTGAAGGGAGCCTGATTGATATCATGCATGCAACACCACAATGATTAGGATACAAATAATCCTAGACCCGACCTTGGGCCGAGTCCGGCCCGGACCCGACCCGGGCCTGTGACCGGGTCAACGGGCCAGTTGTCCATTGACTCCGGTCACCGAGCCGGTTATCTATTGACCTGGGTCGCTGGGCTGACCCGTAAACGGTCCGGCAGGAAGCCGGGCTGGTTACGGGTCTAGCCCATCAAAAATCGATGGACCGCCGGTTCGAAGTCAACTTTTTTTTGGGTTGGAACCGTCGGTTAACCGACAGTTCCAATGGCTATGAACCGCCGGTTAACCAGCGGTTCATAGCCGTTGGGTGAGTTTGGGGTGGTTTTTTGGGTATTTTTTTTAACGATTGAGATCATTTGACCATTTTTTGATCAATGGTTATAATTTAGTGTCCGTTACTATCCAAACTATATAAATAAAGAGCTCATTTCATCATTTTCACACACATCTTCTCTACTACTCTCATTCTCAATTCCGCATTCTCTACGTGTTTTCGACTCCAAGTCTTCATTTCTGCACACTTTCATCTCCAATTTTTAACTCCAATGGAAGGAGGGCGTGGAGGTGAAGGTTTATCATCTCGATCTCAGAGGGAAAAAGAAATAGTGAATCCACACGAGGACCCCAATATTCAATCCACCGATGATGAAATCGAGCACCTTCCGCTTCTGACACCTGAAACAGAAAGAAGTACTGATGCAATTACTTCTAAGGTTCAAAAAATTCTTCCTCTAAAATCTTCTATTTTCACTAAATATTTTGAAAAGGTTACTCTTCTGTCAGGAGAATTACATGCAAAATGTAAGCACTGCAATACTTCCTACAAATTCCAAGCCGGCGGCGACTATAGGTCATTGAATTGACACGTAGAAACAAAGCACTCGACGAAATATGGACTCGATCATTCTCAATCACAATTCTCTAAATTTTCTTCAACTAGCGATAGTATTGATTTCGATTTATTTTTATATTCTGATAATAAATTAAGAGAATCATTAGCTAAATTTATTTCCGCAAAATATCTTTCTTTTAGTTTAGGATCTAAATGCACATTTGAAAATTTTTGTAAAAAATCTCTTAATCTGTATACTAAACGTGTTCCTAGGACTATAATTACTCGTACAATTAAAAAATTAATTAAAAAAGGAAAAAGAAATTTAATTGATGAATTTAGTAAATTAAATAATAAAGTTTCTTTATATTCTGATATTTGGAGTGATCATTGACAAACACATTCGTAATGGGTGTGACTTGTTATTGAATTGATAACTCTTGGAACCTCCAAAAAAGATTGTTAGTTTAGAGTTTTTGATAAATCACATATTCCTCATAACATTACATAATTGTTATGTTTAATTTTAGAAGAATATGTATTAACTCATAAAATATTTTCAATATCATTATATAATGCTAGTTCTAATACTGCTTGTATAGAAGATCTAAAATTTGTTTGTCAATTTGTTATTGGTAGTTTATTTTTTTATATTCGTTGTGTATGTCATGTTTTAAATTTATGTGTTCAAGATGGATTAAAATTTTTAGAAAAATTATATTAAACTAATTAAAACTATAATTTCTTATTTATGGTCACATCCATCTATAATGAAACAATGAGGTAGGTTTTGTAAAGCTAATGGAATGAGACCTAAAAAATTTCCACGTGATGT
>JBBUKS010000095.1:4679488-4693117 GCA_038050645.1 Hedychium gardnerianum | reverse complement strand
AGTATCGGGTCCTCCAGACCTACTAGGGCTTTCAGAGTTGAGATCCTGCACACTAGATTAGTTCATCAGATAACAATTAGACTTAACTTTTAACCTTTGACAACATCAAAATATAGGTTTGATTCTGGTGTTTCTTACACCAACAAATAGATCATGTATAATACATAATAGTATATCATGATCCCCAATTGATCCCAAAAATACTTCTGAATCCTTCATCAGCTATAGTGAGTCGTGTCTCATTCCTTTTACTCGTCTTATACCCACTTGGTTCAGGACATGATTTATGTGTTAGTCCCCACTAAGCTGACTATATTACACTTAGTCCAAGTTATACTTCCTCGTTCTGTGGATTCAAATTACTTAGACATGTGTCCAAGAGAATCATAACATATAATGTTTTAGCCAAAGACTTGAGTAATAATCCTGACAAGTAACCATAGGATATACGTCTCCTTATGCAAGGAGTGGTAAATCCTCTATGGGCTATCCAAACACCTTCGAACACTTTGACTTATACCCAATCATCCTGTACCCACTCCTTCGTGGAAATATATCGACTAAGATGTCAAAGTATAAGTCTTCCTGGCTAAGGTGACTTGAATATCTCAAGTCGAAGAAAACTCGCACTTAAGCTGTAATGAGATCTTCATTGACATATCCATACATGTAAACAATCATATAAAGTCTCATAGCAGGTCACTCCGATGAACTAGTTACCCTTAACTAACATCTACATTTAACTCTCAATATTCCAATGTCTTCAGCTAATAAGGAGCAACTGCTTGGTTAAACCAAGAAGTATAACACGTGTTAGTCTCTTAGAATTGATGATGTTCGAACTCATCAATTCATCGACTAGAAAATATTTCAATACATTCATTGTGGCAAAAGGCGAAACGCTCGCATAATTACACATGTAGAGGTTCTCAATGATTATAATTCAATCACAAGTTCTTTCATGCTATGAATCATATTGTTGACATTCAGTAAATGAGTAAAGATCCAATCATATATATTAAGAATGTACACTCGAATAGTGAATTTTTATTTATTTAATAAATAGTATATATCATAAGACGGATTGTCTTTGGATATCTCTCAAATATAACATACTCCTACTTGACCTAATGCAAACTCTATGATATCTAATACCATAGGTTTAGGCGTGACTCTCAAACTTACTTTGTAGTAGAATTTTTGTCAAAGAATTTACTAGATTTTTTTCGATGAAAATCTTTTTGATTTATATTTCTTTCATATAAATGATATTTTTGATCAAATGATAACGCCGAAGCACAAATTTAAATCGTTAGTGAGACTTAGATTGAAAATAACAAAAGAAAATCGTCAGGTTCCTCAGCTACTTGCTCATCCATGGGAGAATTATTTTCAAGATAGTGACAAGCCTGTATTGGTAGTGGGGGAGTTGTGGCAGTTGCTTGCCACACCTCACAACCCCACTACTCGTCTTTTCCTTAAGGGAGTTCGTCTAAGTGTAAGAGGGTGGCTGGCATCAGTGAGGAGTTTTCTTATTTAGTTATTTTGTTTGAAAAAAATATTGTGAGGGATTATCGATGAAATAATTATTTTGTCGGAAATTTTTTATTCTGTTATTTTGTCTAATAAAATAATATGATGAAGAGTTATCAACGGAATATAAATTTCATTAAAAAATTTTGATAAAATAAAAATTCTATCAAAGATTGCCGATGAAATATCAATTTCATCAATAATTATCGATGAAATATAAATTTCATCAAAAATTATCGATAAAATTAATATTATGTTGGGACTTCCATCATTATCCAAGACTTTTCTAATAACATACATTCCAACTAAGGAACAAACTACAGACATCTTAATAAAAAGTCTTCAAAAGTCAATGTTTGAAAATATGATAAATAAGATAGGAATGACAAATACTTACATTCAATTATGGTAAAAAACGAAACGTTCGCTTCCAGTGTTTCCGTCAGCGCGTTCCAGGATCAACAAGGAGGAGGTAAATTACGGAGACTAATCTAGCTAGTCCGAACAGTGACCAGTGTATGAAAAAGGGCAGGAACCTGGCTACTAGTCAGGATTTAACCCTCAGACCTTATTATGATAATATTTCATGTACTAATCATCAATCCATCTGTGTGAAGACCGACAAATACTTATATTCAAGCTTTAGGGGGAAGGTTGAATATTATGTTGAATATTCAGAATATTTAACAGAATAATCATTGATAAATCACTCTATTTTGGAAGGAGATAAACTTATTTATTTTTTTCATTTTCCTATTTTTTTTATTGATTCTTTCCTTTATTATTTATCTTTTTTTTGGTAGCTAAATATTATGGCTTGTGTGCCTAATCATTTTCCAGTTTTTTCTTTTACGGACAAAGCAGTGGATAAGCAGAATTTCGAGCACTTGCACATGGGATATGTGAAGGGATATGATTTCGGAGATTATTGAAAGAATTGAAGTTCTCTAATGACGCTTCTATGATGTTCTACTATGATAATCAAGCATTTGTTAACATTGCTCATAATCTAATTCATCACCACGATTGAATAAAGAACATTGAAGTGGATCGTCATTTTATCAAGGAAAAAATTGATAAAGGAATTATTCGCATCATTACAACTAAGGAACAAATGGCAGACATCTTAACAAAAAGTCTTCAAATGTCAATGTTTGAAAATATGGTAAACAAGTTAGAAATGATAAATATTTACATTCCAACTCGAGAAAGAGTGTTGAATATTCGGAATATTTAATGGAATAATCATTGAAATATGTGGTAAATCACTCTATTTTGGGGAAGGAGATGAACTTATTTCTTTTTTTTTCATTTTCTTATTTCTTTTTTATTAATTCTTTCCTTTATTATTGATTTTTTTTTAGCTAATCATTTTCCCTTTTTTTTTCTTTTACGGACAAAATTGTATATATATATATGTGTTAAATTATTTGAATAAAATACAAATGAATATTTTCTTGTAATCAATTTCAGATCCGCTTGGGTAATTTTTGCCCCAATACATAAGTCATTGGATTTGGTGCAATTCGAGCCTTAGATCTGTATGCTCCCTATGAGCGTGTGCGTGAAAGAGAGTCTCTCACTAATACATGTTCACAACGTTAAGAGTTATGATTCATTATAAACCAACCTTCAAACCATAAATTTCAATGTGAAACTAAACTCCCCTTCATAGGAGTTCCTGTTTCCATTCATTTTCATTTACAATTTTCCAACAATAATTGCTAGTTGCAAAGGTCCTAAAATTAAAAATGTAAGACAAGTCTAAATTTGGGCAACCTTGGCATTCTAACTTAAAAGGATAAAATTTAATATAATCACTGGATACCTAAACCTTCAGATAAAGATGAACATGAGACAAAAATCATGGGACTTAATGTGGTAAGATACTCCACCCATATTGGACGGCACATGAAAGTGCCCTAACAATTTTTTTATACATAGAGTTGTCTGATACCTATCTAGATGAGCTTCTACACTAATGAGATGTGGTGTGACTTTCATCTTGTTATTCTTCTTTTGGGAACTTATCTTACTCCAATTAATATTATTAACTGTTCTTGCGCTGAGAACTTTGATGGACGAGCCACCGATGAACTAAAAAGGAGGTTGACTGGGTCTTCAAATGTTGATGGATCGCATAGAGAATGTCAAGAGGGCTTCGTTGATCCTGAAAAGAAGGGGGAGTTGGAGGGTTAGAGGGGAGGCCGGAGGGTGTCCGGCGCAACCACTCCAACGCTCAAGTTTGTGAACGGAGAAGAGAAAGTTGGTGAGACAATGAAACAATAATCGAATGTTTGAGCCTCCCTCAGCATGTGTGAACAGACTTGTTTATATACCTTCTTGAGGATTATACTTTCCTCATTAATGGAGCATGTTGTCATGGTAAGGGGGGTCTGTCGCGATAAGGGGGGAAATGTACTATCAGAGTGTCATAGTCGTACTCTCATCATTCCCAGCACGATGGGTATTTATGAGTTATTAGATCTATGTTATGTCAACCTCATAACCCCACCTATTCTAACAGGTGATGAGAGTGGTGGTTGGAGATTTAGCCGAGCAAGAGAATCTGTGGTGGACAAGCTGGGATTATCCGCTCGAGTATCTGCTGACTTATTGGGGCCAGCCGATCGAGATACTGGGGCCCTTGGCAGATGGATGAGGGTCGGCTGGATTAGGGATCCTTGGCTTCCGCCTCTTCGAGGAAGTATGGCATGTGCCGACCGAGCGGTTTCTCCGAGCAGGTTTCTCCGAGCGAGCTTCCCCGAGTGGATGAAGATGCCCTCGGTTAGGTGCTCATCCAATTGACTCTTTTTTTTTTGACTTTTATCTCAAATTTCAGGGTCGGAGACTTCCACGTATGCTTTTCAAGTGGGGCCCCCATATTCCTCATATCACAAGCCTCCCCTTCAAGTCTGTCGAAGGAGGCTACTGTCCGACTGACTGGACTAATATTTTAAATTTTGTCATCTTTCGGTCGGGTCCGCTGATAATGTGTGTCCGTGGTCGGCCAGAAGGTTAAGGTTGACATGGATGGATAAAGTTAATACATCCTCCTCGGGAACCTGCGATGCAGGTTCATTAATGTCTTAGATACGCATGATGGCGTATCGGAATGACACTTCGCTCATCGCATCGATCATTAATGTCGGTTGATCCGCACCCGACAAGTGGTACAACCACTCCAAGATCATCACCTCATCGATACTATTGAGATTACGATGGTTCGAGAATCAAATCAGACGACCCAAAGGTTGTCACCTCATCCTGTCGCGTATCGAGGTGATTAAGGTGTCTCAATCCCTTTGAGGCGCCTAAAATGACTTAGCGAGCCTGGATTAGCTTTTCTAGGCTTTAAGTTTCTTACATCATAGAGTTAGCACAGAAACATAGAATAATTTTAAATAAAATTATTTGATAGTCTCGGACTGTCCGATCATGACCTTTGAATTTCTAGTGAAATCCTAGGTCGGACCGACGCCTACTATTCCCTCAACGGGGGAACGTGTCCTCACCTACTCCTCTTAGGAGAATATACCTATTGCCAATCATTTGGTCCTCCAGACCTATTTGGACTTTTGTTTAACATCCGATCTTGACCTCTAGGACTTCCCGCTAGATGTTCGATCCTCGACCCGTCTAGACTTCTGTCTAGTGTCCTCGACCCCCATGACTTCCCACCTAGTGTCCTTGATCCCTAGGACTTCTACCTGACGTCCTCGATCTACCAAGTCTTTTACCCAGTTCCACGGACCAAGACTTTCTTGCCAGTCACCTTGACCAGTACTTCTTTGCTCAGTCCAACCAACCAGGACTTCTACTCAGTCCAACCGACTAGGTCTTCTTTGCCAAGTCCACTTGACCAGGACTTCTTTGCCTAGACTCAACTAGGATTTTCTTGTAAACTTGATCAACATCATTTATATAACAATTAACCTTAATTTTGAACTTTTGCCAACTTCAAAACCAAGTTCAATTATCTAGTACTTCTTGCACCAACAATCTCTCCATTTTTAATTATGACAGCCTAGTTCAAAGTTAAATAAATCATAAAGTATATAAAGCAAATAAGTTAAAAATGCTCCCCCTTAACTTAATCTCTCTCCCTGAACTTATAGGAACCTTAACTTTTAACATATTCTCTCCCCTTTTGACATACATCAAAAACCAACAGGGGTTTAAAATATATTATAAGGTAGTTAGGGAAACATTGTTTCCATGTAAAAATTTGAAGTATGTGAAACTAATTTTGAAAGAATAGTTAAATACAACACACTTAGAAGTTTTTAAATACATAGAATGTTTTGAATTTTAAGTTTTTCAAATGGAGTTTCAAAAATATATGTGAAGTGAGAAACATGAATTTTCCCAACAGAGTTGTTAGAGTTTTTTAATGGAATTTTCAATGTATAAAATTTTCAAACATGCTATTTTCAAAGTAAAGAATTTTCAAACATGCTCCCCTGAATTAAAACTCTTCTTTTGAAGATTTTGAAAATCTACATATTTTCAAAAATTTATTTTTGAAAATATTTTACTTTAACTTTTTACTTGAAATTTCTCACCCTTTGACATATATTTAAAAAAACTTTATTAGAGGGAAAAAATGGGCAAATTTTGAAAAACAAACAAACAAGGCAATTTTTGAAAAACTTTTTCAAAATAGGCATTGTTTAAAAAGCTTTTCAAAACATTTTTTAAAGAATAGGCATTTTGGAGAGAAACACTTTAAGAATAACACTTGAATTAGTACTTAAAATATTTTAAAACTATTTTCTAAGTACTGAAAGATACTAATTTCGGTAGGAAAAACATATTATCTTTTTTAAGATATTTGAAAATAAGAATATAAATTATTTTCAACCCAAGAATCAAGCTTAATTTAACCAATCACATTTAAGAAAGTTTAAGAAGGGTTAATTATATCCTCATAGTCCAAGCATGCAGCCTTTTTTTTCAATATCCATTGGTCCAAATTTTTATGTTCCCACACATAAGATATTTGATTTGGATCCAACTTATACTTGGAGTTTTAAGAGTGGTTGACGGATAAACTTATGTTTCATCTTACCCATTCTGGATTATCAGTCATGTTCTTCCTGTGGGTAATTTTTGTGAGATGGAGCTTGATTTTAAGTTTAGTTTTAAGTTAAGCTTAGTTAAATTTTCAGATTGATTAAATGAAGTTAATTAAATGAAGTTAATTAATTAAGTTGAGTTCGATTAATTAGATTAACTTAATTTAAGGTAGATTAATTAAATTTTAATTGAATTATGGAATTTTAGATTTGTTAAGTTAGATTAATTAAATTTCACATTAATTGAATTAATTAGATTAATTAATTAAATATGATTAATTAGGTGAATTTGATTAATTTGGTTAAGTTTAATTAGTTAGATTAAGTTAAGTTTGATTAATTAAATTAAGTTTGATTAATTATATTAATTAAATTAAGTTTGATTAATTAGATTAAGTAAGTTAAGTTTGATTAATTAGATTATTTTGATTAATTAAATGATTTTTATTGATTAAACGTTAATTGAATTATGTTAGATTAATTAATTGATTTTAATTAATTAACTTTAATTGAATTAATTGGAGATTAATCAAACTACATTTATTGAACTAATTAACATCTCACACATTTCTAGATTATTAATCAGGGTACCTTATAAGTTTTATGAGATGATTGTAAATTTTATCTTTATTAATTTGGTTTGATTTCTAAGGATTGATTAATATTTGAGTTAAATTCAAGTTTAACCATTGATTAATTAAGTATCCATTTCAAGACTCAGCTTCCAAGCCGTGGCGAGATATAAGGACCTTCTTAATCGGATCAACGATCACTTTCTAAGATAAAACTGATTCGAAAAATTAAGTACTTAATTAAGCAATTGAGATACCCTAGTTTAACTAGTCTAGGATGTGGTGAGATAGTTTTAGTTAGTTTCACTTAGCTAAGCAGACTAAGTAAGGTACTCCTTACCTTACTTGACTACTTAGACTAGGCTTTCCTAATATACTATCATCTCACCCCACTCTAGTATTAGGTTAGGCAAGTGTCAAACAAGCCTAAGTCCTTATCTAACCATTCTAATTTAAGCAGAAAAATAAACATGCATAAAAAATAGTAAATCAAGCAAGCAAGTTTATCTAACAGAAAATATTATTTTTCTATTGGCTCCCCTGGATTATAACATCGATAAGGTCTATCTAGGTAATGAAGGTATCCAATATTGGTTTGGTCCAACTTGATTAATCAAGCTTATTTTAGGGACTCATGTTTGGACTTGATTTCTAACATTTCGATTTACAATTGACAAGAAAGATTTAACTTGTGTTTTAGCCTTGTATCCAAGTCCTGATCGATTGTATACGACCCTTTGACTCCCAAGTATCATATCACGGTACTTGGAGCCCGAAGTGAACCATTCCAACGATACTTTAAGTTCTTCGACTTGAGTTTTCAAAATAGAATTTCCTTCCTCAAGTTGTTGGACTTGAGTTGAAATTCCACTTTGAACTTGCTCAGTGGAAGAACTTGGATTAGTCTCTTCCTTAAGGGCTATTACCTCCTTTTGAAGTGACTTGACCTGAACATTGGACTTGGCTAACTTACGAGTCAAATAAGAAATTATGTTATATAACTTTTCAACTAATTCAGGACTTGTAGTGGGGGTTGAACTTTCTGAACCGGATACGAATTCATGGCTTGACTCAGACTTGGTTTCATATTCGGATTCAGATCAGGATTCAAGCTCAAAATCAGTCTCGGCTACTTGTTCTAGCATCGGTAATGCCAGGAAGCTTGCTTGAGTTTGTTCTTCTTCATTCGAATCTTCCGATGATTCAGACCACATTGCTTTCAATGCCTTTGATTGGATCATCCTCTTTTTCGTTAGCATTTTCCGAACTAGGTTGACTAGTTCGGAGGTGATCTCCTTGTCGTCTTTTAAGTCTATTTCATCTTCGGATTCAGGTTCGTGTCAAAATTTGGGCTTCGACTCCTTAGTCTTGAATTTTCCTGCAAGCAAGGCAATACCTTTCTTGGTTGGGCATACATTAGTCTATTTGTGTAGCTTAAATTTGGAAAATAATTCATCTAATCTAATCATTGAAAGATCCTTGGAAACCTTATAGGCATCTACCATAGATGCCTATAAGGTATTCCTAGGAAAGGCTTGTAGCGTATAACTTATAATATTGTGGTTTTTCACTTTCTGTCTGATTGAGTTGAGTTCGTTGAGCATATCTTGGATTCGGGCGTGTAGTTGACTTGGCGACTCGCCTTCCTACATTTTAACATTATTTAATTTATTCATAATTAAATCACGTTTTGATACCTTGGCATCTGAAGTCCCTTCGTGAAGCTTGATCAATTTTTGCTAGAGATCTTTTATGTTGTTGAAAGATTCGACTCGGTTTAGCTCTTCTTTGGTTAGGTCGCACTGGAGGGTTTGAGTCGCCCTTGCATCTACCTCAATCTTTCTTTTTGTTGGTTCATCACATTTATCGCAGACAAGGGGTTCTCCATCTTTGATAGGGAGTGTGAATCCTATTTGGATCACGATCCACATCTCCACTTGGGTCTTGAGATGGTACTCCATCCGGCCCTTCCAAAATCCGAAAGAAAAGAGGTGGTCATGTGGTATTGTAGCCTTTTTGACGGGCCATTAAAATATCTTGCATGACAAAAACACGAAAAATATACTAAGACTTTATCTTGAATACCGTACTCGAAAAAATATCGCTCGAGTGGTATTGCACCAACTTCGAAAAATAAATAAATAATTCTGCTTGAACGGTAATTGTATCAATTCAGAGCGACCCCGCTCTAATACCAATTATAGAATCATAAAAAGCGCTAGACGGGGGTGAATATCGCTGGTGACTTTTTCACATTTTTCATAAATTCGAGTTAAAAATAGTGGAAGCGGTAAAGAAATAAAGAAACACTAACACCTTTGTTTTATTACTTGGTTCACGTCTCAGCAACTGTCAGTCCAAGGCCCGTACCCATTAAGTGCTTTTGTTGGGCAATCCACTAAGTGTTCGAAGAATTACAATAATTGAGTACAAAAGAAATGACACAATTGAAACTATACCGACAACAGAGTAGCATAGTATCTTGAGCATTGGTTGTCGGAGTAGTGTTTCGGCGGCGTGGAATAGTTTTCGGAGCAGCACATGAGCACGAAAGTCATAGAAAATGATGTTCTAAGGCTGCTAGTCGATCCTTCTTTTATTGACTTATCCAAGCGCCTCTATTCCCTTTAAGACGCCTCAATCGTGAGTCGATCTGATCTGATCTGAGTTAGTCACGTATTTTCCTCTTCCAAGTACTTCAATCCCTTTGAGGCACCTAGATTGCTGACGTGACAAATTATGAGCGAAGCGCTCTCCTGGCCAAGTCTATCCCGTCCTAGGCATTTCAATCCCTTTGAGGCACTTGGATGCTGACATGTGCTAACCAACTAGAGGCAGTCACCTCATCCTGCCACACACCGAGGTGATTAAGGTGCCTCAATCCCTTTGAGGCGCCTGAATCGACTTAGGGTGCCTGGATCCCTTCAAGACGCCTAGATCAACTTTTCCAGATTTTAAGTTTTCTACATCACAGAGTTAGCACAGAAACGTAGAATAATTTCAAATAAAATTATTTGATAGTCTCAGAATGTCCGGTCCTGACTTTTGGATTTCTAATGAAACTCATGATCGGACCGATGCCTACTATTTCCTCAACGGGGGAACGCGTCCTCACCTACTCCTCTCAAGAGAATATACATGTTGCCAAACATCTAGTCCTCCAGACCTGTTTAGATTTTTGCTCAGCATCCGATCTTGACCTCCGGGACCCATTCTCGATCCGTCTAGACTTCTACCTGGTGTCCTCGAACCCTAGGACTTTCCACCTAGTGTCCTCGACCCCTAGGACTTCTTCCTGTCATCCTCGATTTACCAAGTCTTCTGTCCAGTTCCATGGACCAGGACTTTCTTGCCCAGTCACCTTGACCAGGACTTCTTTGCCTAGTCCAACCGAATAGGTCTTCTTTGCCTAATCCACTTGACCAAGACTTTCCTACAAACTTGATCAACATTGTTTAGATAACAATTAACCTTAACTTTGATCCTTTGCCAACATCAAAATCAGGTTCGATTATCTGGTGCTTCATGCACCAACAGGTAGAAATAGTTATACTCTTTCAACTTTGCCATAAGGTATTGCATTTGTGATCGACGTGTATGCTCGATTGTTTTATGCTTTTGTTGTGCATTGTAAACAGTCTTCATTGTCGACTTATTTTCAGCAAATCTCACTTTTAACATGCTTAATATGTCTTTCGGTCAACTGTGGCTCTTTGACAGGTCAACCACCAACTCCTCCTCAGCACATAATAAGCGTCCAGCAAATGTGTGACCTTCCAAATACAACACGCAAGGATGATTATGCACGCCACAAACAACAACATTCAAAACCCATGGCCCGTCAATGGATATTTGCGTACCTTTAATTAAAAACGAATAACCACACTTCTTTGTTCTAGTAAGTGTCTCCTTGGTCGCTTTTCGGATCATATTCTTTTCATCTTCCACATTCTCACATCTTTCTTCAGACCATTTCTCTTTAGGCTGACGATATTAGCCACTTCGTTCACATGTCAAAAACAACCGAGCCCGCCCCGCCTCCCACTATCTCCATTGTCTGACCTTTTTACTATTACAATCATCCTATTTGCCTTTGCCACCTCATGTGCCCAAGCAACTAGTGCATCACAAGATTCAAAACATTCATTCGTAGTAAACACCATTGTATAATCCATCACTATCTCATTATTCATAAAACCAATGACACTACCCTCCGTAGAGCATGTATTTGATTCTTAATAAAAATCAAAAAATATCATAACATTATAACTATAGACTTTACAAAATGGTTATGTAAAAATACACATTAATAGTTCACCCAGTGTTTAGCCAAACATAGCTAAACATTGCCTTAGTAGTTCGGCTACAAGTGGACGAACATGACTACACACGTTCGGTACTAAGATGCCAAACGTATTTAGCTATGTTCGGCAACAATCAACCGAATATTAGGACAAGCGTTCGGCACTAACATGCCGAACTTATTCAGTTATGTTCGGCTGAGATCAACCAAACATTAATGCAAGCGTTTAGCACTTACACGCTGAACATATTTCTTTATGTTCGGTTTCTAATAGTCAAACGTTGCTCAATGTGTTCGGACTGGTATGGCCGAACACTGCATGTTTGAATCACTTTCAGACTGCTACTATTCAAATCGCGAGAATACAAATATACAATCGTACGGTACGAAAAAAATGAAAACAAAGCTTACATTGTTCATGGGAATTGAATCTTCATGGCTCATTATTGATTTATTACCACAATCTTTATATTTTGAGAGATTATATTAGGTTGTAGAGACAAAATAGATAGTGAAAAAAAAAGAGAAAGAAGAGAGGGGGGAGGAGGGAGAAGGGAGAAAGAGGGGAGGGAGATATTTTTAAAAATTTATAAAAAGGACATTTTACATTTTCATCTAAGGTTATTTTTGAGAAGAAAAAATATTGAGATGTGTTTAGTAAATGATGGGGTGTGGATAGCCCTCCCCCAAAAAATTGAAAATAAGAGAAGTTGTCGGTGCAAAAACTGGTGTCGGAGGTTCTTCCCTTTGGTACGGTGCCTCAACTCCTCTAGAAGGATATGAAACTAACTCACCCTCAAAGGACATTTCTGTCATGATCTGATCATTACTGCTTCATCTTCGTGCATTTTTATTCCTGATATCCTGCTACTATTTTTTTTTTGGGTTTGACTAGCCATTTTGGTTAGCTCATTTCTAATTGCATTCCAAATAGTTTTGTTGAGTTAATCATTTCTTGTTAATATTTCATTTTTGGTCTGATTTACAAGCCTGAGAACTAGTTGCCCAAAGATTAATCCTCTAGGCCACAGCAATGGATAGCTATGCCCTGTCTTTTTTACAAACTTAATCTTGTTTCCGGCACCTTATTTGTCAACTAATTGCTTGTTTTGTGTAGGTTGGTGACTCTGACCAAAAGTTACCAGAAGGGCTAACTATATACTCTATTGTTTCAGATAATTATGCAAAGCCATCAATTCAGCGGTTCCAGTTTTGACCACTTTGGTGGGTTTGGAGATTCAAGCTCAGGACGTTCTAGCAGCCTTGGAGAGTTTGACTCAGGGCGTTTCGGCAATAACGACTTTGGTAATCCTAGCAATTCTGGGTCCAGTCGCTCTAGCCCACGTGGTTCGAGTGAGTCCGTAGGAAGCAATTTCAGAAAGGCTGATGGTGGATTTGGGGACTTGGGTTCATTACGTTCTACCAGCTTTGGGGAGGTTGGCTCAGGGGTAGTTTAGGCAGTTTTTTTTTAAAAAACGTGAATGGAAAAAAAAAATGGATGGAAGGAAACCTCATTGTGCATGTGAGTTTAGTTCATGTTGGGTAATGAGTGGTTAGAAGGTTGGTTTATAATATATCAACACAATCATAGGAGTTGTGAAGATGTATGAAGAGAGGTTTTCTCTTATGCATGGGCTTAGAAAGAATCCAAATTTAGGATTCGGATTGTATTGAACCTAGGGGTGTAAACGAGTCAAGCCGCTCATGAGCTATTCGGGTCTCGGTTCGAAAAAAAGTTCGTTCGATTAAGTTAACGAGCCGAGCTCAAGCCTGATTTCGATCTCGAAAACATTATCGAGCCGAGCTCGAGCTTAACAGTATTTAGTTCGTGAGCTCGCGAACGTGTTCGTTAACAGACTCGCGAAAGTGTTCGTTTAGAGGTTCGCGAACGTGTTCGTTAATAGGCCGCGAACGTGTTCGTTTAGAGGCTCGCGAACGTGTTCGTTTAGAGGCTCGTGAACGTGTTCGTTAACCGACTTGCGAACATATTCGTTAACAGGATCGCGAACATGTTCGTTAACAGGCTCGTGAACGTGTTCGTTAAGAGGCTCGTTTATCTTATATATATAATAATAATAATATCTTATTAATTATTATAACTAATTATTTTAAACGAGCTCGAACTAAGCTCGTTTAATTTTTA
>JBBUKS010000095.1:4657565-4669213 GCA_038050645.1 Hedychium gardnerianum | reverse complement strand
GACACTAATATAAAGTAAGTATAATAACCAAAAACCATGCCTTTATTAATAATAGAATATGATACAAAAAGTCCTTAATCAATCATCACATAATTGGCTCTAGGGCTTCTACTAACATTTTCCTCTATCACCTTTTAGGAGATTAAGGAAAGGATGACTAAGACACCATTCTTAGACATTTTGACCTCTTTAAACCTCATTGTTTTGATTTGTTTGAGGTAGGAATAGGAGAAACTCTAAGTCAATAAGAGTATCAAATTGTATATTTTAGCAAAAAAACTCACCTTGAAATTTGATAATATTATTTGACTCATGACAAAGAGGTTTATGTTACCATCTAAGCCTTAAACATTAATGTTACCTTCTACTGCCTTATGAATTTATCATCCATTCTTACCACAGTACACTAAGTTTCATTCTGTTTTAGATGAAGCTAAGTGTAGACATGCTAGGAGGATTGCATTCCTTTAGGAATACACTCTTTTTTAAAACATTGATTTGGCACGGACAACAAACTTACCAATGTGCTGGGCTGTGTTGTAGCCACATTACACACTATAAACATGACAATGGTAGGATTCAATTGATTTTAGGAAGAACACATTTCTTCTCTCAACTTTGGGATAATTTTTCAAGATGGAGACCATCATGAGTTGGATGACTTTATGATAAGAGATGGTTGCCTATTTAAGGGTAACCAAACTCAATTTTAGTGGTGGCAATTGTTTTTTTTTTTTGAAGACGACACAATTTATTTTGTGTAATAAGTCCAATGATGCATCACAGGTTGTCAAGTTATTCTTTAGGGAATTTTTTGACTTAGGTTATTTACATCTATATTTTTAGATAAGGGCGTAAAATTTGTTAGCTATTTTTGTAAAACTTTGTGGAAGTTATTTGAGACATAGCTTTAAGTGTTTGACTGCTTTTCACCCATAACTAATGGATAGATAAGAGGTTGTCAACTGCAATTTAGGAAACTTGCTTAGATGTCCAGTGGGCAATAAATAGGTATTTGGGATTCTATTTTGCCATATACCAAATTTGCTTATAACAATTTAGTAAACCAGTCTACTGGTCGAAGTTCACTCAAAGTCATATATGGGTCAAAAGCTTGTCTACCTATTGACCTAGTTTTTTTACCTACCATTTCCCATTCATTTGATTCAGCGGAGATCTTTACTGAGCTAAGATATTAGAGAGATTCATGCCAATGTTTAAATATAAAGCTTATAAAATTCAACATAATGCACATCGTAACTTGAAGGATTATACTGTAGGGGACTTTGTGATTGTCTACAAATGTTCTAAAGAATCCTTCAAGAACTTCATGCTTGCTCCTTAGTCGCTTTCAACTTGTTAAAAAGATTGGTGTTATTGACTTAGCTAGTAACTTAAACATTAGTCCAATTTTCAATATTTGATTTACTACCTTATCGAGGGACATTCAAGTCTTTCTATTTGTTTGTTAATTTGTCTAAAGGTCATATAATACCAGCACTTGCACTCTCATCTGTGGCACCACCCACCCTCAGTTCCAACTCATTATGGATACAAACGATAATAGCACCTTATGGCAACACCCAAAGGTACTTAGTGCATTGGCAAGGATTTCCAGAGATCAACGACACCTAGATTACTGAAGAGAGTTTTGACGTTGTACTTCCCAGTTACTTGAAGCTATGGAGCAGTAATCGTTTGATCCACCTACAGAGATGTCTCCACTTTGCACCTATGTTTGACATCGAAAACTTGATTCAACGAGTGTCTTCTTCCCACTTGATAGAGTTACTTCTTTTTGCATGGAAGAATGATGCAGAAAAGTAGGGGCGACAATTTGAATTTTTAAATTTCAATTTAAGTTGTAATAATTTCAATTTGATTTGTTATTTTTTCAAGTAGTTTGATATTTTAATTGGTAGTAAAATGAATAGGGGTAATTGTTTACTTAATCTTTAGATCAAGTGAATATAAAGGTCCTTGTCTTTTGAGAAAATAATATCTCACTTTTTCTGTGTGTGGTGTTAGGATTTTTGCCGCATGCTATGCCATCTAAAGTTGTCAAACTATTGGATCTATATGACTAGTTTGTGTTGGAACAGGGGTGTGAACTTACAATCTAAATGCTTGTTAAAGAGTGGTTATTTTGATATGCGTTACCCTTTGTATCACATAGTTACTTTGACAAGATGTCATGATAGTAACCCTGTTATGATATTAACCTTTTGTGACATGTTTTCTAATTCCATATGAAGTCATCACATGGTTTGAATACATTGATGATGGCTTTTATGCTGTTTGTTTTGTGGAAGCTGGTTTGTTTCTTTTGCAGTAACCAGATAGCTTTAATATCAATTCATTGAAACTGTTATTTAAATTAGAGGGAGTTTGAAAGAAGGGCAGCTATAATGGGAGGTGGAAATTTTGTGGTCCCTGTGCAAACTGTCCCTGATTTTCTTGCCAATAAATTGTCAGGTAATCATAAAGTTTTACATTTTCTTATTTGTAACTTTTGTAGCTAATTTTCCTCTCTTTCCAGAAACATCTCTACCACCATCAAGCTACCGCATGGGTGTTCATGCATCAAACCTTCATGAGCTCTTCCCATCTCACATCACAGAAGCTTTGCAGCATTCAATACTAATGTTTAATAAAGAGGTTTGCATTGCTATCTACTTTTTGTGATCATGGCGGTGATTGTAGAAGCAATTTTAAACTTACTGAATTGGTTTGATTCAATAAATTCAGCTACCAGGCTTCATATCCAAAGATGCTCTCCTTCATGGTGTAGAGGTAATTTAAATTTTCTTTGTTAAACATAGTATTGCATCTCTTGAAAATGTAAGCTTATTTTTCTCTTTTCTCTTAAACAAGCGTCAATTATTCCGTGTAATTTTCCAGCTTATTGAGTGGGATCATCATACCATTGTTTAGTCTCGCTAAGATGATAAGTTGATAATATTAGCCACTGAGATCATTAACACCATTTTAAGGATTTCTTTTCCTCATCATCTTGTTCTAACAACTTCCAGCAATTTTTTTTATCTCTCTATTTTTTCCTCAGCCATTAATCACAATCCATTTCCCTTGTTTAACAGACCACTAGGAACTCTCTTTGGGTGGGCATAATCATATTAAACTTCAAATTTTACTTTTTATGTTTCTCATCACAATCGTGACACCCACAATTTTTTCTAGTTCTTTGATCAATTTTACATTAAATAAATATTGTTCTCTCCTTGTTTTCATACTACCCATCAGTTCAAAGTAAAATCAGATGTGCAAACGTAATTTCCCTTTTAAGGAACTCATGGCATTCTTCTATTATTGGTATTGCACTTTAACACTTTTTGTGGAATTTTTCATAATAATTTGTTTTCCAAAACATTTGAGAAGGAGAAAAAAGAGAGCTCTTGGAGCTATTGGGAGCTTCTAAAATTTGGAGATTGAGAAATTTAAATATAGATTTTTATATAAAGTTGTGTTGGTTAAAGGTGAATTTATTGAAGGCATCGTGTGCAAATGGGAATGAGTTATGTGGGACACACGAGTGGTATTGACGATTCAATGTACATGGTGTGTTGCACATGATCATTTTGCACTTTGTATCATCATCAATTGTGTTAAATCACCCTCCACCTCAATTGCCATGTAGGATTGTCAATCCATGTGTGAGTTGCATGCTTGCTGTTCAGCTTTCTAGTCCCAAGAGATTCAACCTGGTAAATTAAATCGTAAGGAAAGCAACTGGGTTCTTTTGGATGATTAATTGTATGACTTAGAATTAAATCATCATCTTGATCCACTGGTAGTCAATTTATATGACAATCATACCAAAACAGATAATGTCCTCATCCTCATGGCTTATTTATACTTCGAAAATTATCTTCTAATGTATAATCCATTATGCTGATGCCTACATGCTGCCAATGACCATTTTCTCTATGTGGTTTCAGACGAGAACCAGTTCCCCTGTTCAGATCTGCCGCCACATAGATACCTACGAGAGCACGACGCTGAAAGGGTTGTACCCAGTTGGTGAAGGCGCAGGTTATGCAGGTGGCATTGTCAGTGCCGCTGTTGATGGTATGTATTGTGGTTTTGCAGTAGCTAAGACTCATGGCTTGTGCGAAGGTGACATAGAATCACTCCTGGGCAAAGCACAGAAAAACACAGGGTTTGTAAAGTACTGAATCAATATTCAATGTTTCTCAAAGAGGAACCACCCTAAATGTTTTCCTACACAGAAGGTGAAAGTTTCTTACTGGGAATGCTTCTTTTTTTTTCTTTGATAAAATTTATTCACTGATATTGTTTTGAGAATTTGTGATTTCTACAGAGTAGTTGTGGTGCTGATTGCTTCAATGTAGCAGCTATATTCCGATGGATTTTCCGGTTTATGGCAACCGTCATCTTTTCCAACAAATATTCAAGAAACTGTGCTTTGGGATTGTTTAAAAGGAAAATGTGGAAAATCTCAAACAGCCTTGGTATTGCATTGGAGTCGACCATTGTTTCGTTTTTGGCATTTTACTAAACTGTGCTCTTGAAGTTTGATGTTTACTAAACGGTTCACTCTTGATATTTATTTAAGGGTGTATTTCCCATGGATACACTTCTGTCTGCTCATTCGTCCTCTTCTAAATCTTGCTCGCTTGATTGTTGTACAAACTGCTTGATCTCTTGTTTTGTACATAACAATGCCCGCTAAAAGTCTTGGTAATCCATGATAAACTCTACAGTTACAATTGAGGAGCACTAAAGATCGACAGAGATGGAGCATCGTCTAGCTTTCTTGCCCAGTGGATCCTACATTGCTTACATGATCTTGCCATTAAGGTGTTTTCACACATTAAAAAAACTTTGGTCGGCTAGAGGGAGGGGATGGATAGATGATTTTAAAATTCTCAACACTGAAACAAAGTGAGGCCTCAAGTGTGCGAGTGTAGTTTGAAATTGCATATAGTTTGCAGTGAAAAAGAAATTTAAAAAAAATTGTAATAAAAAGCAGTAAAATTAAAATGAAATAAAAAAATCAATTTTAAGAAAGGAAATTAAGTGTGGTTGCGTGACCTTTTCACTATATGTTACCGGTAAGGTTGAGTAATTGGTTCAAAATTAAATCGACTAAATTAATTCAATTAAAATTGAACAAATTAAAAAAAAATCAATCTAATTAAATCGATCGAACAAGCTTATCCGGTTGATTGATTCACAATTTATCCGGATTCGTTCTTACCTTATTTGGATCAAGCTTTATTTGGATATGTTCTTATATTATCTTTTGTCACGTCAGCTGTCCGATACTTATTTTTTGTTGTCACTCTCCTAAGGCTTATCTGGCACCATCTCTACCAACTCAGCTTCCACATCAGCACTTTAGTGCTTATCCATACCACATTAGCTACCACATCATTAAGTCGTTGCATATCCATGCCACGTCAGCTATGTGAGGTTTATCCCTTGACGCATCATCTATCATGTCATTTTACTATACTTCAGTCGACCGATCATACTGGTCCAATCAACCAGATCATTAGGTTGATTGAAACCTTGTTTCGATCACCTGAACCTCCTTCACCTGACCTACTAGTCTCATTTGCTTAGAGTTTATTTCTTCAAGACTTCTCACTACCTAAGATTCATTCCCCTAGAATTTTCTTTTTGTTTGGGATTTACTCTTACAAGACTTCTCACTATTTAAGGTTTACTCCCATAGATTTTTTCCTTTGTCAAGTATCTAGTCATCCTTGACTTGTTTAGACTTCCCTTTGTCAGTCATTCAGTCAATCTTGTCCTAACTGGACTTTTCCTTTGTTAATCATCCAATCAACCTTAACTAGACTTTCCCTTTGCCTAGGTCAATCTTAACCTGTGAGAATTTCTCACTTGACTACCAAACATCTAGTCAATATTTACGTACTTGTACTTTTCACTTACTCACTCCTAAATATCCAATCAACCTTGACTTGCTTGGATTCTCTCAATAACTAGGTCAACCTTGACCGATTGGTGCAGGGAGCACCAGAATCAAACCTATGTTTTGATGTTGTCAAAGGATTAGAGTTAAGTCTTATTTTTATCTGATGAATTAATCCAGTATGCAGGATCTCAACTCTGAAAGTACTAGTAGGTTTGGAGGACCCGATAATAGGCAAGGAAGTCTCGGCAGATCGTGGAACCAGGCAGGAAGTCCAGATGAGTCTAGAGAACCTGACATCTGGCAGGAGGATTCGATAGGTCTGAAGGACCTGATATCGAATCAAGTGGAAGTCCTGGAAGGCTGATCCGATGCCGAGCAAAGTCCAAATAGGTCTGGAGGACCCGATGTTTGGAAGGTGAGTTGAGGTAAGCAAACTGGAGTTAGTGCAGTGAGGTCGTGTCCTAGTGGGACAAATCTTAGGCGCTGATTCAACTGAAGAAACAAACGGAGGATTCTAAGTTGAGATCAAGACAGGCCGAACTGTCTCATTCATGAATACTCATATTTGGTCTAACCTTTGTTTTACAGGACTATTACTATTTCTTGTGCTAACTTTATTTTGCAGATAAAATAAAGTTCAAAATTAACTCAGGTTCGGTCGATCGAACGGGAGGTTCAGTCGACCGATCTGACCAGATTAGCACAGGATCGAATAGAGGCTGTATACTTGGAAACATTGGGATTAGTCGACCAAATAAATAAGGAAATAAATAGCTACCAGATCGAATCAATGTAGAAAAGGCAAATACTAAGATCAGTCGATTGATCCAAGGGATCAATCGACCGAACAAAGAAGGAAAGAAACAGCTACCAAATCGTATTAAAGTAGAAAAGGTAAATACAGGGATCGGTCGACTGATCAAGCATGATTTTCGGAATCAAATGGATCGGATCAGAGCAAAGAAGGAAGGTTGCGGGTTCAGTCGACCGATAGGAGTATTAGTCGACCGAAAGGATAAGTCGACTGAACAGTTTTTCAGTCGACCAAAGGCAGCCTATAAAAGAATCCCTCGGGGTCCGAGCCGAAGATAACTTTCCTCTGTTCCTCATTCTATTCCTGCTACTGTTGTTCGTGTAAGCTGCTGCTACTACATCGAGAAGCAATCCAACAACCTACGCCTAAGCTTATTTGTCTCATTGTTGGTATATTTCATTCTTGCACAATATTTGTAATTTGCATGCTTGTACTACCTTGCTTCCTCAGAATAACTACTTTAGTGGATTAACCCATCGATATGATCCAAAGGGTCGTGGGTTCTTAGAGTAGGAGTCGGCTGGACTCCGAACCAAGTAAAAAAGGAGTGTGCCTTTCGTGTTTTATTTTTCCGCTATTATTACTTTGATTTACGTAAAAAAGAAAAGGTTTTAATCGAACGAGATTCACACCCCCTCTCTCTCATCTTCAACAATCAAACAAATATGACTTGGGCTAGGTGTGACGTAGTAAGCCTAGTGGGGACAAACACAATAGAACATGTCCTGAACTAAGTGGGTATAAGACGAGTGAAAGGAATGAGGCACGACTCACTGTAGCTGCTGAAAGGGTTTAGAACTAGTTTTGGGATCAACTATGATTTTTTAATTAATTGGGAATTATGATGTACTACTAGATGTCACTTATGATCGATCTATAATTAAATAGTTAATTATGGACGGCCAAGATAAATCGAGAATATATTGGGTCACATGCACTATGAGTATCTAAAAGACATAAAACAAGTTTGAGAATTCGATTCTCAGATCAAGAGATATAATGTTTGGTTGGACCAAACAAAGGACAAATATGAAATATATTTTGTTGAAATGAAAGCGCGGATGAGCCACATCTCTTATGGAAGAGTTAAATCCTATTTGGTTTAGTCATGAACCAACTTGGTTTAGTTGTGAATCAAATCAAGAGGTTAATGAGCTAAAATTTGGTTAAAGCATATTGGGTTTGCATTGAGCTTTATCATCAAACTCAATAAGAGAAATATATATATAAAAGATATATAAAAGACACACACACACACACACACATATATACTTGGAAAAGTATAGCGACAATTATTGAATTGTATTATTATTTTTCTCCTCCCTCTCCTCCTCTCTTTGGTCGGCCACACCCCAAAAGGGTTCTTCCTTTTTGTTGTCGAAAATCACAAGGAAGAGGACTCTTCTTCCTTTGTGCTTCCTTCTCTTGGATCACATCTCCTCCACGCTTGGCTAGTACGGATCGGAGGCATGACTTATTGTTCAAGGAGTTGTCTTGAAGAGCTTGACGTAGATACGAATAGATGCGAGATTTGACAACGTCGCTCTAGTTGATGCCCTTTCCTTTACGCATCATTCGTAAGGTATACCTAGAGTAAATGTTGTCCTTAAAAGTTTTATTTTGATCGATCATAACTATATGAGATGTATCCTTGTATGCGTGTGGTGTGTGCGATGTAATAATTAGTTTTTTATTATTATTACTGTTTAATGTCATTCGTTATGCAAGTTTTACGAAACGTATTAAGCACACACCGCATCGGGCTTCCCAATAGTGGTATTAGAGTTTGATTGTGCTTAGACATGATCATAAAATTGTTGATGATTCATAATTAGTGTTATAATTAATTTTAGATTTTTTCTGGAATTATTAAGAAAATTTTATTTTTGGAAGTTTTCTAATTTATTAGAAAATTCTAATTTTGGAAAGTTTTTGAATAATTTTGGAAATTAAATTTAGAAATATTCTGTTAATTTAGAAATTATCATTTCTAGAATTTTGTGAAATTTTAAGAAATATTCTATTTTTGAAAAGTTTCCTGATTTGTTAGGAAATACCAAATTTGGAAAGATTCTGAAATTTTCAGAAAAACCAGATTTGAGATATTTTTAATTAAATTAAGAAATATTCATTTCTAGAATTTTTTGATTTATTAAAATATTCTAATTTTGGAAAATTTTCCAAATTGTTAGGAAATACCAAATTTGAAAAGATTTGGAAAATCACAGAAAATTCAGATTTGATTTATTTTATGTTAAATTATGAAATATTCATTGCTAGAATTTTCAAATTTATTAAAATATTCAAATTTTGGAAAGTTTCCTAAATTATTAGGAAATACTAAATTTGAAAAGATTTAAAAAATTACAAAAAAATTCAGATTTAATTTTTTTTATATTAAATTAAGAAATATTCATTTTTAAATTTATTAAAGATATTCCATTTTTGAAAACTTTTCTAAATTGTTAGGAAATACCAAATTTGAAAAAAAAAAAAATCATAGAAAATCTAGATTTGAATTATTCTATAATAAATTAAGAAATATTAATTATTTATTTCCTAAATTGTTAGAAAATTAATTTGGAAATTTATTTCTAAAATAATTAATGATTTTTGATTGATAGAAAGATTCTAGAAGAGATTTGTTAATTAAATTTGGAAATTTGATTTTTCTAATTTGATTAAATAAATCTAGATTTATTAAAACTAGATTTATATCATATTTTATTTCCAAAATAAAATTATAACATATTTAAATCATGTCATGTCATATTTGTATGTCATATAATTGCATTTAGATTTGTTATGCGTGCGATGTATTATCTCATCATTTATGCTATGCGTGTGATGTCATATAGATAGTATATTTGCATGATAATGATGAGACTAAATCCCTTACAAAATATTAAAGCCTACATCTTTCGTTAACATGATAAGAACCAGAGTTTAATTTCTTTTTTGAGTTGTTGTGTCACAGCCAAGCTCATCTTGAAATTAAATTTATTCGAACCATAGAGATTCGATCTCATGATTAACGTGTTGATTTTAACTTGAAGCGTTGATTTGTTGTGCCACAGCCAAGGTCAACGTGGATAGAGGTGAAATTGGGTGATATGCATTTATGTATACTTGTAGCAACCCAATGTTTATGCGAATATCAATTAGTTGATAACATAATTTGATAGTTGCATATACATGAGATGTAATCGGTATACTTGATACCTACCACTAGAACTAAGAATAACTTGTTGGTCACAGTCAAGGTTATTTTTATTTATAGTGGATATCAACCCACTTGGAGAAAACCTACCATCTCCCGAGTTCAAAGTAAGAGCGTTTGAATTCGATAAATAAGAGGGATTATTCTTATATGTAAATTTTTTACATAGTAAAATCATCTCTCTCATATATTTTCATTTTTATATTTCTAGGTTAATCATTTAATTATGACGTCTTTGAATCTGCGTTCGATTTTGAACTCGAACAAACTGACTAGACATAACTTCTTGGACTGATTCCGAAACCTGAGAGTTGTTCTCAAAGCTGAGAAACTAGCATATGTCCTTGATGAGCCTCTTCCCACTAGTCTTGATGTTGATGCAACTGCGGACCAATCATTGGCCCATCAGAAACATACGACTGATTCTGAACTTGCTAGTTGCATCATGTTAGCCACAATGACTCCTGACATACAGAAACAACATTAGCATATGGATGCTTATACTATTGTTTATCATTTTCATGAGCTATTTGATGAGCAATCTAGATCCGAAAGGTTCGAGGTCTCCAAGCTTCTCTTTTACTCAAAGATGCAGGAGGGTTCATCTGCAGTATAATATGTACTAAAGATGAACGACTACATAGAGCGTTTGGGATAACTCGATTTTACGCTGGATCACAAATTAAGTATTGACTTAATTATGCACATTTTACCGAAAAGTCATTCACAATTTGTGATGAACTATTGGATGAACAATCTAGAATTCACCATCCCCGAGATGATCAATATGCTCAAGACTATGGAGCCTTCTGTTAAAGGTGAACAGAAAACAATGATGTTAGTAAACTCCTCAAAGAAAGGTTCTAAGAGGAAGCCAAAGCATCAAACTATTGTGAAGAAGAAGAAGGCCACGACAGTAGAACCGACACAAAAGGATACATGCCATCATTATGGCAAGATGGGACATTGGTGAAGAAACTGCAAGATTTATCTTAAGTCCATGAAGAAGAAGAAGGTATTTGATGCCCCATTTGCTTCAGGTATTTTTGTTATTGGCTGTCATGCTATTTCCTCCAACACTTGGATATTAGACACTGGGTGTGGCTCACATATATGTAATGACATACATGGCCTAAGGAATATAAGAAGACTCGTCAAGGGAGAAGCAAATATGTGAGTTGAGAATGGAGCAAAGGTTGTTGCAGTTGCCATCAGAACATATTTGTTAAAGCTTCCTACTGGACTTGTCTTAGAACGGGATAATTGATATTTCGTTCTTACATTAATAAAGAACATTGTTCTATTTCTTGCTTAAATAAAAAAGGTTTTCATTTGACTTTTAGTAACAATTGTTGTTATATAACTTTGAATGATGTTCTTTATCATACTGGAACTTTATGCAATGACATCTACGCGTTAGATATATTTGGTGACATATTCAATATCGAAAGGAGCAACAAACACAGTCAAAAGGATGATCAGTTAACCTCCTACTCGTGACATTGTCGCCTTGGTCATATAAGCAAGAAACGCATGTCCGAATTTCAAAAGATTGCAATTCTCGAATCATTTTAAATAGATTCATTTGATACATGTGATTCATGTTTAAAAGGAAAGATGACAAAGTTACCTTTTTCAGGAAAAGGTGAACTAGTTAAAGAGTTACTTGGCCTTATACATACCGATGTATG
>JBBUKS010000095.1:4645322-4657465 GCA_038050645.1 Hedychium gardnerianum | reverse complement strand
GCTGCTACTTTGATCTACGAACGAAAAAGAAAAGATTTTTGAACGAGATTTATTCCCCCCCCTCTCTCTCGTCTCTAATGATCCAACATGTTCAACTCATGTTGCTTGTCAAACATTAAAACTCTGAAAGTTGATTGCACCAACATTATTTTCTTGTCTCTTTGTTGATTTCATTTCGTATACATTATGTTTTGTTTTTCTACTACACTAACATCTTGTAGAAACAAAATGATCTACTATTTACCTTCCACCTTAGCCTTCTTCATGGTCCAACAATCGGTGTTAGAGCACAGTTGCCTCAAAAGGACTATTGCCAACTAGAGTAAATCTTGAGGAGATGGTAATGAAAGAGGGTTATAGCACGACCCATCCACCTTTCTTTGACTGAAGCAACTTCTTATATTAGAAAGGAAGGATGAGTATTATCTTATCAATGATATTGATAATTAGTTTAGTGTCATGGATGGGTTCAAAGTACGATGAGTTTGGTGCACCACTTCCCACAAAGGATTCCTTAAAATGAGGAAGAAACAACAAACCAACACGAAAGAAACCACAACTCTTTAATGTGGATTTTCTCACGAGTAGCTCAATAAAGTTAGACCCTCCTCAAGTACTAAGGAGCTTTCGAACAAGCTCATTGAGCTTTATGAAAGTACAAGAGACTCTCAAATTGCAAAAAGGATTTATTGGTTAACAAATTGTAGAATTTTTGGATGAGAGACGGAGAAAACATGAGTCAAATGCATGGAAGATTCAAGAAATATTGGATGGGATTTACATCATTAGTTGAAAAGTAGAGAACTAGGATTTGGTTAGGTATGCTCTCAAGATTTTTCCTCGAACTTCCTTGGTAGTCATCCATGATGGATGCCTAAAAAATATTTGGAAACCTTTCATTAGTTAATCTTGATGAACTATTTTATTAATTTGAACTCCAAAAGCAAGCTAACTTGGTTCCAAAAGAGAAGACATAGCCTTAATTGTAGAAAAGAAGGAGAAAAATAAAAAGGAAAAAGAGTCCTCCAATGAATTCGAGCATGAGATGGATAATCAAAGGGATGTAAGATTGATTTGTCGACGTTAGAGGGGGTAAATAGCGTGATTGTCTTTTTATTTTTTTCTTTTATATCAGAGCTCGTTAGAAGCACAACAAAATAATAAATGATAATAAAAAAATGGACACAAAAATTTACTTGGTTCACACACCCCTGGGGTGCTATGTCCAAGCATATATCTCAACATGAGCACTAGTATGTTTCTCCTTTCTAGAAACCTTCCGAAGATAAAGAAACCTCTTACAAGTTTTGTAAAGTAAACACAAATATGAAAACAAATATTTAGAGTATAAGCATAAAAATAAAACTCATGATGAACCAATGGAAACCCTGAGTGTTGTGGAACCCTTCCTGGCACTTTTTGGATCACACCGAAAGAATTTGGAGCACTTCTTGAGCACGAGAACTAATGGATTTGTTTGCAATTGGTGCTGGAAGACGTTGGCACGACTCACCTATTATAAGCTCGATCGGTACTCTTCCGATCAAATGGACTTCCCTCCAGTCTACTGGATCTCCGTTGACTTAGCTGCAAACTCAATCCCCTTTGGGTTAATTGTTGACCTTCTAGTGGACTGGAACACCCTCCGATCGATTGGAGCTCGGTCAAAACTTATCCAATGACAGACTCACCAAAACCCTATCACATTGTCTTCTTATCGACCAGACTTTTGGTTGACCGGACTACCTTCCAGCTGACTAGACCATGAGTCCGGTGACCCGGACCAGTTCCCAATTGGTCCTGCCTGAACCTTCGTCCAACTGTTGTTTCCTGCAGAACAAACAAGCAAACAACAAGAAAAACATGCAAAACCTAGTACTTGGTTTACCTAACCTACTAGGCTCACTTTCTTGGAATTTACTCCTCCAAGACTTCTCTCTTTGCCAAGTGTTTAGCTCCCAACTGACCCACCTTATACTTAACCTAATTTTCAACTAGGTTTACCTAGTTCTCAACTAGGTCTTCCACCTCCTGGCCCTGTTAGAACTTCCATTACCTAGTTCTCAACTAGGTTTTCCACTCCCTAGTCCACTTCCACTGCCTAGTTCTCAAACAAGACTTCAATTTCCTAGCCACATTAGGACTTCCATTACCTGGTTCTCAACTAGGTCTTCCCTTTACCTAGTTTCACTAGGACTTGTATTGTATGGTCCTACTAGGTCTTTCCACCAATCTATTAAGTATCTTGCCCTACTTACTTCTCACTCACTTTCTAGCTTCAAGTCAACCTTGACTTTGCTTAGACTCTGATGTGTGTGTTTCATACATGATTTATATTTTTATTTTGTATTCATTCTGTGTCATTTCATGAGCATATTTTGCATGTTTGCATCTTGTTTTCATTACTTTTACTCTTTTTGTTCGGAGATCTATTCTTTGCACTTTTTCATTAATAGGACGCAAAGTTAGAGCAAAATTGGAGCACAAAGGCCTTGGAACAAGGGTTCAACGCAAGGAACATGCTCTGGTCGTGTCCCATGACACGGGTGTGTTCTTCCAATAGAAGATAAACAAAGAACTGAGCAAAGATGTGGTGTCCAACACTAGACATGGGTTGGTCGTGCCTCAAGGCACGTTTGTGCCCCATCCTGAAATCATCAGCCCCGGTCGTGGCCCTTGGCATGATTATGTTCTCTCCACCAAATGCAACACGGGAAGGCCATGCCTCCCAAGCACGATCGTGCCTTTCATCGCCTAGCCAGACACACCCGATCGTGCCTCCCGGGCACGACCATGCTTTCCACTCAAAAGCCGGACACGGCCAAGCCATGCCCCATGGCACGTCCATGTCCGGCCCAAACCCAGGTCATGCTTCTCAAGCACGACCGTGGCGCGATACCTTTGCCTTGATGATTAGGTTGTTTTCAACCATTTTTTAATGTTGGAAGGGCAACTAAAACCCATCAAATTGAAGTTTTAATTAAGGAACACGCTCTGGCCGTATCACATGACACGGGCATGTTCCTCTAAGAAAAATTAGATATAAAATGGAGTTCATGGCCTTCAACATGACCCCTCGTGCCCCCAATCATGACGTATAGGATCAAACTCGATGCTAGAGAGGGGTTGAATAACATTACGTATTTTACAAGCAGATATTTAAATTAAAATAACTGAAATAATTGAATCAATCAAAGTAACACAACAGAAATAATTATAACTTAGAAATTGATTCAATCAAGTATACGTAGACCAATGTAAACATGCAAAAAGATTCAACTAAAATTAAACATGCAAGTAGTTAACCAACAAAAATAGAAGTATAGACACGCACACCAATTATAAAATGTGATTCTTATTTCTGATTTTTCCTAGGTGGAGAAACCTTATATAAAAAGAATCTAAAAAGTTAAAAAAAAAATCAATAAATAAGGCAACACAAAAATAAATTAAAATGTTACTCTAGGTGTTGTCGATCGAAAATGAAGTGAGGTTGCAGCATGTCACAACATAAACGACAAGCGAGCACTAGCACGAGCACAAGAGATTGAGAGATGTTCTGAATTTGTTGTTTTCAAGCTCTATCTCGAAACCCTTTATATAGTACTTTCCTGATCGACTGGGAGATCTCTAATCGTCTGGATTCATGATGATGTGGCTGTAACTTCTATCCAATAGATAATAATAATGACGCTACCTAGTCGGCTGGGGGCTCCTCAGTCGTCTGTAGAGGGGTCAAATTTGATCTTGATTTGACTCGCTCAAGTTGTCAATAATGTCATTGCCCGGTCACCTGTACACTCCGGTCGCTGCGACCGAGCTATGGTCTCTTGGACCCTCCGACTTCACTCGCCGAGAGTTTTCACCAGCCAGTTATCCCGAATTTCCTTCAGTCATTTGGAATCATCGAACCGCTTCCCTGTAGTTGTTACACGTAATGAGTAGAATATATGATTTAAAGTTACTCGCACTTACTTGATTAGATTTTGCCTCATCTAGTTTGGGTTGTCAAACAATCAGCTCCCAGCTGATTCCGTTTGGATTTATTTGCCATGCAATCAACTCCCAGTTGATTCCGTTTGGATTTATTTGTCATGCAATCAACTCCCAGTTGATTCCACACACTTGAACTTGTTTGTCAAACAATCAACTCACAGCTGATTTCACACACTTGGACTTTATCTGCCAAACTTTAGCTCCCAACTTACTCCACTTGGACTTCATTTATCTAGCTCCCAGCTAGGAATTTTTTTGTTTGCCTAGCTTCACTCACTAGAACTTCAATCACCTAGCTCTTAGCTAGGAATTTCTCTACTTAGTTCCTAACCAAGACTTCAGCTGTCTAGCTTCACTCACTAGGACCTTTCATTCACTTAGTTCATAGCTAGGAATTTTTCGTGTTTGGTTTCCAACCAAGACTTTAGTTGTCTAGCTTCACACACTAAGACTTTTCACTGGTCAAGTTATTTGCACATGCACACTTGACACCAATTCGTTAGATTTCACCAAACATAACTTTTAACATTAGTCATACATCAAAATCTTGGATTAAATATTGTGCTCACAGCACCAACATGACCGTGTTTGAGAATCAAGATTCTGTCATGGCTAGGCCGTACTTCACAAACGTGGTCGTGTCAATATGTCCCAAGGTGGCCCAACAGTAGACCAAACTTCGAACAAGCATAACTTTTAGTTTGGGTCGAGCCACGGGGTCTACAACCTATTAATTTGAAGATAATTTTAAGATCTACAAGTTTGGTTCAAGGTGGAACCCTGAAAACCTAGTATAAGGACCAAAAATCTCATTTTAGAGGTGCCCTAACGATTTAGGTAGGGTCTAACAGATTTGAAAGGTTTGAGGGAAGCTATAAAAGAATCAATAGAACTTTTGTTAGGTTATCTGGAATTTGGGGCTCCATTCTCTTCCCTGGAGGAAGGTTTTCCTTGTCAAGGGGAATCCTAGAGCCATCGTTCCAAGAGTCGTCGAAGCGATCCAACCACCGATTGAAGCTTGGAGTAACTTCCGAAGACCGACAACCATCTCACTGAGATTTCTCTTCTACTCTTTCTCCTTTAAGAGTTGTTAAATGATTTCTTTTATGTCTTTTGATTTGAACTCCATCTCCATGGAGTAGATCTCTTGATTCTAGGATTAGGGAGTAACCCGATGAATTGTTGACATTTAATTTATATAATTATTTATCTTTCTCTATTGTATGACATGTTTATTCCATGATCTAACTTTATTGTGCATACATGATTGTGACACTAACTTGCACCTTCATATCCTATAGAACGAGGGGAAGGACTGAAAGATGAACCCAACTCTCCAACCCATAAATGTATGAGACGTTAGGAGTCGGTCACAAAAGTAGGCCAAAACATCACGAGGGGATGATGCCCCAACAGGGGCACTATTGGCTATCACATATCCTAATAGGTTTACCCCGATTCCACGTCACAAAGTAGAGGAGGAAAACTAGGGGACCATGGGGATCTCATGACAGGGTCCTCCTTGAGAAAGTGGTCGTACTAGCAATGTCTCCTTGAAAGTAGGCGTCATATTTGGGTAGGCACGCTGATATAATTCCAAAAGTCTATATCGGTATTTCGAGATAGGTCCACCTTTATGCGAACAAACATAGAGATAGGAAAGTAAACAATACATAGGATTTAAACGATCATTGTGATGAAACCAAAATCCTAAGATCATTTCTCTAATTCAGATTTCACCCTCGACTTCTTACATGCTCTAGACCCTCTCTCTTTCTCTCAACTCTTGCGAATTGTAATTTCTTTCCTTTCTCAACTCTTACAATTTGTGATTCTCTAGACAATTTGCTTCGCGAACTCAATCAATACTTGAATTTATAGTCCTCGTAGGATTGATACTTTTTATTACTTGATGACAGTTGTGCACTTGCAGATTGTACACATCATACTCTACACTCAACTCGATTAACTTTGATCAAGTTATTTGGCTACCCTTGACCAAATTTCCTTAAACATATTGTTCAAACAAACATTCAAAACCCTAGAGGCCGATTGCACTAACAATTAATATATCCACTAGTGAGGTAGCACACTTCATCAAGAAGTTGATGTCCAAAAATAAGAGTTTCAACACCAAAGATGTGAAGAGGATGTTTGGGACCCCAAGGAGAAACTAATATCAAGAGGTATACCTAAACCCAATTCTAGTGTTGCTTGTTTTGAATGCAATAAGAAGGGCCACTATAGGACGACATGCATGAAGCTCAAAAAGAAAGAGAACAACAACTCAAGTGAAGGAGAAGAAGATAAATCAAGTGATGAAGAAGGAGCTCAATTAAGTAGAGAGGAAGCTTCATCTTGTAAAGAGGAATCATCATCTAATGACGATGAGGTAAACCCTTCCTAGCTTGAAAATTTATTTTGAACCATTGCATGCTTGACCAACTCTCTTGCTAGGTCTAAGGATAGGGTAAAATTGCTCCAAAAGGAGCTTAGAACTATTAAGAGACTTCGTTCCCTACATGTGAGGTTCAAGAGCAAAGGTCTTTACAGTTGCAAAACTTGAGGAAGAGAATGCATTCTTTTTGTGACAAAAAAAAAGAATGCATTCTTGAAGTCACAAGTAGAGGAGTTGAAGAGGTGCCTAGAACGGTTCACTTCTAGCTTTAAGTATCTAGACATGGTACTTATTGATCAAAGAGCCATTTATAGTAAAACAGGTATTAGTTATAAACCAAAGCAAAAAGAAAATCCATATGTATCTCTTACTGATAGGAACACTTCTTTTATGCCAAAATCTGTAACTAGAGGATTTTCTAGTTCTAAGATAGTTACAACATGAGTACCTAAAGAATTTTTACTTAACTCCTTAGGACCAAAAGTTTGGATGCCCAAGCATTTAGTTTTTTTGCATTTGAATAGGTATAATGCAAAGAGGAGCACTCGAATGAATGGATAGTTGATAGTGAGTGCTCAAGATAGATAATAGGGTATGTTAGAAAATTCTCCGTGATCACCTACAAGAATACTCAAAAATTGTTGGTAAAGGTAAAATTAAGGTAACCCCTAACCTTGTTATTAAGAAAGTTCTTTTAGTTAAAAACATGAAATTCAATTTATTAAGTGTAAGTCAATTGTTGTATACGGTTGAGTTTTTCTCAACCATGTGCTTGGTAAAGCACAATGAATTAAATCATGTTATGCTAGTAGTTCATAGGGGGGACATTATTTATTATATTAATCTCTTTTGTGTGACTGACAAATCTACTAATGTTTCATGACTCAAAAAGAGGAAAGTTGGTTGTAACATAGGAGATTGATGCATACCAACATGAGACACCTCTCAAAAGTTGCAAAAGGGGACTTGGTGAAAGGCTTGCCCAAGATATGATACGTGAAGAATAAGATATGTGATGTTTGTCAAAAAGGTAAATAATCAAAGTTCACTCATAAATGTAAACTCTAGCTGCTACTATTACTTTACCTTTAGAGTTTTTCCATTTAGACTTATTTGATAGTCATAATGTAGTTTCTTTGAGTGACAATACATATTGTTTGGTTATCAGAGATGATTACTACATGGGTGCATTGACACATAAGGGGAAAACTATAGACATCTTGGTTAGTTTTTGTAAAAGAGTAAAAAATGAATGAAATCTCAAAATCAACCAGAGTTGGATTGATCATGAGGAGAGTTCGAGAATTCTAAGTTTTAAAAAAAAATTCATGAAAATTGATATTTTGATGAGTTTTCTTGTCCAATAACAGCTCACTGAAATGGAGTAGTGGAGAGGAAAAATTGAGCTTTTCAAGAGGTGGCTAGTTGCATGTTGAATGTATATTCACTTCCTAGCTACATCAACAAATAATGTCGAATGCTATGCCAAATTAGGATTTATGTACATAGGTTTTTAGGGAAAACACCATATGAAGTTTGGTATGGAAGAATTTCTTCAATTAAACATCTTAAGGTGTTGGTAGCAAGGTTTATATCCTAAATACCAAAGATCATTTAGGAAAGTTTTCATCTAAGGTTTGATGATGAAAACCTTGTTGAATATTTATTGACTAGTTGAGGTTATAGATTATACAACAAGAGGACCCTCAAGGTCGAGAGATCCTCAACTATTGTATTTGATGAGACTGCCACAACTTATCCTAGGAAATATAACATTGATAAGGATAGCAATAAGAACTTGGATAAGGAAATTTCCTTTAAGCTTGAAAAATTAAATTTAAAAGACAATGTTCAAAGGGAAGGTAGGATAGACTTGTTGGTGCAGGGAGCACCACATATTGAACCTATGTTTAGAATTATTGGTGTAGGGAGCATCACATATTGAACTTGTGTTTTGATGTACGTCACAAGGGTTTAAGGTTATGTTATTTGTGTGATTTGATGTGTGTGTCAAGTATGCAAGTGCAAAATACTTGACAGAAAAGTCTGGGTAGGTGAAGTGACCAGATACCAAGCAGAGGAAGACTTGGTAGGTTAGGTGATTAGACATTAGGCAATAGAAGTCTTGGTGGGTCAAGTGACCAGACATCAAGCAATGAAAGTCCCGATGGGTTAGTAGGAAGCTGGACCAGACACCTGACAAGGAGCGAAAGTCTTGAAATGTCAGGTGACTAGATACCAAACAAAGGAAGACCTGATGGGTCAAGTGACCAAATATCAAGTAATAGAAATCTCAGTGGGTCAGCAGATAGCTAGATTAGACACTTAGCAAGGTAAGTCTTGGAGGTACCAGACAAGGTAAGCTTAGAGAGACTTTCTAACATAGAAAGTAGTGAGGAGAGCATTATCTTTCTAGGTTAAGGGTAGTCTATTAGCTAGGCACAAGCTTAACAAAGAAACCACTCGGTGTTTCAAAGTTAAGGTGGATGACGATAATTGTCCAAAGCTTAGTGTGCGCATATATATATTTGTAGATTAACTTGTGGGGCAGGAAGTAGGTCAGGGCAATTGGAGTCAAGTCAGGGTGACTTGATTGTCAGGCTATTGAAAGTGGTCCATGTGACCTGGGGATAAGATCAATTCGTCTAGAGCAAGTCAATCGCCGATCCAATCTAATTGGGCTTCTGGGCAACCAAAATCAAGTTCAGGCGATCTAATGGTCTGGGAGATCAGAAGGCTTCCAGGCAACCTGAAGGCTTTCCAGCGACCTGAAGGCTAGATCAATCTGATATAGTAATAGAAGAGGTGGTCATAGGATCAGAGTTGACCAAGCTTCCAGATGACCGAAGCTGGTTCGAGCAACTGAAAGATGTCATGTCATCAAGATATGATTTCTGCATGGATAAAATCGACATCTAAGTTAGAGGGGTCCGAGCGATAGGTATAGCCTCCAATCAATCAAAAAGGTGTTACGTCATTAGTCAACAAGAATCTATAAAAGGAAGCGAGGAGCACTAAGTTCAACATCAAGCAGTTCATCTCATACTCAAAAATTCATGAAATTTTCATTACTCAACTTGCAAGTGCTCTGATTGCTCAAGCTTCATATTAGGCAGCCTTGTTCTAATTTGGTATATCTTAATTGTTGTGTAATTTCTATATTTGTGTTTCTAAGAGATAAGAGATACATGAGTCACTTAGTTTAATCTCTTTTTATTACTTGCACATGTATTTTCTACTACGTATTTAATTCTAAAATTATTAAAGTACTATTTTGAAAATTGATGTTCACCCCCTTCTTGCCACCTCAACGATCCTATACCCTTAACAAGTTAAGGTAAATTCCTAAGAGTAAAGTGAGTGTACATGTATCTTGAAATGAAGGGAAAAAGAATGGACTTGAACTTATATGTAGTCAACTATGTAGTCGACAAAAAAAGAGTTGTTAGTTGACTGATAAATAGAAAACCAATAGAAAGTCTTTTGTTGGGAGTTTTCTCTAGTAATAGTCAACTGATAAATCATATTAGTCGACTAATCATACCTTAGATCCCAAACCACGAGTAGAATGAAGTATTTTGTTTAGGGAATTCAAGGTATTCAATTGATTGATAATCAAAGCAATTGATTGATCATACCCCAAACCATGAACATAATAAAGTATTTTATTCGAGGGATTCAAAATTTAGAGTATTCAATCGATTGATGTAAATTAGTTAACTTACCAATTGATAGGAGCATACAATAAAATAAATAGAATATTTTTGTTTACTCCAAATTTGGGAATAATTGGCTCACTTAGAGAAGTCGATTGATAATTTAGTTTGAATAGTTAATTGATGTATAATTGAAAACCTAAAATAGTCATTGATGTGACATCAATTGACAACAATGATCTGATAGCTACTACTATTGTGCAACAGTCAAAAGGGGATGATAAGTAGTCAATTGATGAAAGTCTAAAATTGAGGAATGTAAAATTCTAGAAAGCAACACAAAGCTCTATAAATACAAGCAAAAAGCACACACTTTGCTCTCTAACTCTCCTTGTAACAAGCTCTTATTATCTTTGTTTCTTTTCTCTTCTTTGTGTTTAATTATTCATCTATGTAAGAAGAGATTGTAAGAGGTTTCTTCATCTTTGGTTGTTGACCAAGAAGGAGAAAAATTAGAGGTGCTTCAGGGGGTGATTCACCTTATGGATTATAGCTGTAGAGTAGGGGTCTTTGGGAGGACTATTGAACCATATGAAAAATTGTCTTCCGGTCTCTTTATTGATCTCATTTCATACGTGTGTTTTGTTTTTCTATTGCACTAACACCTTGTATAAAGAAAAAAAAACTATTCGCCCATCTCTAGCCTTCTCCACAGTTCCAAGAGTTTTCATACTTCAAATTTGACCAAAAGAAAGTCATCAAGTTGTTTTTGGCAAAAAAAAAAAAACACCTTGATGGGTTTATAGGGGTAAAAAATTATGAAATATGAGCATCATTTCATCCTTGATACTAAAGGTGAAAAATCAACCGTCTTTTTTCTTTAAAAAACATACCTTCTAGGGGGCAAAATTCAAAAGTTATTGGTATCATTACACTTCTGACAATAATATATATGCATTGGCAGTTTGATACTTACATTTTAAACAATAGTTGGCCATGAAAGTGTTGCTTTACAAAATCTTTGATGGCCTTCTAGAATTCAAATTATAAATTATGATGTGCTGACATCAATGCATTTATGAGAGTAACCTATCTATATTTGGTGTATCACAGTTATATTTTGGCTAATGAAATTAAAGTTCATCAAAGTATTATTCTAAGAACTCCTTAATCAACCTTTTCAACAGTTAGATTGGTTGTCTGTAAATATAAATTATAGAATAGGACACAACAAATTTATAAAGTATTGGTTGCATTTACACTAGATAAAATTAGACACCTTACAACTTGATACAATCATTAGTGATACAAATATTTAATTTCATAATATATATATAAATTTATCTTTTCACTAGATACAAAACTTTTGCATCGGCAAGTTATACTAGGTCACTTGATAAGATGTGGTTCGATCAAACTAAAAAAAAAGTTGGTAATTGTATGTAAAATACATCAGTACATAATAAATTCAAAAGTTTCATAGATTGTCCCTTGTCTTCTTAAGGATTATAGTAGTTACCTTTGTTTGGTAGCTCATTAAATCTACTTGCAAAAAAAATCCTTGAGTTCTTGAATATTGAACATTTAAAATACCTCATGACAAAAAAGACAAAATCAACACTACCATAAAATAAAACAATCACAAACTAGTAAGTAGAATAGTATAGAACACATTTAATAATCCAAATCGTTATAAGAATATGGTGCTTTTAGACCCTCAAAATGCTCTTTATAAGATCATCAAGTTGTTTTGGAAAAGACACCTCAATCTGGTTGAGATCAATATTTACTATACGGATGGACTCTTGGGTGGGGTTAACTTTTCATGGTGTTTCAAAGGACAATTTGAGAACCTTTTTTCAATTGTCTTCTATTGTGCATAGATTTTTCAGGACAGAAAAAAATACATTCCCTCCCAATTTTGTGATGTTTTTCTTGATTTCTTATAATTTTCTAGAGGGTTCTAAAGTTGATAATTTATTATTAAAATATTTATATTTTGATCGCCTTGTAAGAAACTCCGCCCATGACGAACTAGTCATGGCCGGTCCCAAGCCCGAATAAAGGAGGAGGGTTGCGTTAGGTTGTCAGCC
>JBBUKS010000095.1:4623678-4636532 GCA_038050645.1 Hedychium gardnerianum | reverse complement strand
AGAATTGTTAGATCACACAGAAGTCTAACTTAACCTATTTGTCATTCATCAACACTTAGGGTTAGACTATTAGTGCAAACTGCACCAACAGTTGGGCCAAGGGGAGTGTCCACATTTCATTGCTTGTATCCCGCTTAAATCTAGTGTTGGCGGGTCTTTGTTCAATAATGGGCTGAGAAGGCCCTGGACTGGGTCTTGTGGCTGGAGGGTACCCAGGTAGTCCCATCATTGTTTCAGGAGGAGGGGTATATGGGGAAACCATAGTGCTGGTAGAATAAATATGTTGCTGAAGCTCATTTCCAGTAGATGCCTCTATCAGCTGGCTTAGGCTGGGATAATCAAGTTTGAAACCTGTAGCCAGTAGATGTTTCCTCCCACCACCTTCTGTGCCGAATGGATTAGTCCATTCGTCATCACTTTCGAAACTCTGATATGGAAAAGGGGTAGATAATGCTGCCATATACTGGATCTATCCAAGGAAATCCTCGGACTCAAGGTCCTCAGGGGAACTATCCGTGGACCGGAGTACAGAGGCACATGGGCTTGTAGTTCCTGCATGGAGTTCGTCCAGAGGCTCTTGAGCAGAGCTTTCCGTAATGAGGGCAGATATAATTTGTTTACCCTTTTCTTCTGTAGTATACCGGTCTGTGGAGCCAAATCCTCCAGTACCCCGCTGGGACTCGGAGTTGATGATCAAAGGATCCTGATTTAGAATAGAATCAGGAAATACGTAGCTGATCCCCAAGTGTGGATGGGATATTTTCTCAAATATAATTTGAGTGAGTCGCTCACCCTGCTTGAGATGAACTGTAGTATTAGAGTGATTGAAAATAATAAGGAAAATTTCACCTCTATAGTCTTCATCTATGACGCCTCCTCCAATGCCGAGGCCATATCTCCATGCCATGCTAGATCGCATAGCTATCCTTCCGTAATGATTCTTGGGAATCTCAATAATAAGGTCGGTTGGAACCTTAGCTCTTCTAAAGGGAGGAATAGAGTGATGCTCGCAAGGGGCGAGATCATAGCCAGCTGCTTTATACGTCCCTTGTCGGGGAAGAACTACATGAGCGTGCATTTGATGCATGGTTGCATAGATCAGCTTTCTTCTTCCTCGAGCTCATCGCTGATATATCCGTCATCATCAAATACTTCTGATGAATAAGTTTCTGGTGCTATTTGGGTAAGCACTGCCAAGGAATGTGTTCGCCTTTCTTCTTCATCACTGTTGATTTCATCGTCCTATTGGTTTTACCTAGCTAGCCTTGCCGTAGGTGCAGCAATGTAATTTTCAAAACTTATTGAAACTCAGTCGTCTATCAGATTACGGCTGTTTACTTCTGTTGGCTGCATCGGTATTACTACTTGTGTTGGGCGTATAGTCCAACTCCTTCCTTGAAGCACGGCTGTAGAATACCGTCTTCCTGGTAATGCACGTACTCCATGGCTTGTAAGGTAGTCTATTACACCTTGTACTTCATAGGCAAAGCCCACGTTTGGTGTATTAGACAACCTCCCAACAAGGCCTTGGGTAATTAGCATATTAGCTTCTGCGTTCTGCCATTGCTCATAGCCTCTAGTTAGAATGGACATCTATATATTTCTATAGAAATTCCTAATAGTTAACATCATATCGGGAATAATATAGACTAGTTGCTACCTTTTGTGAGGTCCACCGTCATTGTGGCTAATATGGCTTGATCTCCTAGCCATCTATTGTCTCGGAAGACAATTAAGGCCATGGTGCCTTCCTCCTGTCTATGGAGTATTTGGATACATACATGTAGTACCCCCAAGTGGATGTATTGCATGCGGCTCCGCTGCAGTTGATTAAAGCTTTCTTCCTGGATGAAGGCCTGATCCTGCTAGGTTCCTTCTACCACCAAGATTGCTTCCTCCGAACGATGAACATAAACTCTATGGTTTACATCATCAGTTCTAGAGTGGTACAGTACTTCTGCAGGTACAATTGAAGCTCTCTGCCTCATGGAGAGTTGTAACTGTGCTTGTGGATCAATTTGTTGCTCCAAGGTGGTTGATGTGGATGGTCCACCTGTGATCCTGGCATTCAGTCGTCGGCCTAGTTGCCGAGCGTTGTGTAGCCTTCTTTGGTTTCGTTTGTATTCACGAATTTGGTCCTCGAATAATGGGCGGGGCTGAGTAGCTGGTTTTGTAACCGTTCTTGTAGATGTTCTTGTAGATCTCCCCGTCATTACTTTAGTTTTGCCTTTTCTTCTTTGAGAATTGTATAAGGATCTTTAAATACGTGAAGTACTCCTTTTCCCTCTCGGGTTCTTTCTATTGACCCTAGAAATAATTTTTGAAGATTGGCAATTAAGGACTCCGGTAATTGAGGTGCAGATTTACCTTCTTTTGTTTGCTCAAGAAGCATTTTCAGATCGGACTGTACTTCTTGCAGCGTTTCAGCTATAAATATGAGGAGCTGAATCTGGGTATTGTTCTGCTTTATAATGATGGAATTGCTAGCTGAAGAGCTTTGGGAATCGCCTGGCCTTGCAAATCCGACAGCTAGTGCCTCGATGTTTTCTGTTGCTAACAAGGCGTCCCTGTATGACTTTGTATTTCTTGTAATGACGTAGTTCATAAGAACTTTTCTGCTTGGTTTAATTGATTAGAAAAGTGAGGTTAGGATAATCAGTTGTATTACTACATCATAGAAAGCATCAGGAGTTAAATCTACAATATGTTTATTAGCTTGCTAGAAGGGCAATTCCTTCCAGATTTGATTAATAAACCTTATTTATACCTGAATAAGGCAGTAACTTCTAGGTTTGCTCATACAGGTGTTCCCTTGGGCTTACACGACATTTCACCTCTTTGCCAAGTTACGACCTATCCTTTTGCTTACCTAAGTTGCATAATACCAATTACTCAGATATAAACGCAGGTAAATAGATCAAACTAGGTTGCATAATACCAACAACTAAAAAGCTAACAACCCATAAGGAGATTAGGCTCTGATACCGGAGAGAGAGAGCGCGCGTAGTTTAAATATGTCTCATGAAATTATCTTAATGCTGGGACAAATTGACGGAGGATATCACCCTCAAGTACGAATAACCAAGGACCAGGAGGAATGCCTACATGATTGGCACCACGATGAAGTATTAATTCCTCCCCAGCCAACTCGGTGTACCTGCTGCAAAAGAGAGACGGTACAGCGTGGAAGGATACACTGCCCAAACTGTATCATCACGGTATGCAATTTATGTGGGCCTTATTATTTTAATAAGGAAGTACCCATAGCGCCAGCAGCACCGGCACCATTCTTTCCCCAAAATCTTATTCGAGAACAACACTACTATATTTCTTGGTGTGAAGGGGAAATAGACAGGTTACAAAAGGAGGCTTCTTACTATAAGGAGCAATATCAACAATTACTCCTAGAAAAGGAGTTAAGCCAAGACTTCCAAACCCTAGAAAAAGGGAAAGCAGTTCTGGAATCAGTTTCAGAAGAAGATGAAGAAATTATTGAAGCAGCTCATATGCTTTTTGAAGAAACCACCAGTAGAATTACGGCAGCACAAGTCGAGAGCCCAAGGCTCGTCAAGAATATGCTATACAACTTGAAGGTAGAGATTGATATTCCGGGGGTCCCTCGGTTTATGCTTAAAGCTATTCTCGACACAGGAGCAACAACCTGTTGCGTGGACCAAGGAGCAGTACCTAAGGCCGCCTTGGAAGACAATACCTTCGTAGTACATTTCAGCGGGATCAACTCGCAGCAAACAGCCCGTATGAAATTAAAGCAAGGACGAATGCTAATAGGGGAAAACATTTTTAGAATCCCCTATACTTATAGCTTCCCGATGGTACTCAGAGACAAGATACAAATGATTATCGGTTGCAACTTCATAAGAGCCATGCATGGAGGCGTGCGTATTGAGGGCAATATGGTAACATTTTATAAGAACCTTACTACCATTAACACTTTGCCTTCTGTTACAGTAGCACCGGCTATAGCAGAATTAGATCTTGAAGAGGAAGAGTATATTCAGATAAAGGAAATGGTTTTCTATTCCTCAGAACCTTTATCCCAAGCTTTTAGAAGCAAATGTGGGCCTTTATTGAAGAAGCTCAAGGAGCAAGGATTCATTGGCGACAACCCACTAAAACATTGGGCCAAGAACCAAATAGTCTGCCAATTGGATATAAAAAATCCAGATATGACTATTGAAGACAGGCCACTAAAGCACTTGACACCTCAACAGAAGGAGGCCTTCTCAAAGCATGTCAAAATCTTACTTCAACTCGGTGTTATCCGACCCAGTAAAAGCCGGCATAGAACTACGGCTATTATTGTTAATTCGGGAACTTCAATTGACCCGAAGACTGGTCAAGAAATTAAAGGCAAGGAGCGCATGGTATTCAATTATAAGCGCTTGAATGACCTAACTAACAAAGACCAGTACAGCCTGCCTGGTATCAATACGATATTACAAAAGGTCAGTCAAAGTCAAATATATTCCAAGTTTGATTTAAAAAGTGACTTTCATCAGGTGGCAATGCATCCAGAGTCCATTGAATGGACAACTTTTTGGGTCCCAGACGGTCTCTTTGAATGGCTAGTGATGCCATTTGGACTCAAAAATGCACCAGCCATTTTCCAAAGAAAAATGGACAACTTCTTTAAAGGGACGGAGGACTTTATTGTAGTATATATTGATGACATCCTGGTTTTCTCCAAGACTGAAAAAGAGCATGAAGAACATCTCAGGATTATGCTAAATATATGCAAGGAGAATGGGCTAGTATTAAGCCCAAAAAAAATGAAAATCGCTTGCACAGAAATTGAATTCTTGGGGGCTATTCTTGGTAAGCAGAAGACCAAACTACAACCCCACATCATCAAGAAGATAGTGGATTTCAATGAACAAGAATTATTGTCTAAGCATGGGATGCGTTCCTGGCTTGGGATTCTCAACTACGCGAGGAATTACATTCCCAACCTTGGTAAATTACTCAGCCCTATTTATGCTAAAGTTAGTCCCACAGGCGAAAAGTATCTCAATGCTCAGGACTGGGACCTAATCAAGCAAATTAAGCAACTTGTTCAGAAACTGCCGGATCTTGAAGTACCTCCCGCAAATTGCTGGATTATTCTAGAGACAGATGGTTGCATGGAGGGATGGGGTGGCATCTGCAAATGGAAGAAAGAAAGATATGACCCTAGAACATCAGAGAAAATATGTGCCTATGCCAGCGGCAAATTCTCTCCTATAAAGTCAACAATTGACGCAGAAATTTATGCTATCATGAATTCTCTAGAAGCACTCAAGATTTATTACTTGGACAAACCAGAGTTAGTAATCCGTACTGACTGCCAGGCCATTATTAGTTTCTTTGGAAAAACTTTCATTAACAAACCTTCCCGAGTTAGATGGATGGCATTCACTGATTACATCATCGGGACTGGCATTCCAATAACTTTTGAACACATAACGGGCAAGGATAACCAATTAGCAGATGCTTTATCTCGATTAATAACTTGTCTTGTTTCTACAGAATGGCCAGAAGACTCTCTCAGCCAATTGGAACATGTAGGGGCGGCTCTTCAGGAACTGGAGGACCGACCCAACCTGAAGGCACAAGAGCAGATGATTTCAATTCTGACATCATTATCCCGGTCTCAGAACAGTATGAGTTCCTCATCAATACTTTTAGACAGAAGCTCAGGCAAGGTATCAGCAGCGAAGAAGAAGGAAGACTGGCGGAGCAAATGCATCAACTCCAACAACGAGCTGCACAGGAGGCACAAGAGTCACTCTTGCAGCTCCAGCTCATCCATTCCCTGAAAAGACGGGAATGCCTGAGACGGAGTACCTCAGACAACTGGTGGGCCGACTGGTACCCAGCAACTAACCAGGTGGATCAACAGTTGACAATGGCAATCCAAATGATCTCTGACGCCGATAGACGAATGAATAACTTCCGTCTCTGAAGCTCAAATAATTCTGTGGACGTGGTGGACCCATGGAATTGACAAAGGCAAAACCCACCAACATATGTTCCCTTGGCTTATTGTAAAAGTAGATGTTTTCTGACAAGGTCTTAGCTTTAAAGAGACCTTATCACTACGTATTGTAAAAGTAGATGCTTTCTGACAAGGTCTTAGCTGTAAAGAGACCTTATCACTACGTAGGCAAGATTCGTTCTTATCAGGTTCGGGACAGAAGCAAGTGATTGATGGGGCCCCATGAGCACCCAGCTTCTTCTCCATCCCCGCTATATAAGAACATCCTGCAACCCTCTGCAAGGCATTCAAGCTTCACTTGAGCCTTACTTAGGGAGTTGTTTCTAAGGGTTTTGAGCACTACTCTTTGTAAGTTTTCTTAAGCAAATAAACTTTCTTAAGTTCCAAGCATGTCTTCAGCTTAACCCCCCCCCCTTCTCCACGGAAGTTTCCCACCGACCGCTTGGATAAATCGGGAAGCGCTCGCAGCAAACAGTCCATCAGCCCAGCATTCTTAGCAACCACCCATTAATGGAAATATCTTTTGATTTATTTCACTCTTATAGAATGTAGCATAAAGATTAAGTTATTTTATCATGTAATAGGATTTAAGAACAAAAAAAATTGATGATATACTGCTGCATTTAGATATGGTTTGTTCTTTGCTTTGATTTCTCTAGAATTTTTATCCTTAGTGCATGCATAATTTATTAAATAAATTGATTAGGCTGCAGTTGCTTTTATCTTAGTACTATATTCACTGCTATTCTTGAATTAACACTTACCTTTTTCTTGCTTACGCTTATTTTATTCTAATTCATATGTAGATTTTCTTGATTGTTATATGCTCTTGCCTATATGTTTGCGATATCATACCGTAGTATAGTTCGTAGTTTTTACTTCCATAAGAAGTATTCTACTGGATGAAATTGTTCTATTTTACTTAGGTTGTTTATTGTCCCACTCACATTATCTATACACCCCAACTGCCCACGCGAATCATTCATGATAGCATGTTGTAGCCCGCAGTTAATATTTATCTACACATCCTATCTACCCACAAGTCTCGTTCGTGGTAGCGTGTTGTAGATATTAACTATCTATGCACCTTGACTGCTCACAAGATTTATTCGTGGTAGCATGTTGTCATCCGCAGACTATCTATACACTCTGATTGTCCACGAGATCCATTCATGGTAGTGTGTTGTCGCCAACAGTCAGTAGCTATCTTCACATCCTGTCCCACGAGTCTCATTCGTGGTAGCATGTTGCCCACAGACAATGACTATCTATACACCCTGACTGCCCATGAGACTCGTTCGTGGTAGCGTGTCGCTCACAATCAGTAGCTATCTACACACTATCTACACATCTTGTCTTCCCACGAGACCCGTTCGTGATAGCGTATTGTCGCTTGCGGACAATGACTATTTATACACTTAGGCTACCCACGAGATCTGTTCGTGATAGCATGTTATCGCCTAAAGTCCGCATCTGTTTGTGTAGGATCTTGATTTATTATATGTACTCTATGCGGTTTTCATACCTTCTTGATCAAATTAGTGGATGATTATATTGGTGCCCTTAAGCAAGTATGATTCAATTACTTAATACAACCTCATATGTGATGTAGTAGATATCTGATAGTAAGTTAAGTTTACCTCAGATTTCCTTGATCTCCATAAAATATTAAGTTCATGCGCTATCTTTTTTATACCCACGGAGTAATTTGTACTCACTGTCTATTTTCTTTGACTTCCAAGTTAGCAAATAAAGGAAATATTACATTGGCTATCCTTAACGTGCTCAGATATCATGGCTTGTCAATCCCACTTAACATCGAGTTCTTTGGTTTTTTTTCTATTGTTTTTGTTTTTTTTGTTCGAACCTTGAATTTTTAGATAAAAATATTTACCTCATTTGGTTTTGGTATGTACACATGAACATGCATGCATGCATTAACAATTAGTATCGATTTATGTATTGCATTGATATTTGTGTTGGGTTAAATGAGTTTTTTCCTCTTCTTATATTGTCATTTCGCCTTTTTGCCACCAATAGGGGATACCCTCTAATCTAGCAGAATTATACCCCCATTCAATTAACTAAGGGGGAGCAAGTGAATAGATGAAAACCTAAAATACAATTCTCGCAAAACAATAAAACAATTCAAACATTATTTCACTTGAGTGCTCATATGTGAGTCTGGTTGATTGTGTCAACTATATTGTATGTAATGAAAATAGTAAAAAATAATAATATAATAATAACACGTCTATTTTATGTGATTTAGAGATTTTTCTCCTATTTCACATTCTATTGATTCGGCTAATATAACTCCCATAAATCTACTTTAACTGGCTCTTTCACAAGAGGATATGAAACATGCCTCTTATAGTCCCAACCTTTGGAATAATTACAATGAAGCTCTCTTAAATAGAAATGAAATGCAAGGTTAGGGAGAGGATATTGCCAAATACTTGTGTTGAAGTCTTTAAGTTGAATATGAAGTCATTTAAGAGTTTTTAACACTTAAGCACTTGATATCTGAGATGTTCTAATGAACACATTTTGTCCACCTCAAGTTGATTTGAATAGGCTCTAGTCAACTACTCAGATACAAGTAACAACTAAGTAGCCAATGATTAGCAATTAACTAGAAATTTGGTTTAGATAACTACTCACCTCTAATCGGCTATGCTTTTGTGTTCAATCATGTGTCTAAATGGTCTAGTCAACTAAATTCTCATCCGATCGACTGAATCTCGTTAGTGATCCTTCATTATGTTTACACCTCGCAAACCTACATGAAATCTCAAAATCAAACTGCGCTATAAATTGCAATCAACAAACTACAACTAGAGACTTGTTGTTCCAACATAAGGCTTCAACTAAACCACTAGGTAGTGTTGGGGAGCCCGACGCGGATGCGTGTTGGATATGTTTCACAAACGCGCAACGAAAGACAAATAATAAATCTAATTTATTACAACACACACATCACACGCAATACAACAGTACTAGACATAATCGTAATATAAAATTTTACGAAAATTAAATTAAACTATTTAATCTAATCATACCTACGAGTTCGTTATCGAACCTTGTAGAGCGCGTTTGCTAGCCTCACAAGGCTAGCCTCTTAAGGCTAGCCTCTTCTGGAATCAACGAGTAACTCTAACGAGGATTGCCTGCCTCTTCTGGAATCAACGAGTAACTCTAACGAGGATTGCCTCTACTCGTATCCATGCTGAGTTATCTTCAAGACAACTTCTCTAAGTCACGAATCATATCTCCGCTTCGGTAGGCGAAGGTGGGAGACGTAGCGATCCGAGAGAGGGATCACGTCTCGGTTTAATGCCCAACGGCGAGGGCAACCTGGCAGCACCAAACCGACATGAACGACAACTATTGTTGCCGTTAGGAGGCAAAATCCCAGTTGTCCACAAGGGATAGCAGGTCCGGTGTCTACAAGGTTCCGGCAGCAACCTTTGCTTGCTGGAACAGTAGCCAGGGTGGCAGAACGGGGCTGTCCGACGGCACAGCATGGCCAGAGGCCATTGGAAGCTGACGGCACCAGCAAGGAGAGCAGCTTCTTGTTGTTGTCCGGCGACACAGCAACAGCTATGCTGCTTTCCGGCGACTAGGAAGGCCGGCGGAGGGCTGGTGGTGGCAGCAACCAAGAGGACAACTTCTTGTTTTTATTCAGAGGCAGAACCTCTTATAGGCGGCGGAGCAGCCATCACCGACTGGCAGCAAGCTTCACCCGGCAGCAAGGTGCTGGGCTGGGCGGCAGCAACTCCAGCAGCAAGGTGTTGTGTTGGGCGGCAACAATCTGACCGGCAGAGCAGCGAGCTCCGGTAGGCAGCAGGTTCGGCGATTAGCTGGCATCAGCCGGCAATGGTGGCTTGGCCAGCGGCAACAACAAAAGATCTCCTTTTTTTGTTTGAGTGGCGGCCACAACAAAAAGGGAAAACCCTTTTCTCTCTTTTGCTTGGGCAGTAGTAAATGAGAAGGGAGAGAGAACTTTTTTCCATAAATTAAAACCTAAACCCTTTTGGCTTTAATTGAATATGTATCCTATTTCTCTCTATCCTATATCTATATATAGGTTCTCTTATCGGGTTTGAATCAAATTCAAACCCATATCCGTTAACCCAAAATCCAAACCAATAGCCTTAAGTTTGGTTCAAGACTAAACCATGCTTGGTTCAAAACCAACCCGCTTGGTTCAATAACCAAACCTCATTTAATTAAAACCAAACTAATTTGGTTTATATTTAAACCAAGGAAGGTCCAACTCGTCTTCAAAAGACGTAGTGCATCTGCGCTTCCGTTCCGACAAATATCTTTCAATATTTGTCGTTTGTCTGGTCCAACCAGACTTAGTCTCTCTTGATCTAAGAATCCAATTCTCAAACTTGTTTTATGTCTCTTAGTTAAACTCGTAGTGCGTGTAACCTTGTAGATTTCCGGTTTATGTTGGCTGTCCATAATTAACTATTAATTATGGAACGATCATAAGTGGCACCGTACCTAGTAGTACATCATGATCCTCAATTAATTGAAAATTCACAATTGCTTCCAGAACAATTCTGAATCCTTCAGCAGCTACAATGAGTCATGTCTCGTTCCTTTCATTCGTCTTATACCCACTTGGTTCAGGACATGGTCTATATGTCAGTCTCCACTAGGCTGACTACGTCACACCCAAGTAATACTTCCTTGTCATATGAATTCAAATTACTCAGACATGTGTCCAAGAGTACCATACTTTTGACACGTATTACTTTGGCCAAAGACTTTGAGTAATAATCTTGACAAGTGATCATAGGGTATACATCTCCTTATAACGAATGGTGAATCCTTTGTTGGCTATCTAATCACCTTTGGATACTTCAACTTATACCTAATCATCCTGGGTTCATACCTCTTCGAAGATGCTTGTTTAAGATGTCAAACTATAAGTCTCTATAACCAAGATGACTTGAATACCTCAAGTCGAAGGAAACTCGCACTTAAGCTGTAATGAGATTTTCATTGACATATCTATATATGTAGAGAACCATATGAAGTCTCATGGCAGGTCACTCTAATGAACTAATCACCTTTGATTGATTAAACCAAGGAGTATAACATGTGCTAGTCTCACAGAATCGATGATGTCTGAACTCATCAATTCATCGATTAGGAAATGTTTCAATACATTCATAATTACACATGTAGAGATGCTCACTAGTTGTGATCAAATCACAAGTGCTCTGATACTATGAATCGTATTGCAGACGTTCAGTAAATGAGTTTAAGATCCAATCATACACATAAAGAATGTGCACTCAAATAATGAATTATTTATTTATCCAATAAATAATACATACCATAAGGTGATTGATTGTCTTAGGACACCTCTCAAATATAGCAGGTAGTGCACCGCTACCTAACTAAATACATCATTTCTCGATGATGATGCCCAAAAATAAAAGCTCTAAAATAGACATCACATGCAATCTCTCAAAAATTTTATGCCTCTCGATCTTCAACCTTATCAATGCTCCTTATTACCCTCAATCCCACCTTATGTCAAGCTACTGCAATGCTGCACTAAGCGGTCATATTCAACCAAAATATTTTGATGTGTTGGGCAAAGAGTTTAAGTTAGTTTTGTCTGTGTTATTAATGTGTGCATTAAGTTGTGGAGAGACTTGGCAAGATGCACATGAAGTTCACCAAATCATCAATCACAACTCAACCTCATCACAACTCGAGTTGTGGTTGATGACTCACTGCTAAATTAGCGTGCCTTGATGTCTCGTGGTTTGATGGAGAGAAGGATGGCATGAGGATCGAGTCAAGAGCTTAATGCCTTCGAGGAAAGACGACCACTTGAGCAAAGTGAAGTTGTAGCAACTTTAAAGTATATGGAAAAAGCAAACTACGTAAGCGAACGAGTGAAGGATGATACATGGAATGAGCCAAAGGCTTAGTCCATCTGAGGGATTGATGACTTGATGGGAGACAGCCTTGTGGGCAAAGTAAAGCTACAAAGTTAAACTCGTTAAGTGGGTTGTCAAAGTCAAATGACCTATACTTGGAGTTTCATGTAATACTTACTTAAGCACTCGACTATTAGATTGGTCATAGTCCACAATCCAATCGATTGGAGGTCGGTTCCAATTGACTAGTGTGTTGAGTTAACTAGGGAGTCAACTTAGGCTAGTCTGCCTACAAACAAAGAATGTTTCTATTTGGACCTGAGTTGATTAGGTAGTCGATTGACCAAGTTGAGTCAATTGGCATTTGATTAAACCCAGGAGTAAAAAAAACAAGATCATTGATCGAGCAAAAGGAAAATTGCAACCGTCAAATTGCTTTACATGATAAAGCAACTAAAATAACCATTGGTTGGCAAAATAGTCAACTGGTGTTAAGGTGAGTTGATTGAGAGATTCAATGTGAGACAATAGGTTAAAGCAATCAGAAATATAGTCACTGAAAATGATTGAGATTGAAATTGATTGGGTTGACTGGGTTACTATAGAATAGAAGAGTGAAGATTGTTTGAAGATAACATAATGACTATAAATACAGAACCAAGAGATGATTAAGGGTGACAAACTAAGTACACTTTAATAGCCTACATTTGTAGTTGTCTTGCTTTCATTATATTCCTCATTTTTGTAAGATTCTTGTAAGAGATTTCTCCATCTCCTAAAATGAACTGGAAAGTAAAAAAATAGTGGGATTCGGGAGTGACTCACCTAAAGAGTCATAGGCCATGAAGTAGGAATCGAACAACAACCAACAACAACAACAACCGAGCCTTATCCCACTATGTGGGGTCGGCTATATGGATCATTTTACGCCATTGAGCTTTATCCCC
>JBBUKS010000095.1:4603803-4616960 GCA_038050645.1 Hedychium gardnerianum | reverse complement strand
TTAATTCTAGGAGTCGTATATATTTTTTTTCTATTGATACTATGTTTGAGGTGTATATCCAACACTACTAACCTATGAAGTAGGAATCGAACAACCACATAAATCCTACTGTGTTAGAGTTTAATTGTATGTTTTTTTTAAATTTCTGCTGCATTAACATTGTATAATCTTGTTAAACATTAGCAAGAGTAAAAGAGTTTAGTTTTAAGTAAGCTTTATGCACCAGTGTCATCCTTCTTCCCTCGCCTACAAGTCCACCTAATTTCATACAAGCTTATAGTACACCTCGCACTAGGTCTTCACAACTTGGATGCACTAAGCTCCTTAAGCATGCTCTATATGCCATCATTCTTCCCATACCTTTTGAGTCCACCTTAAAGTATACCTTGTGCCACACCTTGTGCCCTTCTCTAGATACCTTTGGAGTCCACCTTGACTACGTCCTTGCACACTTGATAGGCACGGTTAGACTCTACATGTTAGGCCTTCGAGCCATTGAACCTAACTAACCAACTTGACTATGTTGAGTCATCCTACAAACCAGCTCAAACACGTTGAGTCACCAAGCTTCGTGAGCTATTATGTGTCTTATTTCAAGTCCTTGCATACTTGATGCACACATTAGAAACATAAAACATAACTTAAACTCTTTGTCAAATATATCGAAACAACTTAATTTTACCTAACAACTTGGAAGTATCGTTTCCTTAACAGCAAGAAATTATAGGGTGCAACATCAACTAGTAGATTCTCAACCATAGTAGGGTTAACCTTTGGTCACACCTCTCTTAGTCTCAGCAACAAAGATCCCAACCACCACAACAATAGAATCCCCCACCTTAATGATCCTTTCAACCACCATAGCTTTACCACTGATAATCCTAAACTTCAACCAACATTACCTAAGCCACCAATATTCATTGCCTCCACCTCGCAATATTAGCCTCCTCCCTAGATGTATGAGCCTCCACTATGTTCCTACCCGCCTCCAGAAGAACAGACCATACTCAACATAGAGCAATTAACAGTAGGGACAGGAGTGTGGACACATTTATGAGGGGTTGCAACAAACTAGTCATCCAAGGTACTACTTTGGTTTACAATATCTATTGGTATTTTGATAGCTATTAGTAATTCACAATTTTTTATCGTTCATGAGTTTGTGCATAAGGAGGTGTCAGGCACCTTGTTCATATGGTCTAATTTTGTTAACACCATCAAGTGGTGTGCTAAGGTTAAATTGAGAACTCAGGGATTATCTTTCAGATTTTAGCAGTCATGATCTTGTAGTGAATTTGCAAATGTTAGAGATGCTTGAATTTGACATCATTTTAGCATAGACTGGCTTTGGAGAATAATGCATTTATCAAGCTAAAGTGGTAGTCTTTAGGTCTTTAAATCAACCTTCATAAGATTTTGTTAGTATAAGAGGCCGAGGTTGTCTATTATCTCAATGCTCTATGTTTATAAGTAGCTAGCTAGCTAGCAATTATGAGGGATATCTTTTATTCTTAGTGAGTTTTGAGACTTACTGGCTTAGTGCAGCTATCTGATGTTCATAGAGTTTGGAATATCTAGACATGTTTCTGGTGGAACTCCTGAGATTGCACTAGAGTAACAGGTAGCATTTGTTATAGAGTTGAAACTTGGCATAGCTCTATTTAAGATTTATACCAGATGGCGTCGAGAGAGTTAAAGAAATTAAAGGTTTAGTTTCACGAATTACTTGATAAACATTTTATTCGTCCCATTTCTTCTCCATAGGGTGCTTATGGTCCTCTTCATTATGAAGAAGGATGAGACTTTGAGGTTTTGCATCAATGTAGGTTGTTAAATATTGTGATCATTAAGAAGTATCTATCCCTAGATTATGACTTATTTAAGAGTACTTATCTGTAATCGAAGGTCAACCTAAGATGATGCTATCATCAATTGAGAGGCAGAGATATAAACATTCAGATGACTGCTTTCAAGACCTGGTATAGAAATTATGAGTTTTTGGAGGTGTCTTTAGGCTTACCAATGCTCTCTTAAGGTATTATCAATACTCTCGCAACTTTTATGGATCTTAAGAATCGAGTATTTATAAAATTCTTAGATCGTTTCATGATTATCTTCATCTACAATATTTGAAGAATTATGTTTTTCTTGGAGTTCTTAGGCCATTTCATGATTGTCTTCATCCACGATAGTTTGTTGTCTCCTCGATTAGAGGTTGAGCATAAGCAACATCACAATCTGGCTATAGAGACCTTACAAAAGGAGCATTTGTATGCTAAGTTCAGCAAGTGTGCTTTTTGACTTTCTTCAATTGGATTTCTAGATCACATAATGTCTAACTGAGGTATTTCAATGGATCAGTAGAAGATTAAGCTAGTCACCATATGGCAACAACCAAAGCCAATACAAGAGATCCAAAGCTTCCTTTGATTGGCTAGCTATTATTGGTAATTTGTTGACGGTGTTTCACGTACTATTGCACCCTTGATCTGGTTGACTGGTAAAGGGGTTAAGTTTATTTTGGATGATGATTGTGAAGCAAACTTTTAAGAGCTCAAGTAGAAACTGGTGGGTGCTCCTGAGCTAATTATTTCTTCTGGGGAGATGATGGGTTTGTTCGATATACTGATACATCCATTCATCGTTTAGTTGTGTTAATGTAGTGTAATAAAGTTATAGCCTATTCTTCTTGCCAGATAAAGGACTAAAGAGGAATTACCCTGTTCATGATTTAAAGTTCGTAGCTACCACCATTTCTCTTGAGATTTGCAAACACTGTCTATACAGAGTCACCTTCGAGAACTTCAACCACCATAGGATCTTGAAGTATCTCTTCAATCAGAAGGAATTCAACCTTAGATAAAGGAGATGGATGGAATTCTTTAAAGGTTATCACTAGGATATCACCTTGGGTAAGCTAATTAAGTGGCACATGCTCTGAGCAAGAAAATCGAGTGTTGGCATGTTACAAAGTGCCAAAACTGATTTGATAATATCAGTTGCCAGTTATGTTACTCAAACTTAGGTATGAGTATCCAACATAGGAATGAATTTGAGTGTATGATATGATTATTTTTAGATTTCTTTACACATGATCAATAGAAATAGTGAATGTCCACTTAGAGTGTGTCTTAATGTTGAGTATTTGACATGGGTATGGAGGAGTAGATAGAGTCCAACTATCAGAGATTGCTGCTAGTGAGTTGGAGTTGGGTGTTAAGTTAGAGTAGTCTTATGATACTGTGATACTTACCAATAGACTTTTGTGATTCTTAGACAGGTTGTGGTTTCTAAGGAACACCCTGACCATGATGATTTCTTCGAGAAATTCATCGATCAAGATTTGTAATTCACCTGGTACATTAGAATGCATAGAGATCTAAGCAGTCTTATTGGTAGTAGGGCATGATGAACACTGCAGACTTTATAGCCAGATATTTGGTCTATAAGAAAATCAAGAACATCAGAAGTCAATTTCTTTAATCAGAAGGAATTCAACATTAGATGAAGGAGATGGATGGAATTCTTTAAAGGTTATCACTAGGATATCACCTTGGGCTAATTAAGTGGCATATGCTCTGAGCAAGAAAATCTCACAATTTCGGAGTTGAATTGGGAGTATCATTAGGTGTATTGTTGACTTCTTAAGAAAATTAATTCATTTCTTGTTGACTCATAGGATGGAATCCTTGGATTGGTTGGCTAAACTTTATTGCAAAGAGATCAATAGCTCTTAGAATCATTTAAGATCATGATTCCACCTTCACTTCGAGATTTTGATAAGAGTTTTTGAATGGCACTAGATATTGAGTTTCACTGTAGCATTGCTTTTCAACCTCAAACAGATGGGCAGTCATACGATACCATTTAGATTCTATAGGACCTTTTACGCGTATATGCAGTGGATTTTGGTGCCAGTTGGGAAGTCCTTATTTTATAGAGTTTGTGTATAATAATAGTCATCATTCCACTATTTAGATGGCACCCTTTCAAAACTTTATAGTTGAGCATGTGGATCGCTTGCTTTATGGAATCAAGATGGTGAATGTGATTTTTTTGGGTCCACGGACTAATGTAGAGTTGGTGAGATTCATCAAACAAAGGCTGTTAATTGCTTAAAAGTAGTAGAAGAGCAATATCGGTCAGAGGGTAGAGAGTTAAAGTTTTCAGAGTGTGATCATGTTTTTCCTATCAAAGGAGTGAAGAGATTCTCAAACAAAGTTAGCTCCAAACTACAATGAACCTTTTTAGATCTTTAAGTGGATTAGTGCAATAGTGGCGCAGGGGAGAAATCTCCGAGTGCAACGTTTGAATAGAGGTTGCAAAGAAAACGTAGGAAGAAGGAAATTCGCCAACGAAAAGGAACCGCCTCTAGGTTTAAACGAAAAATAATTTTTATTCAAATCAAAATCAAACTCAACATGTTTTTATAAGAGCATTAACTCTTGTTTAAATAGTCTAAGAAATAAGAAAAAGTCGCAACAAAAAAAAGAAAAAAAAAAGAAAAAGTAAAAGAAAACTAATCCTATAAAAAGATAAAATCTAAACTAACTTATAGAAAAGAAAACTAGTCCTTTAGATTTAAAACAAATAAAAGAAAAAGATAATTGACCAAATCTAGAGATTTGGCGGCTACTAGAAAATCGATTCCGCCTCGTCCGGACTTCGAATAGAACGCAACTGCGTCAGGAGGCCACGGATTGGTCATCTTCCTTGTCGGTAGTCTCGATCAACCCAAAAGGGAGACTAGTAGCCTCGTTTTCTTCTCGTCAAAGCTCGAAGGGGAACACAGCCGTATCGGAGAACATAAATTGGTTGTGTTGCTGGATGCTCCTATATCAGACGCCCTCAGTTGAAAAGAACTCGTCCTCGAGTTCAAGGTAGTGTCTTTAAGATCAAAAGTTCTCAAGTGTTGATAAATCAAAAGTTGTTTCGCAAGTAGTAGAACGGGAGGAAGATCATCTGACATTAACTCGGTCAAATCTTTGGGTTGTACTTATGATGGAACATGTACTGCATCCTCAGATAATCTGCAGTCTGGAATCTCACGAATATCCAAAATCTCACAGTCATCACCATAAAGTACCTCGTCATATACTAGTTTGCTAGTTGACTCGGTCTTGTCTTCGTCGTAAATTGGATCACCGACTATTTCGATCTTGTCGTCCATATCTTTCTCAAAAAATATTTTATCCAAATTAAAATAAAAGACCTTACGTCCTTTAAGATCTCAGGTACTACAATCACAGTGTGAGGCTTCTTCAATCAGAATATGTCTGTCACGACCTCGACCACGTACCTCACGATCTTCAAGATCTTGCATCGTTAGACGCCGGAATAACTCCGTGACTTGTCTATGTAGATCTTCAATGAGCTTGTACTGTATGCTTCCATCCTGGTGCGAGACTTCTTCGGCTGAACCTGTCTTACACGACCACGACCATGACCACGATGATCATCCATGGATCTAAGACTCTGATACCAACTGGCGTAGGGGAGAAATCTCCAGGTGCAACATTTGAATAGAGGTTGTAGAGAAAGAGTAGGAAGAAGGGAATTCGCCAACGAAGAGGAACCGGCTCTAGGTTTAAACGAAAGATAATTTTTATTCAAATCAAAATCAAACTCAACATGTTTTTATAAGAGCACTAACCCTTGTTTAAATAGTCTAAGAAATAAGAAAAAGTCGCAACAAAAAAAGGAAAAAGTAAAAGAAAACTAATCCTAAAAAAATAAAATCTAAACTAACTTTTATAAAAGAAAATTAATTATAAAAAAAGAAGATAAAATTTAAACTAACTTTTAGAAAGAAAACAAAACTAGTCCTAAAAATTTAAAACAAATAAAAGAAAAAGATAAAAAACCAAATCTATAGATTTGATGGCTACTAGAAAGTCGATTTTGACTCGTCCGGACTCCGAATAGAGCGCAACCGCGTCAAGAGACCATGGATTGGTCATCTTCCTTGTCGGTAGTCTCGATCGGCCCAAAAGGGAGGCTGGTAGCCTCGTTTTCTTCTCGTCAAAGCTCGAAGGGGAACATAGCTGTATCGGAGAACATAAATTGGTCGTGTTGCTGGATGCTCCTGCATCAAATAGCTAATAGATTTGCCTTACTACAAGTTTTAGTAGGAGTGTATAACGCCTTCGATATTTCTATATTGCTGAAGTACATTTCAAATCTAACTCGTCCCGAAGAATTTCACCATACCACTTTAGAATGATGCAAACTAATAGGAGCTTTTAGTGCATATCTGGATTACAAGGAACATCATATGCCGAACAAGTGTGTTTGCCTCACTAAGATCAAGAAGCCACTTGGAAGCACAAAGATGAGATAAGTATCAGATATCGCCTAAGGTTCAAAATCTTGAGCCATGCCGAATTTTTGATCTTTGACCGGAACGATACTGTTTTGGTATCTAATGTTTTTGATGCATGCTACTAGTAAGAATTGAAGTTGCATAATAAGATGAAACATATGTAGTTTGTGTCGAGCATGATTTTAAATCTTGTACCATGTCGGGTGAAACAATTGAAACTTATCATTTTGGTATATTACTAAAACTCGATACCACTCAACGCAAATAATGTCCCCTTCCTTTACTTCATTTCCTTCTTCCTTCGCTTAATTTCCTTCTTCCTTCAACCTTCAATATGTCATCGGCATCATGTATTAGATCGTCAACACGATAATGGAACAATATTTTTCCGGTTAAAGACCAAATCTACAGTATGGTTCGAGATTTTAAACTTTGGTGTCAAATGGTATTGAGTTTCGGTGATTTACCGGAATGATACGTTTCAACCATTTCGCTTGGCACAGTACGAGATTTCAAACCAAGATATCGCCCCTTATTTCCATCAAGTAACTAAATTTGTTAAAACACATTTATTTTAGCAGAGGATGTTGCGTATCATATTTTGATATCAATTAAACTTCTAATTACTATTAGATTTGTGGATTAATGATGAAGCTAAACAAAACCAAATATTAATCTTTTAGGATCTCGATTAAGGTTTAATTAGCATTTAGTTGAGTCCTTTAGGTAGTCATTGTCGTTAGGGTCAAGTGAGCCCAAATTGGGCTTGATTTGGACTCCAATTGACTAGTTAGGCTACACCAAGATTGCAACAGTTTGGGTCAATTTAGCCATATTTTCCAATTTGGTTTAGTGGAGTGTTTGGGTTTGCGGATCTATCTTTTGTCCTTCCTCTTTCTCACCATAACTCTTGTTACCTCTTCCCTTGTCTCTTTCGTGTCTCACCTTGTGTCACTCACCAGATCACGGTTTTAGAGCACCTAATCAACTAGTCAATGTGCCATGACCTCGTCTTTCCTTCCTCCAGTAGGCATCTCTCCCCTCTCAGTCATTCGTTTTCTCTCTCTGGAGCTCACCCCCATTTCCATGGCAACTCCATGTATGGGAATGAGCAACAATTGATCCTCCTTAAGCAACACTACTGATCAACTTTCCTTATTCTGTTATTTTGGAGTTGTGGAGTAGAGATCCCTTTAGTTTCCTCTTGATTTGTGAGACGCTGGACTGAAATATCCTTATAGGTGAGTTTGGATTAGGTTTGACTCTTGTTTTGGTTAAAAAACAAAAACCTTTTGGATGATGATTTTGCTGCTTTCTTATGTTAGGTTGTTTCTATCTTAAATCTATTTCCATCTCCATCCAAATTCAAGTATCCTTGTGGTAGAAGTGTGTAGATTGTATCTCTCTTGCTTAATTTGTTGCATGACTATCTTTTCGAGAAGTCTTATTGTTTGTCAGGATTGGTTGATTGGAGGTTTCCCCACCATTTTACCCTTTTGCTAGTGCTCCTTTGGTTCAGGGTTTTAGAGGGTAAGATTTGTGTTAATTGTGAGGGTTGATCCATTTTTCTTGGATGTATGCTTATGTTAAATCATGTGATCCTAGTTGTTCATTTTTATGAATGTAAATGTTTTGATTGGGTAATTTAGGAGGTTTAAGGCAGTTTTGTTATGTTACTACATTTCATTTTAATATGAGTTATGTGGTGGTGATTCGATCCAGATTAGATCTACTGTTTGAGTTTTGGTTAATCTCCAGATTTAGCATTGTTGTTGTGATCTTTATTTCGTCTGTGGTTTTGTAAATGCTCTTCCAAAGAAGCACCTTAACCTCATTGTCCTTTGTCTGTCGGTGTCTATTTGAGGTGGATAAATTTTTCATCTTAGTTATCTTGATAATAACTCCGCCCATGACGAATAAATCCTGCCATAGCAGTTTCAAACCTAAATAAAGGAGGTTGCATTAGGTTGCCAACCAACATAAAATATAGGCAAACATTATGTATGGATACATCAAATCCATATAGTTGATCTCACTTAGTGGGATAAAAGCTTGATTGTTATTGTTGTTCTCTTGATAATGATCCCATGCATGAAAAATAAATTGTGAATAGTTTATTCTTAAATTTTTAGTTTGTTTGCATTAAAAAAATATTTTGTTCACTAACTAATCAGTTTTGAGTTGACTAATTTGTTGACTCAACTACCAGTGGATTAAAAACTACTTTCAATCGACTAGATTGACTATAACCATCTTTAATGGTTGATCTTCACCTAATTTGAAGACTACCTCTCTTAAGTACAAGTCACTGAACTCTCTTACTCTTGAGAGATTTTGCTTGTAGCTTTTTTGCTACGAGACCATCACCATCAAGCTACTCACCCCTTCGAACACACTAAACCCTCAGCTCGCTACACCTGGCATCCTTCACTCTTTGGCAAAGTACTTGCATCTCAATCTTCTCGTCTTGCAGTCCCTTAGATGTCACATATTATCCTTCTCCAATCTCCAACAGACCTCGAGCCATCAAGCCAATCTCCAATCCTTGAACACAATAAGTCTCCATATGTATATCAACCAAGTCATACGTAACATACAAATATCAAATACAAAAACAATCCTAACTTAAACACTTTACCAAAATATCAAAACTTAGGGTTAGACCAGACCACATAAAGCATGATTGCAATAACATATTGCACATGATCCCACATGGTTCCACCATGTAACTCCACCAACCCTAATTATTGAAAGGCATATAAAGGGTCCTATAAAATTGCTTCAATATCATCCTATAAAGTAAGTCTTTCCCTATAAATCCTTAATCAATGGTTTCTTCTTCTCAATATATCATACCAACAAAATTTGAAGTGACTACAAAAATGGATCGATATTATATTTTTCTTTCTTTAAATCCTTAATTAATGTTAAGATTCTTTTAACACAACTTCACAATAACACACTTTAGACTTCTTCATAAATTGGTTGACAATATCAACCATAAAAGATGGATTTGCCCGATAATTATGAGATAAATGAGCTTTTTCTTTAGATAATTAAAATAATTTACAAAATTGCCATCATTTTACAACCATATACTACGATTTGAGATTATTATAGTTTCCTGATTGGCATCCAAGGGTAACTTCTTACTAAAAGATCACTAGAACTTAACGATTGATTTTCCTTCAGACTATAAGGAACTTCCATTCAAAGAAAGTAACATAACCATTTTGAAGGGGAGCCTTGGCACAATAGTAAAGTTATTGTCATGTGACCTTGAGGTAGGTTTGAGTCGTGGAAACAACCTCTTGTAAAATGCAAGGTAAGGTTGCGTACAATAGACCCAATGCGGTCCAATCCTTCCCCGGGACTCCATACTAGTGGGAGCTTCGTGCACCGAGCCGCCCCTATATTTTGTAATGTTTGTGATACATCAAACATCATTTCTTAAAAGAATGTCATCAACTATACTTGTAAAAATTACAATCCTAGTGGTGTTATTTTGGATAAAGATGAAATGATTTTATTGCACTAAAGATGACATTTGGCTGACCTTGATAAAACTTTTAAAATGTTTTTACTTTATTGGAGATCATAGATTGTCTTTCAAAATTTGTATACTCTAGACTCCGAAGCAACATGACATAGTAATAAAAAAAAAAAAATCTTCGATGTGGATTACTCTAGGGCAAAGGCTGGACTTGGATGTGGGAAAATAGGGACGGGGGAGATCATGAACATGGAATTGAAATCTCAAGGATCTAAGAACAATGTAAATGCAGCAACAAAGGGATAATGGTAGGAGTGGGATAGCAGCAGTATGGTTTTGCTCTAATATCAAGTTAAAAATAGATTTTGTATTGCCATTATTCTCTAAAAGAAATTACAACCCATGGATATACAGCTTCTAGGTTTAATTAATATATTGAGTAACTAATTCTACTACTATTATGTGTAATAGAATGATCAGGAAAAAGATATTATATAGTACACATGTTTGCAACTAGTTTCCTAAGAACTGAATATTAAACACTCTAATGCTTATTTGTGGGGCTTAAGAAGTAGCCCAAAGAAAAAGAATATTTTTGCGACATGTAAGACATGCAATGGAAATGAGAATGGAACAACGATTTGCCTTGATTCATGGATCAATGTTTGTATATCCTCCTGAAATATCAAATTATGAGCCTATAAGCAATAAAAATGCCTTAAGTTGATTCATAATAATAATTGAAATGTTATAACTTAAAGTCAACAAACAATGCTTGGCTGTCATTGCTACATAATAGAAGGTTGAGATTGAGGACAAAGTTGTTTGGTTGAATGACAAAGGTAACCTTATGAGTATTTATGCGGAAATAGATCATCAATCACCATGCTCCTTGTCACATAAGGTATGGTGTAAATTATAAAGTAAACATATTCAAATTTTCATTCATCTCTTGGCTACTATTTCATTTCCATATCGACTGATAATGATTAGATTGGCAAAATGGGGTATTAGAACCCTAAACTTGTATACTTTGTTCTGAGAAATTAAGCAATCCACAAACTTTTTCTCAACGTGCTTACTCTATTTAAGTATGGAATCATATTCTGCAAAATGCTAAATATGATGTCTGATCTTGCATAGAATACACTAAAAGAAGGAAGAGACAGCTGGTTTATCCATAACAGTTCAAATGCACTTTAAAAGAGGCTACTGCTAAATGCTACTGCATATCATCTCTGAATCGAGAGATTGTTTGTGAACAAATGCAGAAATCAGCCATCTTTGGTGTGATCAATACAAGCTGATATGGCTTAAAGCCCTAAAGAATGCATAGTGACCTGTACTGTAAGTGTTCTTTGTTGTACTTTGAATAACACCCTGTTAATTTTTTTCTTTAATTGGTCTGGCCTGTTTGTTTGCTCTTGACCATTGTTGATCCAGTGATAGACTGTTGACATGTTGATTTCAAACCTTTTCAACTGAATTCTGTTTACCATTTCCACAAAACTAATAATAATAATGATTGCATTTTCTATAACTCCTCTATTGTTACTTGTCATTCATTCCAACTAAAAGAACAAGTGTCTAAATTAGAGAAATAAAAAGTATTGCAATGATAGAGTAAATCCATAAACTTTTAATGCCCAAGGAATAGTAAAAGACCTTTCTTTTTTTTCATTTATTTTTGAATGTTGCCTACTTTCATTCGGATGAATTTATTAATAAATCAAGCATACACTTTAAAATAGTTCACCAATCATATCTTTGAAAATTATATGGCAGAAGTTGCAGGCTTACCACAGTACTGAAGAGCACTATAATGATTGTATTAGTTATCATGAATGCATATTCTTTTGATGTTGAACTTGATGAGAACTACAACAACAACAAAAAAAAAAAATGATTATGACAATACTAAGAGTAACCTTCACAAAAAAAAATATCAGTGATCAAAGGAAGACCTGGTTGTATGATAAAGCAATAGTTACAGCACCTCTCATTAGACCAGCCCACCATATTACAAACTAAACAAGAGTTGAGGGAACAAGCATTTCAATCAGTAACAATCATAATAATTCAAAGTTTATATTACAAAATGTTGATACCTGTGATGTAAGGTCAATTTTAGCATTAGATCGATGTGTAAAACAGTTTGAAACATTTGTCAAAGCAAAGACAAATATAGCTCTTCCAACCATAACCAAAGAAAACAAAGTTCCACTAGCAGTGATCATTGTTCCAACACTGAGGCAAATTTGAGACAAATGAGATGTGCGCAGCATTATAATGCAGAAATAATAGAAAATATGTCGGATGGAAAACAGTAAGTTGCCCCAAGGTTTATTGCAAAGCTATTTTCCTTCAACAATGGATGAAACGGCACCAAGACATGAGTTTACACACACACCAAAAAATGGAAAAGTTGATAGATAATGGCTACAGAGTTCTAGTTCACAAAAAAATTGAACTTCCGTGCAGCTTTCATAATACAGATAGGCTTCCACTAGTTCACTAGCTTATCTATGTGAATCAGAGAGAAATATATACAGGTCATGTTAAAACCAATCAATCTTCATATACATATCCATGAGAAGCAACAAAGAAGTAGAACCATTACTGATTATTGCTGGAACTTCTTCCCTACCTAGCATCACTCATCTTCCATTTGTCAATATCCAAAGCATCCATACCAACATAGAGGAATATAAAGGTCTCTGAAATGAATGACATTGTTGCAAATGCATGCCTGTATTAACATCACAAAGAAGAGAATTTTTCAACATATGCACTCCAGAAGTTGAAGAAATAAACAGATGCAACAGCCTTATTAACCTTATAGCTGTATGTTCCTAAAAAATTGGAAATTGCATATATTCTGCAAGAGAAAATTAAGAGATGAGTAATAAAGAGCAAGTAGTTCCATGATAAGGTGGCTGAAAAGAATTTATGCTTTCCATACCAAAACTTTAAGAACTCAAAGTATGCATTTCGAATTTCCAAAAAAGCCTAATGGAGATCACTTTTACACTGGTTAGACCTAAGTTTGGTTGGCTAGGAGGATTGGATAAATTTGATACCAAGAGAAAGAAATGGGCAATGTACAGTGAGTCCCTGATCCATTTGCTTGATAATTTCTTGTCTCCTCCCACCTATGTAGAACTAGCTGTCTGACACACAGCCCTCTACTCCAAGGAAAAAAAAAAAAAGTCTAGCCCACAATTTATTTCAGTTATTCATTCTGCATAATGGTGATCTATGTGGGCAACAACAACAACAACAACAACAACCGAGCCTTATCCCACTATGTGGGGTCGGCTATATGGATCATTTTACGCCATT
>JBBUKS010000095.1:4572368-4586001 GCA_038050645.1 Hedychium gardnerianum | reverse complement strand
TAGGACCATAAAATCAGTAGGGACCAAAAAGTTTCCTACCTTAACTAGCACATCGTCAAGAATACCTAGTAGATATCTATGGGAATGATCTGCCAGTTGTAGTGTCATAGTAGTTAGTTTCAAGTTTTTCAATCCTAAATTATTACACAACGAAAGAGGCATGAGGTTATCACTAGCCCACAAATCACAAAAAACTTTTTAAATAGTAGTAGTCCTGATGGTGTAGGGAATAGAAAAGCTTCTTGGATCCTTCAACTTCGGAGGCATATATTTTGATATTAAAGAGCTACACTCCGCAGTTAAGGTTACTATTTGTCCATCATCTTTCTTGCATTTTGTTGAAATGATGTTCTTTATAAACTTGGCAAATTTGGGCATTTGTTTAGGGCATCTATAAGTGGGTCCTCGAGGAATAATTCCTTGATCTTCTTCAGAAATTAGTTAAATTCCTTATCCCTCTTTGCATTTGAAATTCGTTGAAGGAAGGGTATCGGTGGTACGATTCTACCCTGTGGGTTAGCCTCAATCGATTCGTCATCCTCAACTTCTTCTTGGATGTGCTCGTTATGTGTAGAAGAAGGAGCTGACTCTCCGATTGGCCTACTCTCGATCCCTTCAAATATAGCAGTCACTTGGGGTTGCCCCAAGGTCCGTCCGTTTCTTAGCTCAATGACATTAGAATGCTCAACTAGATTATTTTATGGTTTCCCTGGGAATGATCTTTAAGTGATTTTCAACATTATCCATTCTTCATTTCCAACTGGTCGGCAACCATTTCCTCAATTATCTTCTTTAGGCATGATGGTTGCGAAATCTGTTGAAAATTTGATGTTTGGCCCGTTTGCTCTTGATTGTTGTTGCGATAGGAGAAATTTGGGTGATTTCTGTTGGTGTAGGGAGCACCATAATCAAACCTATATTTTAATTTGACAAAGGTTCAAAGTTAAGTCTTATTGTTATATGATGAACTAATTCAGTGTGTAGGATCTCAACTCTGAAAGCCCTAGTAGGTCTGAATGACCTGATACTAGGCACAAATTGTGGAACTAGGCAGGAAGTCTAGATGGGTCAAGAGGACCTGACATCTGGAAGGAGGATTCGATAGGTTTGGAGGACCTAATATCGAGTCAAGTGGAAGACCTGGAAGGCCAATCCAATGCTGAGCAGAGTCCAAACAAGTTTGGAGGACCCGATGTTTGGCAAGTGAGTTAAGGTAAGCAAACTGGAGTTAGTGTAGTGAGGTCATGTCCCAGTGGGACAAACCTTAGGCGCTGATCCAACTGAAGAAACCAACAGAGGTTTCTAAGTTGAGATCAAGACAGGCCAAACTGTCTCATTCATGCATACTCATATTTGGTCTAACCTTTGTTTTGCAGGACTATTACTATTATATTTCCTGTGCACATAGAATCAATGATGTTCAAACTCATCAATTCATCAACTGTGAAATATTTCAATACATTCATATTTATACATATAGAGATGCTCACAAGTTGTGATTCAATTATAATTTCTCTCATGCTATGAATTGTATTGCGGACTTTCAGTAAATGAGTTTAAGATTCAATCAAACACATAGAGAATATGTGCTCAATTAGTGAAACTCTATTTATCAAATAAATATGTATAAATCATAAGACCCTTAGGACAACTTTCAAATATAACAAAAGCCACAATCATTGCTGTAGTTTCAAAAATTACAACTACTTAGTTAAATGGTAATATAAATTAGACAAATAATAATATAGAAAATTTACTTACAACATTATTTGTTGGGGACATTCAACTTTAGTAGAGACCAATCATCAAAAGGAAGATAATCCCGTAGACTATCATGCATTTCATTTAGTTTACTATTGGGAAAAAAAATTAATCTTGATATATGTCACACACAATCAAATGACCATACTATATTAAATTAAAATTGTGTCATAGTGCATTAAAGAATTTTTTTAAGAATCATTACTAACCAGCTCTACAAAATAGTCATCATATTTTTTGTTGTAGGACATCGAATTATAATGGTAGAATGTTTTGGTGTCGGTGTCCATGGCCAATAAATGATAATGAGCACTATTGATATTCATTGGTATAAATATATACCTAACTTCATGATAAACCGGATTAGTTTTGATTATTTGGTATAAAGTTGTCTCCCATAAGTGTTCATATGATGACTGCCAAGTTCAAGATATATTCATAATTTAGTGAACTAATATCAAAAACATAATATAAGTTATCATATGAAGGAAATATTTTACCCTAAATATGGTTGAGCAATAAATGGATTTCTTATATGACCTATTAGACGAGGATGCTTTCCTAAAAAGTTTTGAAATGTATGCATTGATTACTTCCCCATCCGTAAACACGCTACCTAAGACACATGTAAGGAAGCCTTTTCTTATCAATGAGTGGTACCCTTCCTCCTTTACAATGTTAGAAATAGGTCATCTCAACTTTGTAAGTACTGATATTAGGTAGGCTACAATTGTGTCTCATTTTTTTTTTTTTTGCTTTCTTTAAATTTACCTTTAAGATAATGCAATTAAGAACATATCAATACTATTTCAATTAATATTTATGAATTACTACATAATTAATTCTCTACTTACTTTAATAGCATCCAACCTCATTGTGTTGAGTATCTTCTCCATTTGTTGTATTTTTTTGGCCTCTTCTTCTTCATCAATTTCATTGGTGACTAATATAGTATTATATTCTTGCATTTCAATATTTTCCCCTTGCTTTTGATATTTTTACCCCCCTCAACCACCTATATTTGTCTCCTAGACCTCTTCATACCCGGGACCATTGTTACCCATGAAGGTGTATCTTTAGGAGTGTCCCTAAGGTCATAGTGACTTATATCGCGTCCTCTTCTCATTAGATTGGTCGATGAATCTTTAGGAGGAGGATGTCCTGTCGAGTGCCTAGTTGTAAAAGATAATCCTTCCCTTTCTAGAATGACAAATAATTCATGATTTAATGTCATTAATTCTTCATTCTCTCGGGTAAGGTTTGAAATAATTTTTTCGTTTACAATAAAAATTGAACACCCATCTGCCTCCTATGACTCTGTATCGATTTGTGCAATGAATGTGTTGCCCCGTTGAGGTGTTGACTCAACTTGAATGGCAAGGGGGATCCCAAGTAAATGGGCTTCCTCAGGTGTTGGGAGAATATCAACAATAATCTGAATAATCAGTAACAATAGATACTCAATTAACAACCCTTTACATTGATAATTGGATTTTAGCATTATTACAAATACACTTTATGTTTACCTAGAGAGGTGAGAGTCCTTCTAACTTATACCTAACTTTATTAATATGAGAATAAATAAATCTCCACTTGCTTATTCTCGGTCCTATGATGTTGCTTGGTCATTGAATAGGGACATGCTCAAGAAATCAAGCCTATGTCATCAATAAATCATTGGATACTATTAGTTATTTATGCAAACAAATAACTACATATTCAAGACTTACAGCAAGTAGACCAACAAATCCCTTCATGTAAGGAAGCATGGCGATTCGGCTATGTGTCTTTGCGGCAAACACTTCTCCAAATATCGAGAGTTGAGGCGTCATATAATTATATATTGCCTTAATCCAATTATAATTTCCTAGGATGTCGATATCATCAACAATATTTATAGTTCCTATAGGTAGCTTATAAATAAAAAATCAAACAAAATAGAAGAATATATATATATATATAGAGTTCTGTTAGCCTGCACAACCATGGGCACCTGCTGAAGTGCCCACCTGCACATCATTGATCAAAATATGTGTGATATGATCAGTGATCAGGATTATGCCACCTCAGCAGGTGCACATGATTGTGTAGGCTATCAAAGCCCTATATATATATAATATAATGTAAAATTTATAAAACGGCCTAACATCCTCATCTGATTCCACATGGAGATAGTATTTCTTCATTAAGTGTTCCAATTTAGATCGATTTAGCTCTTTCCTTGCAAAATATCTTTTATATAATTTTCCAGAAGAAAGATTGGAACACATCTCTAATTTGGGATTCCGAGCAATAGAGCCATGTCTTTGGTTGTGAAGTCACACCCACATTGCAAAATTTAAATATTTTGTCTTTTGAATCCCAATTCTCAAATATGTTTACTAGTAATCCCCTAAGTGGAATCTCTGGTATGCTAAGGAATGACACAAAAGAACTATTGCTTCTGATGCTAATGTATTTTTTTATGGAGATTCACTCATGAATGCCCCTTTCTCTTTCCCTTTGGAGAAGTTTGACAACAAAATTCTTTAAGATGACCTAATTTATTCATCAATGTAACTGTTGTCCCATATATGATAAATTATCCTTTGCCTTTGTTGTAGATATAGATGTTACTATTTTCTGTAGTATACAAATAAAATATTGGAGCTTTGTAAATAATCAATCAAATCACTTGGTTTTCGTCCAACTAAGTGAAACTATTTAGAAGACCAGCACCACTCTAATAGTCAATTTTTCAATGGTAAGAAGTATGACACAAAATTTAAAAAAAATTATATTTTTTAATCAATTCATCTGGATTTAATTAACAAACTTAAATATAAACTACATATGACAACCAGTTGTCTTAGCAATTGATTCTATAGATCGAACTATTTGTAAACATTATTCCTAATTGATGATGGTACTTAGCTCGATGACCTAGTTCATAATATATTTTTTTAATTAAGCTTGATGACCTACCTATTTGATATTGCTTAAGCCAATTCAATCACATAACTTTTATGAAACTAAGTAAAACTAATTATACATATTTCATTTCAATTATTTGAAAACATATAATCAAAATATCTTCACATGATAAGATGATGGATTCTTCGACATTTCGAATATTACTGATCTTGTAGCCTTAGGATCAATCTAGATTATTGCGGGGGAACAAACACCAGTTGAAGGGATGCAAGCCTTGTACCAGAGAGAGATCACGCGGCCACTGGTAAAACACTGAGAGCTATAGTTTTATGTTTCATCGATGAGGCGTGAGCGAAATTAGTGAAAGCGTCGATGAAGTATAAATGTAAGGATTTATGTCGATTTTGTTGGTGAGAACTAGGATTTTTGATTTCACCAATAGAGCGAGAGTGAGGCCGTGTCGAAATTTTTTTATGAAAAAATAGCACGAGTGATTTGATGAAATACTTCGTAATGTCGTTTAAACATATCTCATATCCTAAGCACGCGATTTATAAGAAAGATAAAATGCGATATTCACCTACGAAAGTTATGCGATTTAAACATTTCCAAAATCACGTTTTCGCCTACGCAATTTGGAAAATTGCTCAATAAATTCTTCTCATTTAATCATTTTAATAATTATTTATAAAGTACTGATATTTTAATATTATGTTAAATTTGAGATCTACATTGAGCTTATCCGACGTCCATGGTTGCACTTGCATGTTTTAAATATTTAGAAAACCGAACCGGACAATGATGAGGCGGTTAAGCGTTTTACGTAGTCATTGAATATCTAGATTAAAAAAATTTAAAAAAAAACTGACTGTGTTAGAAAAATAAGAAAAATAAAGCAAAACGATAATAAGTTTGTAAATAATGGACATTCCAAATTGATACGTCCAAAGTAATTGAGGGGGTTAAAAGGAATTTCTCCCTTGCAGAGTGATGACCTTTCCGCGTTCGAAACGTCGAGGTTCCAATTACCGGCCGCGATGGAGGACCCACCGCCGCCCGCCGCCACATCGGAGCCGGCACCAGTTGCAGCATCATCTGCTCCTAGTGAAGCTTCGCACTGCAACCTGTCGTCTTCCCCAAATCCTGCACAGCCACCACCCTCTACGGCCCCTCCTCCATCGATCGCCGCCCCTTCCACCTCCCAAAACCCTCCCCAGCCTCAATCTCAGCCGATTCCTCCGTCCCAATCACACCAGCCGATTCAGCAGCATCCGAGGCCGCCTGTCCTCCGGAATCGCCCCCAATCATCTTTCCCTCACTTCGACCACCATCTCCCTTCTTCTGCTACACCGTCCACTTCCTCCTCCGCTGCTCCAGCTGTTTCCGCTTCGCCATCAGCGCCAACAGCTTCATCACAAAGGGCCGGGCTCGCCATTGGGGCCCCAGCTCATGGCCCTCACATAAGGGCCCAGGAGTCTTCCGCAGCATCCTATCCCACGTTCGGTGCCTCTTCGTCCTTCACTCAGCCGTTCAGTGCGTTGCCACGCATGCCCGAGCAGTCCCCAACTTCCAATGCCCAGGTATACCTTCCATTTTGTCTTCCACTTTATTCTAGGGTTTCGCCTTCCACTTTATTCTGCAATGACATTCAGCTATCAGTTTCGACCAGTTGTGTGCCTTTGGATGTATTGATGGTTACTGAGAAAATTTTGTTCTTCTGATCTAAATTAGCTTCTTTTATGTACAAGAAAATAGTATATCTATTTTGTCTGGATACTGATTTTCACCCCAATGGCCTTTTCAGGTTAGGCAACCAATTCAAGGGATTCAGAATATTGGAATGATTGGCTCTCTTAGTACTATTTCTCAGATTCGACCAATTGGAGCTACTGGCCCTCCACAGCAGAGATTTGTTCAACCAACATCTAGAGGGCCAGCCTTTTCAGTTAATCAAGTAGGTGGAGAATTTACTTAGTGGAACAAATGAATCCATTGGGCATCCCTTTCGCAATAATCCTTTGTGTACCATTTGTTCTTAATCAAGAGATTCCTTTGTTTGAGTTGGAATGTTTTGTTGGGTTGTTGTTGTTGTGACATAGTCAGAATTTCTTTTGTGATTTGTTAGTGAGTGACACAGTTGATTACAAACCTCATGCGCCAATTGCTTAGCACCTATGCAGTTCCTATGTTGGGTCTGTTTGCCAAGGACAACCCTTTGCTTCTTAGGTACTTGACTTCTCCTAGGCAGACTTTGTGTCTTAAGCAATGGTTTAGATTGAACTCAGTCTGTGCAGGGGAGTGAAAACTGTTTGGCCAAATCACCATTTTGCTTACAACAATTTACAATGAAGAAATATGTGACATCAGATGTGGGATAATTACCATACACCCTGATCTGGATACGTTTTCATATTTTTTATTATCATTTAATTCCATCTTATGTTAAATTTTATCCTTAGTTGAAAGTATTTACTCTACTATGTTCTATCAACTACCTGCTCTCTTTTCCTAAGATTTTACTCTGGTACAGAAATTCCAAAGTTCTAATTTGATGAGGGGTCCTTCTGTCATTTCCTCGAGTTCCATGCCCTCGCTATCTCAACAGCCATTATCCTCACAAGGAAAACAAATGCCAGCTACCTTGGCACCTTCATCATCATTCAGGCCCCAGATGAAACAACAAACAATTCAGCAGAGACCAAACTTGCCCAACTCTATAACTTCTCAGCAAATGGTAGCACCACAGCAGCAGCAACAACAACAGCTTCAACAACACAAACAGCATCAACAAATGCCACAGCAAATGCAACAGCCACATCAGCAGCCACAACAATTCCTCCAACATCATGCTTCATCACGCCAACCACAAGAGCACTATAGTCAGCAAAACCTACAGTTGAGGAATCAACAGCAACTGCAACAAGCTGCAAGGCCACTTAGACCAGCCTCTAGTAAGGCAAATCTGCCAACATTGGTTCAAGCAAATCCTGTGCAGTCAGGAGCTATCAATGCAGCTATCGATACAGATGCTGCAGAGTCTGGAAATCAAATTCTCAGCAAGAGAAGCATCCGTGAGTTGGTTAACCAGGTATTCTATCAACATTTAGGTTAGGTCAATGGCTTTAACTATTGGAGATTTCCCCCCTTTTCCTTCATCCCTCATAATGAGTACCTTCTTTTTCATCAGTTGCATTCTGGACTGTTGTAGTATTTATTGACAGGGGTCTCCTTAGTAGAGCCATGGGGAGCTCTTATCTGCTGCAAAAACCTTTTAGTTTGCAATAGCTGTGACTTATTTGCATGATTCACGTCTACTGACTTTGTAATAACCTTTCTGCAGATTGATCCATCAGAAAAGTTGGATTCTGAAGTTGAAGACATTCTTGTTGACATTGGTGAAGATTTCATAGAGTCTGTGAGTTACTAATTTGACCTTGAGACAAATTTTTTTAGTTATGTGAATGTGGCTATAAAAATTCAAAAAATAGCCATTCTACTTTTCTTTCTTAGCGATATACTTTGTACTTCAAGTTGTATTCCTAAATGCTTTATTTTGATCCGGTTGTCTATGAGAATACATAATCAACTTTTGTGGATTATTTATTAAGGTTCATACACAATACTTCTCTTGTCATCTCTTTTTTTGTTGGAACATACAAAAGATGATGTATGACATGAGAATATTTGAAAAGTATGTCAGGTTGATTTCTTTTGATGTTTATTTGTATTATTTACATGAGATCTGAACATAATGTTGAAATTCTATTCCTTGATTTTGTCCCTTCAATGGCTCATCAAATGCTAGCTGTTCTGCAAAATCATTATTAAAGTGTAGACACCACCTTGATGAAAGAAGATGCTCTAGAAGTACCTGAGTGGTTTAAGGAAAAAAATGCTAATTTTGTTGGTCATGACTGATGACTCAAAAAGGCATCCACACTAAGCAAAACATTAAATCTTGCTAGTTTAGACCTACATCAGAATTTGGGCCACCAAAAAAAACCTCTACTTGCATCTGCACTGACAGAATGGTGGAACCTTGTGTACTAGCCTAATTGGTAAGCATGCCAACACAGACTTGATGTGTATATTCTATCCTTTTTTAAGTGAACACATCCATCAGAATGGGTGTATGTTGTTTAGCAAGTTGGCTTGCTACCTCAGAGATTAGTCAATACCCAATGCTCATCACTGGCCATTGCAGATTTGTGCATGAATTAAATTGTGAATAAATCAAACAAACATCAATCTTTCTGAACTGTCTTTCTTTCTTCATTATATATATATATTGGTGTGTGATTTGGTTTCTTAAGCAGATAACCACCTTTGCTTGCTCTTTGGCTAAACATCGAAAATCTTCTACATTGGAAGCAAAAGACATACTCCTCCATGTAGGTGAGCAACCTAGGGAATTTATGTAACTTGTTTCTTTGAATTCCACAAGTCTCCTCCTCCCCTTTCTCAAATTCACATTTTCTTGTGTAGAAAGAAATTGGAACATTACGCTGCCGGGTTTTGGTGGAGATGAGGTCAAGTGTTATAAAAAACAGGTATGCCAATAACATATTTATGAGATTAAGGGTGATATTCTGATATTTGTGTCATCTTCGCATATCTCAAATATGTTAAATTTGCAAAATCTTGCTTAGTGAGATTGAAAAAATAATCGGACATTTTGTCTTTGAAATGGCAATATGAATCTCTAAATGAATATCAAGTTGGATATGCTCATTCCGTCATCCTCAACTATTCAAATGTCATGATGTTATGTTCCCGAAAACATGGTTAGGAGATTGAAATAACTAACATTTTGTCATATTATTTTCAAGTAAGAAATATGGTTGCCTGAATGTACTTATACTTTCTTGGGCATGTCCTCTTAGTTTATTTTCACAAATGTCATGTCATATTCAAAGACCTGCTTAGGGATGTGAGATAAATCCATTAACATCTATCCTACACTCCAATCTGTTAGTCTTTCTTTTACTTCTTTGCAACAATCCATTTCTAGATACTTGACTGCCCCTTATGACAGAAATAGATGTGAGAGAAGGCAATGACTATTTCAACATACTTGACTGCCTTATGAGAAATCAATGTGAGAGAAGGCAATGGCTATTTGATACAACAATACATCGAACCCTCAAATTACATAAAAATTTGGATGATGTAGCATGAAAACACTCAAATATAAAGAAAGTAGTCACTCTAATACCACATAGTGTAGCATAAGTAGCTATGATGCCAAATTGATGCAGCACGAGAATGTTCTAATACTAAATTGATATAATACAAAATTAATCTCTTAATTCACTCAAAAAATTGGACAAAATTAATCAACCAAAGGATAACTATTTCAACACAGAGAAAAGAATCTTTCTTACAATGAGATTAATCAATGTGAAATTTTATTAACTAAAAACTGAATAATACATATACAATACTTTTGTAGACTTAATATCAACTAAATTAAGAAAAAAATGCCATTAGTTGGGAACACAATAATCTTAATAAACTCTTACCACAACAAATGATACACATTACTTTATTACCAAATTAAAAAAATACTGAGTCTTCAACACCTAAAATAAGACAATACCTAAACCAATTCAAGATTCAAATAGATACATTTTCTTGTTTCCATTACTATGGTGTTGGAAAAAGACATGGAGCCTAGGAGGATGGAGAAATATTGTGATAATAAAAAGAACTTTGTTTAATCAATCTAACAAGTCAATCATTGGTTGACAAAACAGTGTCTACTGCAAGAGTTCAAGAGTTCCTTTCACCAGGGTCTCAGGTTCATATGTGAATTTCTAGTATGATTAGAGCATTGCGGTAGTGTATATGAGGAGGAAAGAGAGCCAAACTGGAGATGGAAGGATGAGGATTAGTTATCTATTTGGATGAAAATAAAGAAATGATGGAACTAAGGTGGGTCCCTTATCCTATCTTTTACTCCAAAAATGATCTATCCGATGGATTTACATGGAGAGAAAGAGGGACACAATAAATGGACAATATATCTTTTGTTTATCACTAGTTGTCGATCACCATTACTGCCCAACATCAGACTACCGTAAGATCATCACCAGTTGCCACCAATCATTGACGGACTATTGTTAACCAGTGGAGGATTTGAAATTGCTGTTGACCATCATTAAAACAAGGCCAGTCCATGATGGTTGCAGGATCTGGTTGGTGAACAACTGTCCCCCATTGTTGGACCATGGTTGGACTATTGTTTGCCATCCCCAAAACATGGATGGATAACTACTGGACCAACACCACCCCATGGCCAAACCATGGCAGGTAGTTGGGCATTTGTCGGATCATGGTCAGATGCCAACCACCACTATCTCCTTTCTAAATGGAGCGGGGAAAAGGTTGAATAAAAAGGTTGGAGATGAAAATTTTAATTTCCTCTCCTCCCCTTTACGTGGAAAACTATTGGTCACAACTCTCCCTTCTTCTCTCCTCTCCTCTCCTCACTCACTAGGATAGCACATTAAAATCTTCCTGGAACATTAGCCTTTCTATTTCTTTTTTCTATTATACTTTATTGTTTATCTTTTACACTTAAGAAGCTTATCCCAAATATTTGATTTTGATTTCAGATCACTAATGATATTCACAAGGAGAGGCTTGCTGTGGTATGCATTCTTTCTATGCATATTTTCTTGTTAAACCTTATATTCTCCTAAATATTATCACATTGTTACACTCAATGATTCTTAAAGTTCCTAGATAATTTGAGGACTTTTTCCCCATACCTAGATATGATTTATTCTCCACATAGTACAATATAAGAACAGAAAGGTACAAATTTCTTACAAGCAACACCAATACATGTGATGCCTTTAGTACCAATTCATCAATACTACATCAAATAGTGCATCATCATGTTGCTTATTAAGTATGTTCCATTTCTTGCAAATTTTTGTTTTGCTGTCGAAGTATATTGCTTATCTTTCTTGATAGTCTTCATGATTTTGAGTGAGTAAAATATTATATAGATTGCAAGCGAGCTAGACTAGCTACCACAATTCAATTAATATCAGCTAATCCTTCCATATGGCTAATTGGATTATTTGGTTAACAATGGTTTTAAATAAAGAACATAAAATGACCAGAAAATAGAATGAAAATGGATTTTTTTTTTTTTTCAAATTCTTCTCCCTTATTCCTTTACGATCCTCCATCTTGATTCTACTTTTGAATTTGACACAACTACAATCCCACATCATGGGATGGTTGATTCCTTATTGAAATAAACTTTAGCCTGTTTGAGTTGTCTTTTCATCACAATGCAAATGAAAAAGTGGATAAATCCATTTCCCCCGTCGATGATCCTAATGGGATTGCATGCCTTTGTTAATGTTCTTCAAGAGAACATCCAAAAGATTAATATTGTAAAGTATTATTGATGGTTGGATGAATATAATGATCTCTTTCGTAAACCATACATGAGCGAATCTCTAGAATTCATAAAATAAAAACAATAATAATTTTTAAAAATTTGATAAAAAAATTCTAAATTTCGAACACTTGATTTTGTTTACATTATTATTCTTCTCCTTCAAGAAGAATTCAACTCTTGACAAATTATCGCCATCTTTTTTCTGATAGCCTCTTCCAACAAATGAGCAAACGTTACATTACTTGCATTTCTTTTTAGTCCTTCATGAATCGAGCATTATCTTAATCATCTTCTTTATGCCTTTACTTTTCCATGATTAAGAAAATGCTGAGTTATTACAAGATGGAAACTTAATTTTCATATCAATTATATTCAATTTCTAGAAATGATTATGTTCATGATAAGATTACTATTAAGATAAAATAATTTTAAAAATGTCTACATTGCTGCCACATAACCATATAAAGCATATGTGATCTAGATATACAATTAAAAGAGAAAAAAAATCTTCTTTGGTTCATTTGAACCAATCCAAAATGAAGCAAATTATTATCCTATTTGATAGCTTATAATTTTATAAAATAAAAGACTCAAACACTTGTTTTATAAATAATTTGCACTCTCTCTATATAAGCTATTGTAAGTGTTAATTAATTTGGATTGATATATTTTAGGTGTTTTAATTGAAGAATTGACATTATTTTAATATGAAAGTATGGACTTGAAGGTTGATAAATTTATGTTATTATATGCATACTAGTTATATATATAATATTATTTCACTATTTAATTGGATATGCCTCCACATACCCACATATGCACTATGGAGAATGCTTACTCCATATTATTTGTGAATGCTTTTTTAAACCCTTACAATAAAGAAAGATGATGATAAAATTATTTCAGAAAGGTTGTAAATTGTCACATCCTGAGATATAATTTCCACTTAGTAGGAGGTATCCCGCAAAATGTTATAATAAGCAATTAAGAGTCATACAAACAATTATAAACTCATAACTCAAGACAACCAAGAAGTTTAAAAAACCATATACATATTTATCATTTTTTTTTATAGAAAATCCAATAGTATCTGAAGACATAATAAAGCAAAATAATATGCTATAATAAAACCGAGGATCTTTGAGCAAGTCTAAGTACTAGCCGAAACCAATTATTACTTAAAGAGATTATCTTTGCCAACAAAATTGAAGGATAAGGAAAAATAGAAAGTAAATAAAAATTTGCTAAGTGCGTAAAGAGAAAAAATGTGCACGAATTTAATCTTGATTAAGAAATCAAGTAAATCACAATTTATATTACTACTTTAAGTTCTCATATGAGTTATTTGATATATATATTCTTTATTATTATTTTTTAATATATATATATATATATATCAGTGTTTTCAATAGCGGCAGATAGCGCGCTATGTAGCACGCTATCGCGCTATGTAGCACGCTATCGCGCTATGTAGCACGCTATCGCGCGCTACGATCAGCGAACGCTACAAAGCGTTCGCTGATTAGCGATTGTCCCGAA
>JBBUKS010000095.1:4539870-4553790 GCA_038050645.1 Hedychium gardnerianum | reverse complement strand
AATAAGGAACAAACTAAATGAGAAAGGTGAAATCATTAGGAACAAAGCTCATCTTGTAGCTCAAGATTTTAGTCAAGTAAAAAGATTAGACTATGATGAGACATATGGCCCCGTAGCAAGACTTGAATCAATTAGGATGTTATTAGCCTGCACCGCCCACAAAGGTTTTAAATTATTTCAAATGGATGTAAAATCAACATTCTTAAATGGAGTCATCAAAGAAGAGGTTTATGTCACCCAACCACTAGGATTTGAAAAACTAGATAACCCCAGTCATGTACTAAGGCTTAAACGAGCACTTTATGAACTGAAACAAGCTTATAGAGCCTAGTATAAAAGATTATCTACTTAATTTCTAAAGGATTTAGGCAAGGAAAAGTTGATCAAACTTTAAACATCAAAACTCATGCTAAAGATATCTTTATTACTAAAGTATATGTAGATGATATTATTTTTGGGTCAACAAATAGTTCAGTTATAAAAGATTTCAAGATCACTATGGAAAGTGAATTTCAGATGAACCTAGTAGGTGAACTTAACTATTTTCTAGGACTAGAAGTTGAACAAACTAGCGAAGACATTTATGTTTACCAAACTAAGTATGCTAAAGATCTAGTTAAAAGATTCGAAATGAAAAATTCTAAAGATCTAGCAACTCCAATGGCCTTAAATGGAAAATTAGATAATGACCCAAGTGAAAAAAAGTGTTGATGTCAAGTACTATAGAAGTGCAATAGGTGGACTCTTGTACCTAACTACTAGTCGACCTGATATTCTTTTTCCAGTGGGTATGTGTGCAAGATTTCAATCATGTGCTAAAGAATCACACATAACTATAGTTAAGGAACTCAAAATGTAGGACTATGGTATCCAAGAATGAGCAACTCTGACTTAGTAGGTTTTACGAATTCAAACTATGTAGGATGCAAGTTAAACAGAAAAAGCATTAGTGAAAGTTGTCAATTTCTAGGGCAAACTCTAATCAATTGGAGTAACAGAAAACAACATTGTATAGCTCTATCCACTAGTGAAGATGAGTATGTTGCTAAGGGTGGATGTGTAGCTCAATTATTGTGGATAATGAATACACTTAAAGATTATGGACTTATTACAAAAAAGTCCAAGTTCTAATAGATAACATTAGTTCTATTAAATTAACTAAAAAATTTGATACATCATTCTATAACCAAACATATAGAAGTCAAACATCACTTTGTTAAAAAACACATATCAAATGGGGACATTGAACTCAAATATGTTGAATTCAAGTCTAACATAGCAGATATATTCACAAAACCCCTGATAGAAGCCAAGTTTAGCACACTTAGAAGGAGACTTAGCCTGTTCAAGATAGACTAGCTTCTAATTTGAGTTAACATTGTATTGACCAGTGCTTGGCTTTACTTTTTTTATGTTTGTTTGCTCCATTATCTGTCTTAACTCTTGCATATTATCTATGACTTAATCATATTCCAGTTTTCTTATTTAAGTAATATTATTTCTATCCCTTTTCTATTTTAACCTATTTTTGATACATGAAAAAGGAGAGAAATTAAATTCAAGGGGAGTTATGATTAAGGAGAAGTTAAAATTTAAACTTATATATTCATGTATGATTGCACGTAATGTTATTTTCTGTTTCATACATTAAATATAAATCACAATTATTTCTTAATTATGATTTTTTTTACTAACTTTAACTTAGTTTTTATACTATCAAAAAGGAGAAGATTGTTGGTACTGGAAGCATAACATTTAACCCAATATTTTGATGTATGACTAAGGTTAAAGTTAAGTTTATTAAGATCTAACGGATCGTTGTCAAGTATGTAGGTGTAGGTTTTTTGATAAGAGAAAAAGTCCTAGCGAGTAAAACTAGGCAGCGGAAAAGTCCTAGCGAGTGAAGCTAGATGACAAAGTCTTAGTCGGGAATCAAGCAGGAGCTAAGTCTTGGGAACCAAGAAGACAAATTCAAGTGTGTGAAATCAGCTAGGAGCTGATTACTTGACAAACAAATTCAAGTGTGTTGAATCAGCTGAGAGCTTTGGCAGACAAATCCAAGTATATAGAACCAGCTGGGAGTTAATTGCTTGGCAGACAAGTCCAAGTGTATGGAATCGGCTGGGAGTTGATTCTTTGACAAACAAGTACAAGTAGAAGCAGTCAGGAGTTGTGGCTTGACAACCTAAACAAGATGAGTCAAAATCTAGTCAAGTAAGTGTGAGTAACTATAAATACTATATTCTACTCGTTACGTATAACAATTATAGGGAAGCATAGTTCGACATTTTCAGATGACCGGAAGGAGTTCGGGATGACTGGCTGGTGATAACCCTCAACAGGTGAAGTCGGAGAGTCTAGGCAACTGTAGCTGGTTTGGGGCGACCAGATTGTATGTGCTACCGTAGAAGCTTTCAGACGACCGGGAGATGAAGTTATCAACAACCCGAGCGAGTCAGATCAAGATCAAATTTGACCCCTTTACAGGCAACGTATGGCTTATAGTCAATCGGGTAGCTCAGTTAACGTTATCTATCAGATAGACGTTGTAGACACTTCAGCATGATTCAGGCGACCGAGAAAACTCTAGTCGACTAGAATGTGCCACGTCAGCAATAGAGAGAGGCTATATAAGGTCCTCGAGGCAAAGCTTAGAAATAATTAATTCACGCAATTCATTCTCTATGCTCGTGATCTCTGTGATGCGACTTCGACACACTGCAACCCGTGCTTCATTTTTTATTAGCAACATCTAGAGTAAATTTCATATTTATTGTGTTGCCTTATTTTTAATACTATAGTTAATGTTTAGATTCTTTTTCTATAAGATTTCTTCACTTAGGAGAAATTTATAAATAAGAATTATATTTTTATTATTGTTGTGTGTGCCTAGTTTCTGCCTTGATTTAACTGTGCTTAAGTTGCATTTCTGATTTAATTGATAAACTATTAGATTAATATTTATTTTCGCTGTACTATTACTCTATTTATTATTTCTTGAATTATCAATTCTTAAAATTTATTTCATAATGCTATTCACCCCCCCCCCTCCCCACTCTAGCATCGAATTTGATCCTACATAAAGCACTTGTGTGATGAAGATGGTAGGCCAATAGTGTATATGTTATTTTTCCTAACTCCTAACAAGGTAAATCTTGGTTCCTTAATAGATTTAACAATATATTCATCAGAAAGAAATTCTACCCTATATCCAATATCACAGAGTTGACTAATACTAAATAAATTAAAACTTAAATTTTTTATAAAATAATAAATAAATGAATTTAAAACTATGTTACCTGACCCGAATACCTTCAGTTTTTCATTGTTTCCAAAGTAAACTGTTCTCATTTCTTTGAACTTGAGGTGAACATCTCTTGGTTCTCGTTCATGTGTTTGGAATATCTGCTATCCGACATCCATTCATGTTAGACTTGACTTGCTGAGTTGTTTGAGTCTGACTTGGCCATAAGTGTGGTGTAGTAGATTTGCTCTGATTCAGCTTCTTTATTTTCTTCACTTAACTTTTTTCAAAATTCTTTAGCATCTTTGAATGATCCAACTTTCTCAAGTTGAGTTTTAAGTTGGACCACAATGAATGATGGTAGTTGTTCTTGCATTAGCTTGGGCAGTCTTGTTTGTCCATGAGTCGAACCCGCACAGGTCACCTTTTAGGTTTCTTGGCAGATTGATCCCATCTTGGATAATTCTCCAATATTCTAGGTCTTTCTTGAGAATTTCTTCCGTCCTTCACTTCCAATGGGAAAAATTATTGTCATCAAAAAGAGGAGGATAGGTTGTGCTGAAACATTCTTACAAAGCCATGAAATTGAATATATTTTCAAGATTTTTGCAAAATTTGGGTAATTAGCACAAAAAAAATAGCAATCAAATTGTTTAAGTTGAATTGGAGCTAGGTCGGGATTATTGTTTGGTTTGGATTTGATCGGGTTGTAATTAGGGTTTAGATTTGGCTCGGGCTAAGCTCAAATTAAGATTATTGTAAATTCATTTGAGTTTGATCTGACTCAAAATGCAAAATTTGACCCTAGTAGATTCAGGTTTTACTTTGGGTTAATTATATAAAAAATTTCTAAATTAGTTTCCAGGTCGTAGCGAGGCATAGAGACCTTCTTAATCGGATCAACTTGACTAACTTTAAGAATCTAGCACTTGACTAACTTTAATACAACTCTTAGTCTAACTGATTTAGAATGAGCTAAGATAACTTCAGCTAGTTCATCTTAAATAGATGCATTAGGTAGGGTACACCTTACCTAGCCTAAACACCTAATCAAAGTTCTCTAACGTACTATCAACTCAATCTGTTCTGATACTAATTTGATAGGATATAATTCAACGCTAAAGGGGATGGATAGAGTTTAAGAATTTTACAAGTGATAGTATGAATTCTAAATAAAAATTTAAAGTATGCAACGAAATAAACAAAACTAACTTAAACACAAATTTGATCAAGTGAAATATCTATAACGATCATGCAAGCACATATCAATCTAGGATGCAGAACTTCTATAATGCTTAACATAATAATATGTTGAGCACAAAAAGCTTGAACAACCTAATTAGATTTTGATCACAAAGAGCATGCAAGAACTAATTTAGACTTTGATTACCAAGAGCATGCAAGTATAACTTTAAAAAAAAAATTGAGCACAATGCTAAGACACGCACGATTAAAAAATTATGATTCTTATTTCAAAATTTTCCTTTCTAGAAAGTCTCTAAAGATAAAAAAACTTCAAAAAAAATCTAAAAATGTTATTAAGCAAAAAGTATCAGAACAAGTATACGACAACAATAAAAATTACAATTACAAGCTCTTGGTTGTCGATGATCGTTAGTGTTCATGAGTGCAGCGTGTCAACACGGAGCACAAGAAGCTTTTCGAAGAGCATAGAGAGAGTAGTCAATAAATTGATTCTCAAACAAGTGTCTCGAGTCTCCTTTTATAGAGCCTATGTCGATGCTGACATGGCACTATTTCGGTCGACTGAACAATGAGGAGATGGCTGCAAACTTTATCTGATAGATAACAGCGTTTGCGGTCTTCGATCGATTGGACTCCCTCTGGTTGTCAAGAGCTTGGTCAATCGCTAATCTTGACTGACTATCCCGGATCGCTGGATCTCGTCATCTCTAGTCGCCTGGAAGCCTACTATGGTCGCTTGGACTCCAAGGTCGCCCTGCTCCTTGCTCTGATCTCCTAGAACCTCCTGACTCCGTCAGTTGAGGTTATCCCTAGCCAGTCATCCAGACTCCCTTTGGATCACCTAGAACCATCAAAAATATTTCCCAACAAAATGTGACACATAATGAATATGATGGTCGAATAAACGTTACTCGTACGTACCTTAACTAGATGTTCAACTCTCAGCTGACCCATCTAAACTTAGTTGCTAAGACTCAACTTCCAACTGACTTGCTTAGATTTGTTTGTCAAAACCTCAGCTCTCAGCTAACTCCCCTTGGACTTGAGTCATCTAATTTTCAACTAGGATTTTCTTGTCTGATTCTCAACTGGGTTTTCCACTATCTAGTTTCGCTAGGACTTTTACTGCAGGGTTCCCAACCAAGTCTTCTTTGCCTATCCCACTAAGGCTTTGCCTCTACCTGATTCCTAACCAAGACTTTAGTTGCCTAGTCCCACTAAAACTTAGTCATTGCCCGATTTCAATCAAGGCCTCCTTAATTGTTAAGTTATCTGCACCTACACGCTTAACACAATTTCGCTATATCACAAAATAAGATAAACTTTAAATTTAATCATACATCAAAACTTTGATTTGATATGATGCTCCTAGCACCAACAACCTTTGGCCCCTAGACCACTCAATATCCTCCTATGATGAGAATTAGTTGAGCATGAGAATTCCTCGAATGATATATTCTTATTTTCTATAAAATCAACCCTAAAATTTTCTATAATTTAAGAAATTATTTCTTTATATTTTTAAAAAAGTATATAATTGGTTAACTGTAAGGTTCTACTTATTAACAAAATAAAATATGCAAATAGTAAACGGAAAACAAAGCCTAACCTCAAAGTAAAGAAGGAAATTTATCCATTAAGGGGATGAACAGCTCGATCATTCTGGTCAGGCATGAAGGTGGGAGGTAAAAAAAAACTCTAGTTGAACTTAATCTACAAGGACTAATGCAGACGGTCTCTTGTACAACCTCGTTGGATTTGAGAGGTCAAGGAGGATCTCACTTGTCACAGAGTAAAAGGTATGTCAAGAAAAGGATGATTGTAGCCACAAAATTACTAGAGAAACCTCAAGAGCTCCACCAAATTAAGTATTAATTAGACGAGAAGTTAAGTTGAGTCGACTCCTAAGAATCTCATATTTAACACATTGAGATCATCTTTGATCTCGCATGGAGCCATCAAATTGTCGCATGAGTCAAAAAAAAAATGGCATTGTGCCAAAAAAATCCTACAACACAGCGAAAGATCAGCATTAATAGAAGGGTAACATGTGACAGCAAGACGCCTTTTCCCCTACAAATAGGACCTGCTACAATAACAGGAGTCCTAACCTTTAACATCATGCTATGCCTACGGCAAGCATTAGCAGCCTCGAGGGGCATATAAAGACAAGGGAGTTCATTTTCATGTCCCATCCACTTTGGCCAAGCCTCGCCCACCACTCACCTCAGGTCATACCAGGTACCTCAAATGGTTAGGATCCACATCAACTAATCTAAACAGCTCGCCCTGGCACCTCAATCGAAGTGCCTTCGCCTCAGATGATGATGACGTTGTAGAATACTTCATACTGTTGATCACATGTTCACTTCAGATGACACCGCGACATTATTACCCAAGACCATCCACCATTGGTTCTCAGTCAAGTTGCATCTGCAACCCTCCAATCCAGCCTCATCTCATATTGTATCCATCCAACCCAACTCACTAGATCTGTGTCAGATCTGACTTTGTGTTCATTTGCTAAGCCAACCACATCATATCTAACGTAAATGAAAAATTACCACGACAAATGCATCAAAATTCTGGTTGAAAACAAATCAGTTATTACTGTAAGAATAACTGAAACAAATCAGTTATTCTGGTTGAAAACACATCCTTCAACATCAACGCCAGCATCCGTATTTTTCTCATTGTCACATGCAGAGATGCTCAATTATGAAATAAACCTAGTCTCGACATTGTTTAGCAATGTCCATCTATCTTTTGATCATTATACTGTAAGAATGTTTGTTTTGGATATATATATATATATATATATTTATTTATTTATTTATTTATTTATTTATTTAGTGACACTCTTACTTTTGGAGCGATTAAATTTTGACAAACATGATCACCGGAGTAAGGTGGGCAAGAAAGTTATCAATTGACTGCCAGCGCAAAGATGTTCCTCATGAAGGTAGGGTTATTTGAACAAAGAGAATGCTTGCTCCGGTGTCCCTTTTTTCATAACTTCATTCTTTAATCTGACGCTTGCTGAATTCACAAATTCTACGATGTACTTTGTGAAGTTGTTCAGTACAGAAATGTGGCGATGTGCACGGGCCACACATGAGGTAAATGACATTCCCAAGAGGCCTTATGTAAAGACCATCTGCACGAAGCTGTTGGACCAGGGAACTCGCAAACAATGAAGCGTATCTGCATGGACACTGGACCATCAATACGCTAAAGAAAATAATATACGTTGCAGAAGTTACAATTGTCAATAAACTTATTGAAACGATAGGCATGGTGAAATAAGAGTAATAGCAAGACCTACTGAGTCTTAACATAAACCATGAGGGTTCGTTTGGTTGAGGGTTATTATTGATAACTTTGATTATCCACTTGAGATTATGTTATTTAATCCTGTTTGGTTCAAGTATGAATGATTCCCAGGTAATGAAGCATGTCCGCCACATCAACAAATAGGCATATAACCCGAAATACGATTACCTCGAAAGTGAGGTTTTAAGCGATTCCGGGATCAACAAAAAAAAAATCCAAAATTATTCTCTGATATTTGCTTCGGATGTAAGAGTTCAAGGTGTGGCGATGCGGCCGAAGGCGAGCCCACGACTGGACTGAGTGCCCCTTCGCGCACCCCGGCGAGAAGGCTCATTGTCATGACTCTAGAAAGCAACAGTACTCTGGCACCCCCTTCCCAGAATTTCGGAAGGCCGGCGGGTGCAAGCACGGCGACACTTGCAAGTTCGCACACAGAGTGTTCGAGTGTTGGCTCCACTCGGAGTGATACTGCACCCAGCACTAGAAGGAAGGCATGGCCTGCCTCCGCCACAACTGCTTCTTCGCCCACACCCCCAACCAGCTTCGCCTGGTGCCGCCGCCACCGCAGTACAGTGTTCCCCGTCGACCGCGGCCGCCAAGTCGAACTTCCTACAAATGTACCTCACCAATACTCTGGCTCCATCGCCTATGTCTCCGTTGACCGAGTCGCCGCCAATATAGTCGAGCAGCACGAAGTTGCGACGAGCATCGTGGCAAGACGGCTCGTCGATGAACAAGATCATTGCCTCGTTGAGGCAACTACAACTGGCAAAGTCGGTGCCCAGCTCCTGGGCGTTCTCGGTGATCGGAAGCGGCGGCAGGTTCTCCTCCCCTATGGCAAGTTCTCCTCCCACAGCGACCGACTAGAGGAAGAGAGGGCTCCGAAGAGGGTCGAGTCATGGAGGCCCCTGAGGGCGAAGATGTTCGAAAGACTGAGCAAAGAAAACATCTTTGAGATGGCAAAAGTCGCAACGTCGGACATGTAGTGGGTTTCCGAGCTGCTCCAAAAATCACAAGAAATGGAGAAGAATCTTAGAAACCTAAACCATCATCCTCATTCTTTGTCACCATTTTTTGTTCTTTTTATTTTTAGAGATATACTTCCAAGGGTAATATAGTAAAATATTAAACTAGGTTATATACTAAAACATCCAAATAAATAAGTTTTTGTTGCATTACCAGGGTTGAACCAAACAACATTAGATTATATTTTATTCTTCATAACGTTGGTTAAGTGATTACCTAGTAATAGGTAATCACATAACCATGGTTATGAATGATAACTTGAACCAAACGCATTTCATGACTGGACTTTGATAAGCTACATAACTCAATGCATTTTGAGTAGCTTATTAGTTTTACCTAAAGGAAACTGTATTATTAGCTGAATTGGAATAGTACCATACCCTGCATCAGAGCCATCAGATTTGAGTTGAAAAGCAAATAGAGTCCCAAGAACTACTACTCTTTCTACTGCAGGAAGAGCAGATATCGTCTGAACAAGTTTCTTGTCCCACAACTGCAATAGTATCACATAAACACATTAAATAAGATCAAACAAATTACTCCGTTGGATTATTTGAGGTTGTACTAAAAAACAAAACACCTATATCTTAGTTCTGGAAGGTTCAGCTCTAACTGATACATTGGATAAACTTGTCAATGGAAAGAAAACACAAATGATCACTTATTCATCTTTATAATATCAATGTGAAAAAACCAGCAAAGTGAACATGATAAATTTATATTGTTCCAGTATTTTACAAAATAATAAAGATCATGCAATTAGGATCAGCACCAAGCAATGCATATGGTAAATATAAGGGTTAATACGTTGATCTAGCACAACCTTAATCGTTTTCTGTTTTCAGTAATTAGGATCAGCACCAAGCAATGCATATAGTAAATACAAGGGTAAATACACTGATCTAGTATAACTTTAATGGTTTTCTCAAATCTAGTACAACCTTTCATTATCTAATCTAGCACAACCTAGAACATTTTGTGTTAAAATTCAGTATCCATCAGATATCCATTCATGTTTCCGTTAACAAGATGACATGGCATTAACTTATTATTTGTCAACTCAATGAATTGTATATGGATTAATATTCCTTCCATAACAGCCTCCTCCTTTTCCTTCCAAGCACTCACCCCACCTCCCATCTCCTCTGCTGTTGTTTCCAACAGATCCACTCACCCCGCAGGGCAGTGCAGGTGGCTGACTGAGGTACCTCTCACTCCCACACAGCGCCACTGCTAGATGGAGGAAGAAGCCAACAGGTAAGAGGGAGGAAGTGGTGGGAGGTGAGATCATGAGATAATGTGTATTATAAAATGTTGTAAATGTGCCAGGAATATTCTGTAAACTGCATAAAAATTGCAGCAGAGATGATTATGATATCATAGTTGACCTATCAATCTAAAAGGCAATACACCTCTCAGCTTGGATTTGGAATTAGGGTTTTCTTTCAATCCAGCACAATTTTACCACTTAACTGCAAATCAAGGGGCCAAAAATTGCAATTTAGATGCAGAACCAGCATAATGCACACATTAAAAGCAACATCAAGATCTACAAAAACCAATATTTCCCCAAATCAACTCCGCAGATCCTAAAAAACGAAAAAGGGATCAAGCCCACCACCTTGGAATGTGGGGTTGCTGTAGGACTTCAAATCATTCCTGTCAAAGCCTTGTGCCTTGTTGATCATCTCCATCGTCTTTCACACTGCTGCTGTACAGCACCTGATCATCCACGGCCGGCACCGCTACATCCCATGGAGCCCTCTCAAGAAGCTAACGAACCTCAACATGTTCTCTACTCCACCTATAGATCTCTCTCTTTTCCCCTCCAAAATAATTTCTGGGAATTGAAAGTGGAAGCCAAAATAAATGTGGGAATCAGCCATGTTAATTTGGAGATTACACAGAAGGAGAAATGGGCAGACTGAAAAGAACTAGAGCTGTGAGTACTACCATTTGATATATCAACAAGAGAGTAAGGGGAGGAGCACTATGTTTGCTTCATGGATGTGCTGGGAACAGCAGAAGGGGAGGTGGGAGGTAGGGTGAGTGATAGAAGAGGAGGCGGTCTTGGAAAGAGAGATTTGAATATAATCCACACAAGCATTAAAATATACAATTTATTGCCATGCATGCCATTTTAATGAAAAGATGAATGGACATCTATGGGATGCTAGATTTTAACACAAAATATATAGGTTGTGCTAGATTAGATAAAAATGAAAGATCATTTTAGATTTGATAAAACATTAAAGGTAAGATCAATGTATTATGATAAAATTATGAAAGAACACCTAAATCACCAGAAATGAATATTAATCTATAGATGTGTTCTGCTTAGAGAGCTAGATTCCTATGCTTGATTGACTCATCAACTAAAACTAGCAAACTTTCTGAGTTTCTCTATTTAATTATAGATTTCAAAGCAGGAATATTACATGATCTTAAGAATCCCTTGTTAATCGAACAATAACAATGATCAAGTAAACGGATCTCATGTTGAGACTTTTGGGAAGATGAACTCACACTTACTAGAAACACTCTAAGTAAACAAAATGCTTCTAATTTTATTTTTTTTTATTTCTTTCAGCACCAACACTCATTCCACAACAAATGCTCCCTAACTAATTGATGCAGCACAAGGACTGATTGTTAGTAAATTTGTGGAGTAGGAATCTGAAAGAGAGTGATTGTTTGAAGGTTTGGTGGAGTAGAAATCTGAAATTTGAAGTACATAAGTGTAGAAAGGTTATAAAAAGTTAGGCATCACAACTAAGGAGTGCTAGGCATCACACAATAGGGGATTGCTTCACATAATCTGAAAAAAAGTGTTAAAAACTCACTTTCTATATCTTATTCCAGCAATACAGCAACAAATTTATACAACTAGATGTACTCTTTAATATAGAAAATTTGAAAGACTCTTGATTGACGCTTCTATTTCCCAAACATTGAAAATTAAAACACATTGAAATTGCTAAAAATTGCTGACGATTGATGGGAATTCATGGTTGACTTTTCAACTTACAAACTTTTGACTTTTCAACTTTAGAATTGCTCCCAAATAGGCTCATCATTTTCTGAAGTATGTCAAATTAAAAGTTGGGCTTTGGGTTTTCATTTTTGCATTTATAAACTTTTAAAGGGGATTGTCATTTATCTCCATTACTAATTTCTGTTGGTTATACTTGTTAGTTAACCATCTACCTGGTAGTTTTTTTATTATTAGATAAAAAATCAATACAAGCGATTGTTGCCTGCAACGACTTGCAAGGGAGCATGAGTTCTGATTATCAACACTAGAAGTAAACAAAATATTTCTAGCTTAATTTTTTTTTTACTTTTCAGTGTCAAAATAACCATTTAGTCCACATCAAATGTTTCCCAAGCAATATTTTTTAGTTATTAATTATTTAACCCTGGATCTATTAGCCAAATAAAAAATCAATATTCTAGTGGTTACCACCCGCACCCACTCACAACCCCTCGCCAAATGCCACCATTGCACACCCTTACAAATGATCCCCTCTACACACCCTCGCAAAGTTAGCCACCACCTGCCACCCTCATGAAGAGCCCACCAGCTCATGGCAGGCTAAGCTTATTCAAGGCTCAAGGTGAAGGTAAGGGAAACTATTAGACCTTCTCGAATTTAATTGCTCAGTTCTATGTCTACTATTTCATGGGGAGAATTGCTAGACCAACAGGTGGAGACTCGATAAGCATCCTTGGTCCGGATTTCCGCAAGGCTAGTAAGTGCATAAGACGGTAAGCCTGAAAGTCTTATTTAAGGATACCCCATGGTAGTAGCCTAAGGTGAAATATAATAAGGCGACCGAATCTGTTAACTAATTGCAAAAGACTGCAGTGCAACGTAAGTCTCAAGTGTGAGCCGTAGCCCGTCAGGTGAGCATGAAAGTTTTATGGATTCCTAAGCTGTAAGTATCAACCAAAGGTTATGACTGAAACATTTGAGCAAAATATAAGAGAATGGTATAACAAGTCCTGAACCGTAAACCTTGAATATCTTGATCTCGCTGAAAACCAAAACCCAAAGCTTTCAGAAGTAGCTAACAACGTAGGTGTTGTATTTGATAAGGTCTGCCTTTTGTCAAAAGTCTCACTAAAACATTTCTACCAATTAAGTGAGGAAAATAGTTCGTTAAGAGCAGAAGTAGCCCAGCTACGAACTGCTGTTCACCACTTAGAAAAGGAAGTTTATAACCAGAAACCACTGTCAAAACAAGCAGTTGATTGTGGAAATCTCAAAACAACCCAAGCTGGTTGAAGAACAAGCCTTGAAACTCACTGAGGAGTTAAAACATAGTGTTAAGAAGGTTGAATACCTCATCAACGAGGTAAAAGGCTTGATTGGCGGATGAGTGGAGACTGGATTAAGCAATCCCAGTCTGAAGAATATATTAACGCGTCCAAGGCTACTGAGTTAATAGACTCACCAACAATTGGTTTTGTTAAACCATTTGACCTTAAAACAACCTTTGACATTCAAAGGGCGTTAGTAAAACAAAATAACACCCTTATATCTTTGGTAATATCATTTTCTTCACAAGTGACTAAGCTTGAAGAACAAATTAGCAGTATTCGAAGAAGTCTTCCTGCAGTTACACCAACAAAGGAACTCGAAATTTCCATCGACGAGTTAACCAAGAAGATTGGTGGATTAAATTTAGGAACAGAGCAAGCAGTTCCTAAAAAGGGAGGTGCTCTTTTAATATTTAAAAATCCTTCAGATATATTGAAGTAGGAAAATGAGCACATCAAGACCCCCAGCGGTATCCACAGCGGTTACTACAGTTCCTAGTTCTGAAGACCAAATTCGGGACTACCGCCAGAACCAGAGAACACTATACAACTTATGGAGAGTATCCCCAAACCATAGAAGATTCAGAAGGACCATAGAAAGCCAGTTGAGCCCGGAACAACAACTGGAAATTTCTAGGTCACAAAGAGCCGGGATGGTTCCAGCGGAAATTCTCTACTCAACAGGCTTTCAGGCTGCAAATCATCGGGTATATCAGCACTACTCGGAGGAAGACATCTTATGCACTGGAGAGAATCAAGTGGACTTGCCACTTGTTACTGACCAAAGC
>JBBUKS010000095.1:4527576-4539770 GCA_038050645.1 Hedychium gardnerianum | reverse complement strand
CTTATTCCTCAATCATAGTGTGAGCATCTGTAAATCTTTCTCAAGGAGAAATAAATTCTGGGTTTTATCTCGGGTTTAGTTTCAACATTCTGAGACTTGTGAATAGTTGGCCTGCCTTGCCCCTCAAATTGAGTCTGAGATCACCTATGCCTTTGCCCCTCTCAAGAGCTAGCTTTTACCCCCTATAATTAACTCTTCCCCTCCAATCATGCACAGTCACACTCCTCTCATGACAAATTCCACCCATTCTATAAATATCCTTCCCTCCTCCCTTGACATGGGCAGCAAGGCACCAACTCCTGCATCCCTTTCTAGCCATGCTAACAATCCATCGATCCTTCTCTCTCATGCAAGCAACAGCTCCTCTATCAAACATCTTTGTTTTGTGAACAATTGAAAGAGATCATCCATAGTGAGTTATGCAAGCAGCAAGGAATCTCTCCCTCCATTTGATGTAGCACAAGAAGAAATCAAAGTGAACATCCTCATGAAGATAACTCTCATACAAAAAAAAAACAAAGTATAAATTTTTATTAATTAAAAGATACTGGGACTACTTTATTGACTCAACTCTAATGAAAACTAATAAATAAATAATCAATCGAAAACAATGCTAGATCATAGTTAGGAACACAGTTACTCCTGTAATACTAAAAGCAAAATCATTTGTACCCTAAATTGCTAGATACTTCAAAATTTTACAAAACAATTATATCAGTTTAAAATTCAGTTAGACTCCAATTTGTTTTCATTTTTACATCTCTCTTTCACAAAAAAGAACTTGATCTCATCAAGTGGGGAGATGAGATTATCCAAATTAAGTATGGTTGCACGACACATAGGTGTGAAGTGGGGGGACGGCTTTGTAGATGTGGATCAGGCAGCTACTGGTCCATTTCAAGTAGCTCAAAAGCAAGCCACCGAATTTTGTCCTAATCTAGGTATTATGAATCTCCAGAAGTCCTTTTTGATGGACTGACTACCTTTGGGTGCTTCTATCAAGGAATATCATCGCTTGAGAATCTACAATATGCTAAATCAAAGGAGTGGTTTTAATCAAGGATGGGAGTTCAAGAAGCGATATTAGTAGAGCATGACAAATCAATGGACAAAGAGAATGACTTGAATGTCTCAAGACATGGCAATAAATCCTTAGCATTCAAAATTGAACTAGTGTTCAAATTAGTAGGCAATTCAATACTACATGCATTAGATCCAATTCTTCTCATAATTTGGGAGCAAAGAAACGAGTATGAAATTTTTTGAATGAGATTTTAGGAAAATATTTGGGGCAAATGTGAATAGCCATATAATCATATACATTACACTCCTTAAATTTTATAGGACTCATTTATCAAATGTGAAGGGGAGGCTTGGCGTAACGATAAAGTTGTTGCAGTGTCATGAGTTCGAGTCGCGAAAACAATCTTTTGCAAAGCAGGGTAAGGCTGCGTAATAGACCCTTCCCCGAGACCCGACATTAGTGGGAGCTTCATGCATCAAGCTGCCCTTTACAAGTATCAACATGAATTTCTCTAATATGCTTGCTAATATTCTCAATTGACTGAGCTGAATAAGTAGAAGATAAAGGAATCAAATTAATAGGTTAACAAAGCTTTAAACCCTTACACAATTTTAAATGGACTACAAATTGCAGATTTGTTTACCGAATTACTAAATAAATTTGGCAAGTGACAAAATTCCAAATACTCAATTTTTCACCCACTAAACAACTAAGTTTCTTAAACCACTAACGACGACCTCAATGTATCTATTAGTTTGTGGATAAAAAACAATAAAATCTTAATACTTCCAGAGTTACCAAAAATAATTGACAAATTTTACATTCCTATCTAAATCTACATGTGGATAACTCATGCAACCTAACAATTTTCCTGAAGGACTTGGCTATCTGTGATGCATTAATGGTTTTGTTAATGGAATAAAATGTGTCTTCTTTGAAAATCGATCTACCACTTCTAAAATATAGTTGTGGCTCCGGTTGATTAGGGGTATCTAAAAGGAACTTCATATTAAGGAATCGATAGTTGTGTGTAAAGACCAAGCTTCATGGGGAATCAATAGTAGTGTGTACGACCAATGTTTTGCCTAGTTTCTATAGTCTAGCATGTGTGAAACCATGATACAATCTGCGCAACATCTTGTCACAAGGAGGGCCAGTGAAACTAAACTAAAACAAGTTTGACGGTCTTATTCTTCCTAAAATGTCCAACTAGACAAACTATGTGCATTTTCTAAATAACTTTGAGGTCCTAAAATGCACAAATGTGCGTCTTTAAATAGGCAATTATCTCTAATCACAAAATTAACCAAATTATGGCAATTCACTTCTTTAACAGAAAAATTACCTAAAGTTAGGAAAAGAGACATTCATATTTACCATAGTTCAATCTTATTATTGTTGCGTTCAACATAATGTATTTGTCCATAGATAATGTTTTAGGATAAAAGTGTATTCATAAAAGAACTTAACCCACCTAGCACCTAGCATGTTTGACACTTAGATTCTTTTGAAATTAAATGAAACTTAGTGTCTTATGGCCAACTAAAGGATGAACTTGTGGGGCGGGAGTAGGTAAGTGCCAATGTTTAAGGGTTTGAACAATAGTGTAAGACTCTTTGTCGTAAGTTGAATAGAGTTGCCTAGTCTCGTTGAGTTTTTCGCTAAAAAATGCAATCATATGCACTTCTTAACTGATTGACTTAGTGTTTCTCCTATACCTACTCCAGACGTGTCGCAGGACATCTCAAATGGTTAGAGAGGTTAGAATTTCTAATCATCCTTTCCTTAATATCTCTTAAGGTTACAGAGATAGATTTAGACTATTGAAAAATCACCTTTCTTAAGGCAATTTGATATAGACACCATGATGCTATTGAAGTCTTTAATGAAGTACTTCTAATAGGTCATGAAACCGTAGAATTTTGAAGCCTCCTAAAGTGTATAAGGCCTGGGTCACTTCTTAATTACCCTAATCTTCTTTAGATGTGTTGATATATGCTCTACAAAGATGATAAACCCAAGGAAGAGAGCCCGAGGCTTTGAGAAGCACTTTTTCATATTGACAAAAAAAATTCTATCCTAAGGGTCTTTAGAACAAGGTGAATATATTTTAGGTGGGTAACATGTGTCTTTACTAAATAAGGATATCATCAAGATAGAGTATAAGAAATTTCCCTATAAATGGTTTCAAAACTTTGTTCACCCTCATAAAGGTACTAGAGGTTCAAATGTCTTAAATGCACTTTTCTATTCATTGTGAATCTTATCATAATTTGACGGTATTCACTATGCAAGTTAATCTTCAAAAACTAATGACGTCTTGTCATCATGTTAAGCATGTCATCAAGTTTAGGTACGAGAAAACTATTACTTAAGTGATCTTGTTGATGGCATGACTCGATATCGATACACATTCTCCAAGAGTGATCCTTTTCAAAGTTAGTAAAGCACGGGCGACATAAGCACTCATGCTTTCCTTGATAAAATCTTTCCGCAGGAGTCCCTCACTTGCCTATTTACTCACTTGTCTATTTAGTTCATCAAGCTCTAGAAGATTCATGAGATAGTGTGGAAAGTTAAGTCATTGTGACCCTAGGAAAAGATCTATAACATGTTGAATCATGGACATAGGCAGGAGTTCATAGGCATCTACAGGAGTTATATCCTAAAATTCATTTAAGATCTTAACTTCAAGGGAAGGTTGCTTGATAACTCATCAGAGATGACTATAAGGTAAATGTTACATTGCTCCCAACTTCTTTAAGTTAAGATTGCGTGAGATGATGAAGGTGTTATTTGTCGATTTGGTGGGTTAGATTTAGTCTCAGTCTCACTAGGCTTGGTTGGGTATCACCTAACATTCTAGCCATAGTGTGGAAAATAAATCTTGGTGAGCATTGGAAAGATCATAATGCTAGGGTCGGCTAAGAATGACATAGGCGACATTCATGGGAAAAACATCACATCATATCTTGTCAGTATATAAACTCATGTTGATGAAAATCAAACATCTGTGTAACAAAAGGGAAAATCTGGTTAACCCATGCCACCTTGTTGAGACGGTGTTTCAAGTGCGACTTGAATCCTAGAAAAGACCTATGTGAAAATCACGTTCATGCAACTCTCATTATCGATAACAATTTTCCAAGACTTATTTCCGTACTTCACATATATATCGAAGATGCTAGTCGGTGTGCATAGGATACAGCGCACTACATTGAGTTTTATAGTCTCTTCCTCACCTCTCTTAGTCTATTAGTACTTGTTAAAGCATTCAACTCTTCATCGTTACCTAAAGTTGTAAAGTATGCAACGTCAACCTCAAGGATGTCTTCATTTTCTAAGGTCATGACTATGTAGGCACTTCGATGTTTCGTGGCCCTTACCACAACAGTCATAGCATTAACCATTCGAGTTATGGTTCTCTGCCCTCCTAGGGGCCTTTGTGTTAGTCTCCACTCGTTGGATGACAATTTTAAGGTGAGTTAATCTAGTGGATTTTCCTAGTTGTGGTAACCCTTATAAATAGGAGAATTATGCATTTTTGGTTGAAGGGCCTAACGCTCAAAAGGTGGAAGATTTCACAAATTGTTCAATCTCTTCATTTTAATAGCAAACTTCTTCTATTGAAGTGGGGGCAAATAACTTAACCTGGTGTTTGATTTTTAGACCTAAGTCCAGTAATGAAGTTTCCCTAGGGTCTAGAATGTGTAAGTTAATAAATTTGTTTACATATTTAATGACACTCATATTCAATTGTTTTTAGTTAATCTACATAGTGTATTAATTTTTGAAGTGTGTGTGGATGTACATTTTTGTTTAATATTTGTTTCATTTCTATCCACTATATGATGGGTATTTCCTATTTGCAACATATTGATCTTAGACACTTACAAATATTTATTTGTGGAACAGTATTATTTTTTGCAAATCGCATTTGTTATAGTGTATCAATTAAAGTAATCCTCCATTTAGGCATTCAATTAAGAAATATATTTATGACTAAGTGAGCATTGAAACCAAGGGTTTCAAGTTCGACTAAGTTGGTAGTATGTCTCATGTCTAAGCCTATGTTGAGCATGAGTCTCCAAAAAGTGGTCTTCTTCAAGAAGAGAATAATAACTAACAAATGATGACAATCATAGGGCTACATGAAATGTATGATCTATAATCTCAAAACTCTTATGTTTTACTAGCTTGTCAATTATGCTGCAATCTTTGTTTCGAAACCATTTTTAACATCAGTATTCAGAAACAAGACTTAACTTGTTAGAGGAAGAATTAGCCCAATTACAACAGAATGTCTCTCAAACTATAAACAAGGGAAAAGGCATTGTGATCGCAGAAACTCCTGACAATACTGACTTGGTTTTTATTAAAAAAAACTAGGAAATTGAAAGAGGACAGAAGAAAGGAGATTACACGTATGGGTTTTTTTTTTTATCTTGCTAGCAAAGGTGGATGATGAAGCACGCAGGCTTCATGGGGGTTTTATAGATGAGAAGAGAGGGAGGAGAGAAAAGCAATCCAGCTAAGAGTGCATCATTTCCTCTCAGTAGGGCATCTTTCTGGGTGGAGGTGTCCATCTTTCTGAGTGGACGTGTCTGTCTTTGGAATAAGCATCTGTCTTTTTGAAAAGGCGCTCTGAGGACTGAGTGGAGAGCTGAGTCAGTGGTTATCTACATCTTTTTGAGTGGAGAGTTGAGTCAGGGATTATCTTCTGGTGTCTGGTTGTTGTAATATAAGTGGCTGGGCCGAAAGTAGAGTTAGTGGCTTCAAAAGTAAGTTACTTTAAGTCATATCTCCATCATATTGATGAGATTGGCTTCCTCTACAGAATCATTGAACCTGGCAAAGTTGTTACTGAGAGCGGAGAAGGTGTTCTGTCTTTGTGTGAGGCATACCAGAGTTTGGTTTTCTTTTTATAAAATTGACAAAGTGCGTCATGCTGAGTTGTATATTTGAAAGGATAAAAACTAATGCCCATTTCTTTTGGCCAATAGATTTTTTCAGTAAAAATTTCTCCTGCTAATATGAATTCTTGTGGGTCTTGATAAGGATCCCATAACCAGGAGCTTCCTTGTACAAAAGATCGTCAATGTTTTAATTAGCCTTCAAGTGGTTTTGACGTTGTGCAATCTTTGTCTGGATTAGAGGGATATTCCTCAAATGAAAGTGTATGAATATTTACTCCCTGGATGTCTATTTTTACTAGGTGTCTGGCTGGTTCGAGTTTTAAGGTTATCCATTTAGGAGGTGAACTATCAAAAGAACACAGAAGTAATGATTCTTTTTCTTCTAAGACATATTGTAGAATTATGCCAAGTTTATAAGGAAAGCTTTGTATGGTATCAAGTAAAGTGAAAGGAGTAATGAGTCGGCCTCTATAATTTTTATGTTTAAACTTTTCACCATGAATATTTGCTCGTCTGAAAGAATAAAGTAGCTGGCAATGACAGCCAAAAGCTGTAGTTTCATGATTTTCATATTGAGGAAAAGTCTTTTGGCATTTTAGTTTATAATTATATTCTTCATCATAAACTATATTAATGCCTAGAGTTGGATTCTGATGAAACCAGTTTAAGGTTTCTTCAAGTTTTATTAAACCTTTAAAAGCGGAAGTGTTCTCCCAAAGTTTTGATATAAATAGAAATATCTTTAGGTAAATTTCTGGGCCTGGAAAGAAAACTGTTAGTATGTTTATCTTCTTTTGCTTGCAGAATTTCCAAAGATTGGTAATGCATGGGCCTTTCTCTGGTGGGTACAGTTAATAGCTCAGTGTACTAGGCAGAAGATTCTGGTAATTCTAGAGTTGGGCTTGGGCTTCTATCAGTAGTAGTTATTGACTCCTTTCCTTTATCAAGAAAAGGGCTCAAAAAGAAATTCGGGCTAACTCTAGCCCTTGGTTCAGTTAAGGCCTCATCCATATAATAAAAGTCTTTGTAAGAGGGTTTACTGCATCCCATGGTAGCAATTTTTACTTCCTCCCAAGTAGCATAAATACCTGCTTGAGTTCCTGAGAAGATGGCATAACAGAAAACTTATTTCCTGCAAGTTTTTGCACTGTTGTAATAAAGTAATTAGAGAGGACATTTATAATTGCAATCTTATGATTAGCAATGCCTGGGGCAGTTGGAATATTCCAAATGTTATCAATAAGACAGTGCTGAATGAGATCTAGACTGGATCTAAGTTCAAATTGAAAAGTGTTTTCTCTTTTAATATATTGCGGAAGTTCTTGGAACCCAAATTTCATAGTTTTGGTTCCATAAGTTCTTACTTTCTTTTGTCGATCCATAAGTAAGTACCTGAAACATAACCAACTAGAGGTTAATGTAAAAGTCTAGAGAGTGTATCAGCTAGAGAATTATTAATCCCCTTAATATGCTCCCAATTAATTTTTAATCCTCTATTGATTATGGTGTCAGCAAACCTAATCCATCTTTTAGATCCTAATCCTTTTCGGATTCCTTTTTTTTGTTGACTATATATTACTATAGCTTCATAGTCTATTCTTATAGTAATTTCTGCCTTACTGCAGATAAAAAGCATAAAGGCCTCAAGGCAATAAATTACTGCTAAGATTTCATAATCTAAGGAGGTAAGGTGTCCTTTCTCCTTATATTTTCCAGAAGCATATCTACATAAGGCTTCTGAAGATTTAGGATCATATTTTGAAAGTTTTCTAAGCAAAGCTCCTCCCCAACCTGCTTCATAACAATCAGTTTCAATAACTAAATAGTCTGAATCTAGGGGTAAAGTAAGTATAGGTAAGTGTTTTACCATGGTCTTAATTTGTTGAACCAAATTTATATCCTGTTGATTAAAGTATCGTTGACCTATGAGTGAAGTTTTATTATATAAAGGTCCACTAATTTTCCCTTCATCTTTGTGGAGAATCTTTCTGAGTGGAGGTGTCCCGTCTTTAGAACAAGCATCTGTCTTTAGAAAAGCATCTTTTTTGAGTGGAGGGTTGAGTGGAGAGCTAAGTCAATGGTTATCTACATCTTTTTGAGTGGAGAGATGAGTCAGTGGTTATCTTCTGATGTCTGGTTGTTTTGATATAAGTGGTTGGGCCGAAAGTGGAGTCAGTGGCCTCAAAAGTAAGTTACTTTAAGTCATATCTCCATCATATTGATGAGATTAGCTTCCTCTACAGAACCCATTGAACCTGGCAAAGTTGTCACTAAGAGTGGAGAGGGCATTCTGTCTTTTTGTAAGGCGTACCAGAGTTTGGTTTTCTTTTTATAAAATTGACAAAGAGCGTAATGCTGAGTTGTATATTTGAAAGGAATTTAAAGATTCATTTTCTTCTACAGGTTCTTCTTCAGGAGTGTAAGAAGTAGAAGGCTGATATCCAGAGAATCTAATAGATAATTTGTCATGCCTATCTTTGTAAATAATAGAAGTGGTTGGTTTGAGTGTTAGAATAGGATTATCAAGACTAATTGTCCATTCTAATTATGCTAAGGTTTCGGAATTAAATTCTCTTGATTTTAGAAAATGTATTCCTTTAGAAGTAGATATTATATATATATATATATATATATATAATTTCTATATATAACTATATATATATAAGTTATATATAGATATTTTATATATACAGTTTTGATAGCCTGCACACCCTTATATGAGCGACAGCTTATGTGGATATCTGACGTGGCCAAAACAAGAGTTTTTCTTCCTTCTCTCTTCTTTGTGCGGGATTTTTTTGGCCTCAATTCTCCATATTTTTCCCCAAAAAACTTCAAATCTTGCCACCTCTCTCCCTTTCCTCTGTTTCCCCTGGTTCCCTAAACCTTCTCTTCCTCTCTTCTCTTCCCCTGGTTCCCTAAACCCTAAATCCATCGTCGTCATCGTCGTCGCCACCGCCACCTCTCCATGCATCCCTGGCTGTCGTCGCTCGTTCCCATTCCATCTCTCCGGGGATCCCTCACTGTCATCGCTCGTTCCCTTCCTCGTTGTCGCCCCCCTAAACCATATGTAGCTATAAAAATTTGTAATCCTTCTATTTCTGCTATGAGTTATATTCCTCTATAATATAATTTATAGTTGAACTTCAATCCTTCTATTTCTGCTATAAGTTTTATTCCTTTGTTACAGAGGTTGGTGCAGGTTTTTTCTGGTGTTATTTTGTTCTGGTGCTGTTTTGAACAAAACAACACCAACATGGTGCTGTTTTATTCAAAATAGCACCAACAGCACCACAAAACACCACCAACGTAGTGTTGTTTAAAATAGCACCAACATTGGTGCTAATTTTTTTAAAAAGAGCACCAATGTTGGTGAATGTCTATAAGGTATATATGACCTCCTTTGTTACAGAGGTTGGTGTAGGTTTTTTCTAGTATTATTTTGTTCTGGTGTTGTTTTGAACAAAATAACACCATGTTGGTGATATTTTGTTCAAAACAGCACAAATAACACCATAAAATAGTACTAACGTTGGTGCTGATTTTTTTAAAAAGAGAATCATTGTTGGTGAGTGTCTAGAAGGTATATATAACCTCATTTGTTGTAGAGGTTGGTGTAGGTTTTTTCTGGTATTATTTTGTTCTGGTGTTGTTTTGAATAAAATAGCACCATGTTGGTGTTGTTTTTTTTAAAACAGCACCAACAGCCCTAACATTAGTGCTAATTTTTTAAAAAAGAGCACCAATGTTGGTGAGTGTCTAGAAGGTATATATGACCTCCTGTGTTACAAAGGTTAGTGTAGATTTTTTCTAGTATTATTTTGTGTTGGTGCTGTTTTGAACAAAACAACAACATGTTGGTGTTGTTTTGTTCAAAATAGCATCACGTTGGTGTTGTTTTATACAAAATAGTACCAACGGACCACAAAATAGCACCAACGTTGGTGCTGGTTTTTTTAAAAGAGCACCAATGTTGGTGAGTGTCTAGAAGGTATTTATGACCTCTAATCATAGTTCTAATCCTCCCACAAGAAGCTATGACAGATGTACCTGAGGAGCTACCCCTTCTCGAAGGAAGTGAAGGCAGTCATTGGAAAAATAAAGCAGTGCTTTGAGAAAGCCAGGGAAAAAGCGACCTCATTTTTCTCAACGAAGGAGAAGAAGAAGAATGAGTTGCGGTTTGTAAGGGAAAGGAAGTTGATCAAAGATTTCCCTTACTCCTTCCTCTTCTCTATCTTCTATCGATTCTTGTTATGCACCACCAGCATCAAAGTTGTCAATCGTAGAAGATATTAATTCATATGATAATTGTAATATATTATAGTAGTTGATGTTTAATTATTGAAATGAATGTAATTGAAAGAGTTTTGATTTAATTATTTCCTGTTGTACTCTTTCTTTCTGTACCAAATATCAAAACTAAGAGTCAGAAATCATGTAATATATGTGTTATTCTCATCTCCTTCTTCCTCATGAACAAGATAATGAGTTCTGAATTCTTAGATTAATTATTTTACATAAAAGTAAAATAAAGCAGAATTGGTTGCGTACAGAGAACAAAGGAAAAGTGGACATGCTGGTCTTCAAAGATATATATGACCTCCAATCATAATTCTGAAATTTCAGAAATTTTTCCATGGAATAAAAGTAGAGAGTGTCTAGAATGTATATATGACCTCCAATCATGGTTCTGAAACTCCCACAAGAAAATATGAGTCGTGTGCCAAGTGGCACGAATGCTGGTGCTAGTCTTCAAAGACCACCACCAACGTGGTGCAGGTCTTCAAAGAGCAACACCACAATGTGAGATACTCTCCAAATAGTCTGGAGCAATGCTGGAAAGGTCTAAAATTTGTAAATAAGGGCACATTTGGACTCCCGTGAGCCATGTGAATCTATGGAACTTGGAATGAGTCTGATCTGAGTCCTCTAGATTCATCAATGGGTTTTGACCGAAACCCATTGATGGACCTAGAGGGCTTGGATTTCTGAAATTTTTTCATGGGATGGAAGTAAAAAGTGTCTAGAATGTATATATGGCCTCCAATCATGGTTTTGAGACTCCCACGGGAAGATATGGTGCATGCCAAGTGACACGAATGTTGGTGCTGGTCTTTAAAGACCAGCACCAATGTGGTGCTGATCTTTCAAGACTAGTACCTCTATATGAAAAACCTCCAAATGGTCTGGAGCAATGCTGGGAATGTCTAAAATTTATAAATGAGGGCACATTTGGACTCTCATGAGTCATCTGAATCTACAAGACTTGGAATGAGTATGATCTTAGTCCTCTAGGTCCATCAATAGGTTTTGACCGAAACCCATTGATGGACCTAGAGAACTTGGATTTCTGAAATCTTTTCATGGGATGGAAGTAGAGAGTGTCTAGAATGTATATATGGCCTCCAATCATGGTTCTGAGACTCTCATAGGAAGATATTGGTGCGTGTCAAGTGATACGGATGCTAATGCTGGTCTTTGAAGACCAACACCAACGTGGTGCTAGTCTTCAAAGAATAGCATCACTATGTGAAATACTCTCCAAATGGTCTGGACCAATACTGGGAATGTCTAAAATTTGTAAATGAGGGCACATTTATACTTTCGTGAGCCATGTGAATCTACAAGACTTGGAATGAGTTTTATCTGAGTCCTCTAGGTCCATCAATGAGTTTTAGTCGAAACCCATTGATGGACCTAGAGGGCTTGGATTTTTGAAATTTTTCCATGAGATAGAAGTTGAGAATGTCTAGAATGTCTATATGGCCTCCAATCATGGTTTTGAGACTCCCATAAGAAGATATGGGCGCGTGCTAAGTGACACGGATGTTGGTGTGGGTCTTAAAAGATCAGCACCACTATATGAAAAACTTTCCAAATGGTCTGGAGCAATAATGGGAAGGTCTAAAATATTTAAATGAGAGCACATTTGGACTCCCATGAGCCATGTGAATCTATAAGACTTGGAATGAGTCCGATCTGAGTCCTTTTGGTTCATCAATGGGTTTTGACCGAAACCCATTGATGGACCTAGAGGGCTTGAATTTCTAAAAATTTTCCATGGTATGGAAGTAGAGAGTATCTAGAATGTATATATGACCTCCAATCATTGTTTTGAGACTCTTATAGTAAGATATGGGCATGTGCAAAGTGACACGGATGTTGGTGCTGGTCTTTGAAGACCAGTACCCACTTGGTGCTGGTCTTTGAAGAACAGCACCACTATAAAAAACTCCCCAAACGGTTTGAAGCAA
>JBBUKS010000095.1:4510208-4527476 GCA_038050645.1 Hedychium gardnerianum | reverse complement strand
AGCCCAATGGCGTAAAAGGATCCATATAGCCGACCCCACATAGTGGGATAAGGCTTGGTTGTTGTTGTTGTTGTTGTATGTCTCATGTCTAGGTCTAAGTCGAGCATTAGTCTCCAAAAAATTGGTCTTCATCGAGAACAGAATAATAGTCTCTGTTTACCAGCTTGTCAATTACATTAGTAACATAAGATCTTCCACTCTAGATCGGAGCTGATCTTCAGTAACTCACACCTGCTATCTACATCTTTGATGGTGGAGTTCCTTGTCATGATTGATGTGGAGGTTTGACAAGTAATGAAGATTATAAACTAACCCAGTAAAATAAGAATAAGTAGGAAACTAAACAAAATAAAGATGTTGAAGTAGATAAGAATATAAATAATGTACATGAGAAAAATGGGTAAATGCACCAAAATTAACTAATCTAACTAAATTAGAATTGCAATAATTTTCAAAGAGAGGATCAGATTACTAATTCGATGTGAACCTTTTTGTTATGAAATTTGTGCCATAAAATCCACGCACAAACCAGATCTCCTTTGTGCGTCAAAGTAGATCCCTGAATGAAATCCAAGGGAAGGATTTTGGGGGGGGTAACGTAGTAGCTTCAATAACAACATTTTTTCTATAGTGGGGCCCACAAAAATTAATTAAAGTAGAGATCAATTAGGATTTGGCTTATTCTTCCTTGTGAAAGGATGTCAACCACTTTTTAGAGGGAGATACTCTTCTTTATTGTGACAGCAGCAGACGCCAACAAAAGGAGATTGTTTTCCTTATTACAACAATGGTCAACACAGGCTCCCAGTCAGAGTTGTTAATTGGCAAAAACCTTGCTGGAAAAGGGGTGATTATGGTTGTGTTAAGCAAGTAGGGTTTGGCTCAGACAACGTCAACGCTTGTTCCCTGAATGTTGTATGGTACTACTGGTGGAAGACACAAATGAAGCTGGTCAAGCAAAGGGATCACAAACGATCAAAGCAAGTGGAATCATGATGGTGGATTTGTTCGCAAATGAGGTCACGCAATGGGTTCATAAGGGTGGCGATATTGGATGCTAACAGAGGCTTTCCTTTGCTCGTGAGATGGTGCAGTTGTTGTGGAAGGTTGAGTTGGTGTCAGGTCTAGTGAGCGCAGATGGAAGACAGAAAGCGCAGACTCAACAAGTGCTGAGAGAAAACCTAAATGTCAGGTGTTAGAGGTCTCAAGCAAAGGTCAAAGAGGGCATCAACTGCTATGTTTGCAGGTAGTGTTTTGTTGGACGGCTTGAAGGGGGTTTTGCTCGAGGTGGGGTTTCTTGTCATGAGGGACAAACAATAAAGCACGTAAAGAAGTTGTAGATTGGCTCTCTTACCACCTGATGTAGCACAATCGGCAATCAAAATGAACAACCTCACAAATAGAGCTCTCACACAGAGGCACAGTAAAACATTTTATTAATTAAAAGATAAATTTACATGGACACTAAACTACTTTTTATAGACTCAACCCTAATGAAAACTAGGAAACATATAGCTAAACCGAGAAACACGCTAGACCATAATTGGGAATGCAATTATCCCTTTAATTAATTACCAAAAGAAAAAAGATAACTCTAAATTACCAAAATTTACAAGCAATTAAAATTAAGTTCAAATTCAATTAAACCCTAATTATTCTTCAATTTGTTTCTTTTTCTTCACCATGCCTTCATCAAGCATCACCTAGTAGATCTAAGACAACCATAGTATTCTAAGAGAAGTTGAGGAAAAAGGTTTGTGGTGAGCATTCTTTTTGTTGTTATTAGATAGTTCCTTCATACTCCCACTCCTTTTGGGCAAAGAATTGTGGAGAATCACAGTGGAAGTCATCAAAAACAAAGGTGGCTTCTACTTAAACTCTTCGCTTAAGATAGGATTCTCCCCTTTGCTTAAAGAGTGACCATGTTGAGTTAAAGAACAAAAGGACAATTGGTTGCTTTTGCTAAACAACATATTAAGTGAGATGTATATCTTGAGTTCCACGGAAGGTAGACAAGTTCTTGAACCCATTGGGAATAAAGAATTGAGAAGAGGGTGTTTTATGAAAATCTAAAAGATATGGTCACCAAGTCATGAGGGTGGTAAATTATTCTTTGTTGGTGCAAGATTCAAAATACCTTAGGCAATGTTATATTTGTGTTTATAGCATCTAAAAGGCCCTGATTAAACCTCCGAACTCGATGGAGAAGTTGTGCAGATTTTTTAAATTTCTTACTTTCAGTTTTCTTCCTAATATAGTTTTGGATCCTTCTGCATGGATGTCCTTGTATGATATACAGATTTATCTACTCATACAATTCTTTTAGTAGTGATATTAAAGCATATCTGAGAACTATATAATTAATGAATCATGATTAGAGAGTTAACTCATTATTGACACATATTAGAGTTTTGTTATTATCCTATTGTTATTCTGGAAACTTTGAGAAATTGTGATTAGGAGTTATTTTTCCCATATTATGATCTCGAGAAACCCATGTATTAACTTAAGGACTTGGTAATATTCCTATCGCATTTGTAATTTGAAATAAGTTATGGCATGTCTAGGAATCATGCATTGAGCATGGCTGGCTCTCTTAGCTAAGAATTTATAGAGATGCTTTTGCCACTAAGTTAAGGTTAATGTTAATTAGATTCTACCATAGTTGAGGATCACAAGACCATCATTGTACTTTGGTATGTGGAGGTTATGATTTATGTCTAATTTGAGCTCCCATGACCTTAAAGATATGCTACTTAACTAGAGACTGCACGACTAGTGATATTGTGAGTTAGAGATAGTTGAGCATCATCAATACTAACTAGAGGTCACGTGGTCAAAGAAGACCAATTTAATGACCAAACCAACCCCTCGTTTGGTATGGTGATGCCCACCCCAGTTATGATGTATCATTAACTTTCCTGGTCTAAGAATGGATATAGATGAGATGGCGTTTGGCTCATTTTAGAGGTAGACATGAGATGTATCTATGTTTAAACTTCTCATTTATATGTTTCTCTACCTTTTTCTTAATTTCTTTTAGGTGACTCTTTCTTAGTTTTGCTGACAACCCTATTATATTTTTTTCTATATTAGCCCAAGGCTAATAGGGTTTGACCAACGTTATTAGGTGCACTACTACCTTTGCTTCTCTAAGACACTAAAGTGTGTCTACATGTCGTGTCTTTTTGAGTTCTTTTGTCGTTATTATTACTTTGAGAACATATATTTTTCATGTTTGAAAATGCTATATTTATTTTTTAGAGCTATGATAAATATTGTACTATTAAACTATTGTATTCTTTATTTTTTTCTGGAGTAAATCATATTTGAAATATTAGTGATTTACTTATGATTGTTCTTGTTATCCTATGATGCTTTTATATAGATATGCCTCAAACATTGTGTTTCCATAGCTCAATCTATTGACTGATATGTCATGCCAATAGAATTATCCCATCATTGGAGATGTCATTCTCGACCATGGGAATAGAGCTCACTGAGCCACAAAACTCTTCAATTTTTGTCAATATATTTCAACTATCTCACCAATATCTATTTTTCACCTCCAAAGATCTCACCTTTTTAATGTCTAATTCAATGATTTAATTCATGGATTATTAGGACATTACTTTTAACCTTACTCGTTACTGCACGTATTTTTATTTATATTGGAATTTGGAATCATTTTTTACATGTATCTTCATGCATTTTATATAAAGAGACCTAAATCAAAAACAGCAACAGTCTCAGTTACATATCCTTGAGAGGAGGTATTTACTACTATTTTGGAGGGTGGAAGATATTTATCACAGATCTTGGTGCCCCTATAGGTAGGTATATAATATTCATGATCAAGAACATCTCTAAAAATATAGAAAAAAAATTGCCTAAATTGAACCATCAAATTTGTGTTTTCCTTTCGAAACTTTGTAGTTAAGTATTTTGTTTATGCATACGTCATGGTTGTGATGACATCTATAGCTATTTCATAATGTTTACCAGTCTAGCATTCACGCAAGGTACCCTACCATAAAATTTGATTCAGAGTGGCAAAACGAAAATGTGTCACTAACTCCCAAAAATTGCTGTACTTCATGGATTTTCTATATCACAAACAAAAGATGATACCAAATTTGATAGAATAATATTAACCTTGAAGTTCACACATCTATTTGTTACTTTGAGAGTTTTAAAGTTTTTAATTGAAGATTGATTAATGCAAGGAGGTTATAACTTTGTGTTGACATGATGTTCAGTTAATTCTGAGTTAATTCGACATGTGTAAATGTTGGTTATTCTGAGTCTACAAGAGCAAAGTGAAGTTCTCCATAGAGATTGATTGCCTGTTGCAACCCAATCCAACATGTTAACATCAACTTTAAATTTACAGTAGTGTTGAGTAACCATGAGTCTCAGTGATCAATTTTTAGAGTTTGGTACAGGGATCTGGAGAAAGTTTAATGTAGCAAATGAAGATGATCAATGAACTTTTAGATGAGTCCATTCATTCATGCAAGTCATGACCAATGTCTCACACAATATCATACAATCTTTGCACGTACAAGCCTATAGACAAAATATCTTACATCTTCTAAGGGTATCTTTATTCCAAAGGAGAGAAGTTGAGGATGAGGAATGAAGGGAAGCAGGCGGGAGACAAAAAAGGTTGTTTACTTAGTTGATAGGGAGGGGAAAGGTGGAGAAATAGGGAAATGATGAAACACCCCTCCAGCTCTGCAGCTTATCAATGACTTGGGACCTCCTGCCAGAACTCACTCACCTCCTTTCTGGGTCAAGATACCCCTCTCAATGAACACATTCTAAATAGGAATTACCTCCAAGGGAGAACATTAAGAACCAGAACCACAAAGGTGGATGTGGACGCAAGTAAAAAATCATTCATTAGTCGGTTCTAGCAGAAGCTCAATTCAATTCTGAGCTAGGAGATGCCAATTAATGACCCCTGGCACAATGTGACCAGTGGTGCACAGCATCGCAGTGCCCATGGAACTGTGATATCTGGACTTTTCATTACTCTTTTCACCTTAAACACTGTTTCTGCATAGTTTTCTCCCTAGATTTTCTCCTGAGATGTATAAAAGTGAAGGAGATACATACCATGTCTTCCCTCTCTTCTGAAATGGTAACCCTCCTCCAGGGTAAATGAAGCCCAAGTCCAACCCAAATACAACAATGTATGAAGAGAGAGAAATCAACAAGGATCATGTAGAGAATTACAGGATTATAGGGTTGGGTTGTCATCTAAACTCTTGAGTAATAGTACTCCACTACAGAATATGTTGATTTGACAACTAGTGGTAGAGATCCATGTTAAAAAATGAAGTTCGTTCCAGCATAATGGCCCTATTAAAAAGTGTCCAACTTATGCTTGAAAAGTTAAGCATGGAATGGATACCAATCAATTTGCTAGCCAACTTACCCATTGTACCATCAACACTGCAAAAATTGCCCCAAACGTTAAGCAATGATGGATAGTAGCTAGTGGCAGAGATCCATGTTAAAAACTGAAGTTCGTTCCAGCATAATGACCCAATTAAAAAGTGTCAAACTTATGCTTGAAAAGTTAAGCATGGAATGGATACCAATCAATTTGCTAGTCAACTTACTCATTGTACCATCAACACTGCAATAATTGCCCCAAACGTTAAGCCATGATGGATAGTAGATAAAAATGCCAAATTTGTGGTCAAGGTCTCAGGGTTGCCCTAATTTGGAGAAACATTCAATGAGCTTGCTCATCATTTAATCAATTATATGTGGCTTGTTCTTTAAAAGGGAGTATGTCCATTGTGTGAACAACGTACAAATAGTATTTGACAGAAAATTAGCCATACCATTCTTAGTATTTTTCGTTCAATATCAATATTTGGATTGGTGGACGGATCTTTAAACCACTGGATAGCTTTTGCAGCTGATGCGCAACCCACAGCATGAGCAGAATAAGAGTGACCATGCAAAAGTGCCATAAGCTACAAACAAAATAATAGAAATGCTTGGCTAAGTAGAATCTTCTCTCAGGCAACACAAAATCAATATAAAGAAGTTATTATCATGTACCTTTGAGTCACCTTTAAATGCTTCAAAAATAGACTCAGTAGTTAAAGTTGCAGCTAATGGAACAACTCCTCCAGTCATCAATTTAGCGAAACATGCCACATCAGGACAACAGCCTAGTAATTCAGCAGCAGACTACAAGATAAACAGAGAAAGTGTCAAAACAATTTTAAAATCTATACGTTGGTATTCCACTTTGCTTTACCTCTCTTCCAAGTCGCCAAAACCCTGTGAATACTTCGTCAAATATAACAGGAATTTTACGTGACTGGCATTCTTTAACAAGGATCCGCTGGAAAAGTGGATCAACCATGTGCATCCCACCAGCACCTTGTATAACTGCAAAAAATGCATTTTTTATAGTCACGCCATAGCTTTTGATTAATAATGACAAGAAAGATATTGACAACGAATTGAAAAAAAAAAGCATAATTTGCACTTCCACAGTGGGATCATGAGTATCTAACTGAAAGAAAACAGCAATCTGGTTCATGATAGTTGCAATACAGCAAATGATCACTATGAATTTCTTTGTCACATACTAAGTGAGCTCTCCCCAGCAGCATGTCTTAGTGAACAGAGATGACCATCATACAAGCACAATAGAAATGTGTCACAATATGCATGTGCCTCAGAAATATGATTCAAAAATAAACTGTGAAAAAGTTAATAAGATACATCTCGTAAAGACCAAAATGCAAATAGTAAAATATGCAGGAAAACAGAAATTCAGATGCAGACCTCCAACCCTTGCAGTATGTGCCAGAGAAACACCTAGAGAACACCTAATGATTCAACTCAACTTCTCTGTCACAGGATGATCAAGAGACCAATGTAAGTATCAAGGCATCGGCAGAAATGTTAGTAGGAGAACCTCTAACATTGGGTCTATTCTACATAACCTTACCTTGCATTTTGCAAGAGGTTGCTTACTCGAACTCGTGACCTCAAGGTCACATGGCAGCAACTTTAACATTGCGCCAAGACTCCCCTTCATAAATTAGTCTTTACATGAGGATTAACATAATTTATTAAGTGGGTGAACCACCCATAATCCACCCATCAAAAGAGGTATCGTATATGTAAAGATAAACAACCCGCAATCCACTTGATGCAAGAATACATTATATGAGAGAACACTTAAACCCTAAAACCCGATAAAGATGCATCGTATATAAGAGCAAACGACCCACAATCCACTCGCAACAAAATGCATCATATGTGTATATATATATAGGTTGAATGATCCGCAATCCTCTCGTAAGAATAGGATGAATAACCTGTAATTCACCCAATGAGTAAAGCATCTTAAGTAACATGAACGCAAAAAGTCATTCTTTAGAGCATGGTGCCAAAACTTTATAATATATGTGATTAAATTATTTTATTAATTCATTATACATAGTCACGCAATTACTTTAGAGCGTGAAGTAAATGCTCTACGATTTAATAATTCGTTAGATTCGTATTCTAGCATGGGTAATCTCATAGCTCTCATAAATTATAGAATCAAAGCTTTGTGGTACAAGGATTAAATTCATTTCCTTGTTAAGTTGGTCAAGAAATCGCACAAATTCTTACGAGTGCAGAGTCGAAGCTCTCTCATATTATTTATATATATGTTATTGGTTTAGCATAATTAATTATGTTATTTGATCATTTATGGTTCTCATGATAGTCCAAGTTTCTTTGGAGGGACTAGCCAAGATTTCCTTGCATTTCTTTTAAATTTAGAGCTCTGTCTTGTTAATTTAATCAATAAATTTCAATAGAGTATCAACAAATAGACAAACGACTAGAACGTAAAAAAGGCAAGCAAATTTAGAGACATTATCAAGCAATGTAAATATGAGTTTGCAACTAATTTCATTCTAATAATGACAATTAATTTCAAGGAATATTTTTTTATCAAATCATGCACAAGGTAAACTTTTAGAAACAAACAGGAACATCCACGTGGTCGGTCCAAGTCACTCCAAAACCTACGACTATCAGAGAGGAGAACGTTGGCAGCAACTAGGGGCGACGACAACAGATAAGGGTCCATCGGTTGAGGTTCACTTTGCTAGAAAATTTTGGTGACGGCAGCAACATGCGGTGACGGCAGCGCGACAACGACAACATGTGTGCAGGGACAATGGCATGTGATGTGCGATAACAGCAGTGTGCAGCGAAGGCGATGACGGCGTGTGATGGTGGCATGTGATGGCAATGTGTACAATAGCAACATGAGGGGAGAAGGTTAGGGTTAGGAGGAAACAAGGAAGGCACGGGATAGGAGGGAGATTTCTAGAATCATAAGAATGCCCTATCGAAATTTGCAATAATATAACATCTAGAGAGTTTATTTGTAGATTCATTTGGCTTCGCAATGTATTTAAATCAAGTTTCTAGTTTTTTTATAAGAACTAATATTTGATTTAAGGAGTTCTAGATCATTGTTCGGGACGTAGACCAACACAATGTAAGTCTTAGCATGTCATAGATTCATTTAAGACGCTTAGAAATGTCACTTTGGGTGTTTCATGTGTTTTGGTCAACCAATAGTTTTTTGTTAGTTGACAATATCTGAAACCTAACCCATGTTTTTCAGGTGCATGCTAGGTTTGGACGACTAAAAATATGTAGTCGACAACCAAGGCTTACCTTCTATTGAAATATTAGTCGATCAAACATATAAATTAGACTCCTAGAAACCGAGTGACCAAACCAAACCTCAATACTGAAATTTTGGGTAACTCATTGTTTTTGGAAATTAAGGTTTACCTCCAATCGAAATGTTGGGCAACTAAGAAAATATGGTGACTTCAGTTTTGGAGGTTGGAGAACCAAAATTGTATACCTTTGGTCAACCAAGTCATCACTTCAGGCAACTAAACATTTCTTTGGGCGACTAACATCTGAACATTAGTTTACAATGGAACTCCTACGCAGCTTACAATAGGATTCCTAATCAGCTTTGGTCGACCAAATATTTACAGTAAGTCAACCAAATATTTACGCTTACAACAGGATGACTTTTCCCATTAAATTTTCAAATTTTCTATCTACAAAATGACACCCATTTATACTCCATACATACCATTCGAGATCCCACAACATGGAATGACTAATCATTTCCAACATTAAAAGCTTGAGATCAACCTCCCATTATGTAACTCTAATCATATCCTTGTACAGATTTGTATTTTGTTCTCCAGGACGTTCAGTAGTCAGTACTCATTTACTTATTTCATATATTGAGTTGACAGAATCGCCTAGAAGTTTTTGGTTGTGCTGAGCAGACCTAGGCATTGCTCTAGATAGTTGATTCATTTAGGTTTTATCGTTATGAGGTCTCATCCTCAGCCTGTTAAGGTTTACTCCATTGCCTCGGTTTTAAAAAGTGGTTTAGTGATTCTTGGGTTGCTGCACAGAAAGCGACACGGTTGTGGACATACAAACTTGGAGTTTCCAACAATATTAAACTCAAGTGTTCACATATGCACATACTTCTAACATTTCATTGAGTTTTATATTTACAAGAAAAACACAGCACCATCAACTCACGCTCCTCCCCCCCCTCTCCTCTTCTCAAACTGGTGTCATTCAATCCCACATTTTTTACAACCGTAAGCCTCAATTTGTACCCCACAGAGCAGATACACACCAAGGGAGGTGGATCCTACTGCATTGGTGCATTAGTTTAGAGAAGAACAGGAATATTTCACTATCAAAATGTAGAACAATATCACAATCCAACTTCTGCACAACTCTACACGATACCTAACTTAACTAAACCCATCCATCAGCCATAGGGGAAAAGGGTTCAATGATGTAGGGAGATCAAGAGGGTTGCTTGCACAAGGAGAAGGACAATTTGCATTGTCCCTATAGGCTTGCATGAAGCCACAACACCTCTTGAATGCTTCCATCGCAAAGCAAAAGATTGGGGCAACAATCGTCAAAAACTAAAAAGGCATTGAGAAATCGTTGGCATTGTGCTTACATAAAGAGGAAACAAAGGGGATGTCGACACGTGAAGGAAAGAAGCAACTCATGTGTATGGGGAGAAGAACTGTGTAACTTTAATGATAACCTCAGTACAAGTTAAATTAATCTAGTCTGGTTCTGCTAAGCTATCCATTTGTGCAAAGTTTAATTAAGCCCAATTTGAACTCAATTAGAAAGCAAATTGAGGTCAAACCTTGATTCCGCTGAAACCATGAATCTTAACATAGTTCTAAAAGGCAACCTAGGCGACCATCTATGCAATTTCGCTAAGGAGTTGCTTCACCAAGTGGCTAGGTAGTCCCTGTTAGGCAAAAAGTGGTTTGGCACATGGCCAAAGTAGCCAAAACGGTCCACCTAGGTGGTTCATGCCAATCTAAAGAAAAAAAACAATGTTTTAAATAATTTGTTGCCCTATTTAATGTTAGTTATTAATATTTGATTATTAGCATAACACTAATTATGAACAATTAGTTGTGTTTTCTTGTAATTTAGATCTATCACTATGAATGGTTGAATTTTATGTTTTGTTATCATTTTTATTTCCTTGGTTACAATGTGCAATATGAAATATTTCGTTATTTTATGTATTTAACATTTACTTATTTATTTATCATTATAAACTTTGTTTTGATTAATTAAGAATATTGATGCGGTCTGAGTCTCCTGTCCTGCTCCCAATCCTCCTTATCGGTCGCACCACTTAGTTCGGGTCCACACTGGTAGAGCCGTCGATCTCCAATAATCAAACGGGTCTCCGACGAGCTTTCAATCTGCGGACTAAGGTTCTCTACTGTAGAGCTTCCAGCCTTCTATGACCTGCTAACTCCATGTAACTCCGCTTGTAACTTGTTGCGCCCAAGTTGCCTATCTAATTTGCAATGTCAATACCGGTGAGTGGGGGTCGGCGTTGTCAGCTTTACCCCTCCGATGATTAAGTCAATGCTGAAGAAAAAGGTCGCCACCTCAAGAGAAGAGCTTGAACCGGAAAAAAGAGTGTCTTCCATGGGGGAAGGGCTTTTGCAGGGAGTGTCTTCCGCTGAGGGAAGGGCTTGAGCTAAGGTAGAAGAAGAAGAGGAAGAAGAACAGAGTGAGTGGTTTTGTCAAAATGGTCAAGAGAGAGCTCCGGAGGAAGAGAGCTAGAGACCCCCTTCAAGGTGCATCTTTTATTCCTTATATAGATGAGAGACAAGCCCTCATACTGGTTACCATCCGTTGCCACGTGTGTTGATCGGGTGATCAAAGGCAAGAGAACATGCCCAACATGTCTTGTCCTCTACCAGAGGAATGATTACCAGCCACCTTGTCAGGGAGGGGATCTTCACAGTTGATCTGTTGCTGCCTTGTCAGAGAGAAGATTTGCACAGGAGATCTGTTGCCGCCTTGTCAGAGAGAGGATCTACACAAGAGATCTGTTGTCCCACCATTATGAGCTTCTACCTGTTGGACTACTAGCACAAGCAAGATGTTCTCGCAACTTAGATAACAACACCTGTTGGACTGCTAGCACGAGCAGAGATGTTCTCGCAGCTTAGATGACAACACCACATGTTGGAATGCTAGCACGAGCAGGGATGTTTTCGCGGCTTGGATGACGGGCGTTGCCTGGTAGACAATTATAGAGATACTAGCAGAAATGATAGAGTAATTTAACCAAAGGAGGCGGAGTCCAGGAAAGATATTTCCACAGAGTTTGTTCTCGTGTCCTGGATGACTACGCAGCTCTCGCGGCCTGGATGACAGAGTTGGAGTCTAAGGAAGATACCCGTTGGTGAGAACATTCTCATGGCCTGGATGCCTGCGCCACCTGTTGGACAGCAAGCTAGAGAAATATTTAGCAGGTATGACAGAGTAGAATAACTTTTTTTAATTTTAATATTATTTTAATGTTGACCGCCCTAAGCGCTAAATAGTGTGCCAACTCCCTACCCTTGGAGCTGCCTTTTAATACCTTGGATCTTAATTAGCTAAGTATAACATTCTTTAACATTCTTCTTTTCAAAATTTGACATGATTTTCAAACAACACCTATAAACATAATTTCCATCATTTGAGAATTCAAAAGGAATAATAAAGTGTACACAGACCTGCTTTCCATGAGTGCATCAGTGAAAGTTTGAAGTGGAATCTAGTCAAACATGCTACACCCTAGAAAGTGATACTTTCTAATTTGCAAATATTATCAAGATCTACAAGTAACTTCTATATGGAGACAATTTAAATTAGGTGCTCAAGAATTTAAGAAAAAAAAACACAAATGTTGTATTAAAAAATCGGATAGCTACCATGCACAACTAGTTTATAATTAGTGTTATGCTTGCAAAGAATGAAAAATCACCCGATGAGACAATAAGACCTATCTTAGTGTGTTCCAAGCAGAATATTCTCTTTTTTTATCTTTGATGAGAGAATATGTTTCACATAAGCACCAAAGCTCAAGTCCTAAACAAACACGTCAATATTGGTAACGTGTTAAAGTACTGAACACCCTCATTATTCTTGGCAATTGCTTTTCTCACTTTACACCAAGAATTATTTGTTTAAAATTTGGGATCAATAAATATCTAAGACCGAAGGATATGCTACAAAAGATGATGATTAAAATCATCTTCCACAACTGAGTTCTGCTTAAAAAACAGAATACTTTCCATGCTTACCATGAATAACTATATAGCCAATCCATGAGAATTGGTTGTCTCGTGAAGAAATAAAATTTTGATACCTGAGGCAATGTCTTTTATTAATAAGGGTGCACATAATTCCAAACTTCAGATAGCACTACATACTAGCACATATGTGTCAAAATGTAGCTTAAGGCAAGTGCTATAAAAATAATTAAGAGAATAAACAGTGGAGAATGAGAACATATCAGGTGTTTGACGATGCATTAACCAACTTTATGAAGAAACTGAGACTATATGGAAATTCTCTCAAGGCTATAAAAAGGATAAATGAGATCCAACTTAACCTTGTAACAGATTTAACTAGTACAATCTGAAATCTGAATACCAGTCTACCAGATATAATTTGTTTGTCTGACCAGCAGATATAATATGTTTGTCAGCATCAACCAGTGCTGTGCCAACTATTTTGGGTGGCTTAATAAATCTTACCCCTCCATTAAGCTCTATGCAAGGCTACAAAATACATAGAAGGTTCAAATAAAAAGTACACTTGCCTGGCTCAATGATTAGTGATCCAATCTGTGAGGAGTGGTTAGATGCAGCAAAAGAAGACAATTGTTCTGATATATAATTGGAGTAAATACGAGCAATAGATGAAGAATCCCTGCTTGGGCAAAGCAATTCACTACGCGAGTAAAATCCTGTAAGAGGTGAATGATAACTATGTAATAAAGATCAAATGATTCTAGAAGTAGCAATGTGTCCATGAACCAAATTCTCTTACTCGTGGCTTCCAGTTTCACATGGACTGATTTTAGGCAATCCGGTAGAGAAAGATGCCAGTTTCCTTTGGTAATAAAGCACTCAGGAGGATCCAAAAAAAGACCTCTTCCCGAATACCTGAAAGAAAAGAGAGGGGAAGCAGTGTAACAATAAGAGTATGAAGATTAACATAACAAATCCTTTTCAATTCAATATCTCTTGCAGAAAAACATTGTTTAAACTCTGAATTTGTGAGTCCCAAATACATATTCCTGGTTTATTATAAGATTAATTTCTGAAGGTTTTCATATATTCTAAATCTTTGAGCCAAATATCACTCAACAAATAAAAAACACTAGAGGATTTAATATAGAATGGTGCTATATAAACATGGAAAGATTTGCATTTTTTAGGCGCCACAACAATTGTTTTGTTACATAACTAAAACAATTTGTGCAAGAAGCGGCTATTGTTCTGCCTATATAATGATGTTACCTTGACAAAATTTGTACAGCTAACATAAACCAGACCAAGAATACTCCTATTATCACTATGGTATCTCTTAATAAATATTTACACATGCTATAAGAGTCCTTCAATCTGCTGTCAAACAAGTAATTCCATCATAGCAACATAGTAAACATGGCTAGAAAATGATACCATGGCTGCTGAATAAAACTTGTATATGATGATGGAGCTTGAGCTTCCATGGCACCCAAGGTATCCCCATGATAAGATCCAGTCAGAGCTAGGACCTGGATGAAGACGTTATTATGGACAAAATTTAGTTACTTTTAATAATAGCAAACTTCTGAAGACTATCGGAGATAAGACAAGTTTTTTTTTTGTCGTGCATTGGTGAGTTTGAGAGATTCACAATGCCAGGATGGTATTCTAATATTATTAGCCTACTAAACAGCATGTAGCTGATACTAACAGCAATGAGCATGGCAAAAGCAGAATCATTCAGAGTATCACCATATTCATTTGTCTGTCTAATAAGACGGTAGAGTAGATCTGGCTTCCAATGATGCCATTGAAAAATCAATAACCACTTTTATACATTTTTCCTCATAAATATATACATATAGGCATCAATATAAGTTGTACTTCAGGCATCTAGTTATCCCTTTATATTGCAGAAGCGTGTTAATATTAATAATAGTAGAGCAGGAAAATTAAAGCACTATTTTCATAGGCATACCAGCTCAAAGGATGTCAACTGAATTATGCTAATCAACTAGTATCTACATAAAATGCTTAATTATCATTGCATGAACATAATCTTCTCCAACAAGAATGATAAGAAAGAGAGAGAGAGTGACAGAGAGACACAGAGACTTCAGCATAGTTTCTAATAGAATCTGCAATTGTGTCCTGTATTAACTTTAAGCAGTACTGGTTCGAACAAAATTATATCAGAATTCTAATAGATTATTTTTCAAACAGAATAATCCCTTAATGAACATTTCCTGTATAAGAAAAATTCTCTTCGTGAGAACTACTGGTTCAAATAAAATAAGATGAGAATTCTAATGGATTATTTTTCAGAAAGAATAATTCCTTAATGGACACTTCAAATAAGAAGATTTCTTTTCATGCATATGATTAAGGTATAAAGGGCAGCCCGGTGCACGAAGCTCCCGTTAATACGTGGTCCCAGGGAAGATCGAACCACATTGGGTCTATTGTACGCGACTTGAACCCGTGACCTCAAGGTCACATGCATATGATTAAGGTATACAATACAGAAACTTCAATTCACTTGTTTATCTCTTTGATACAAGGAGTGCAGCTAACTACCAAAGTAATAATTTCTTACAGCTAACAAAATTATGAAACTCTCAGAACAATAATGCATTGTGACATAACAACAGTATATACTATAAAATTTCACATCAAATATTTTTTGAGTAATATCGACTACATATTATCCATTACTATTCCCTTCCTAAGAAAAAGCATTGATCATTAATAAGATTAGCAAGAATGAAATGAACAAGGAGAATGGACACAACTGGGAAATCTACCTTGAGGTCTACACATCCTTCTTGTGAACTAATCTTGTGAAAATCTGCATTGATGCAATGGTCCAACATGTATTTGCGAAAAGCCATCTTCAGAGCAATTTCAACTGCTGTAGATCCATTGTCAGAAAAGTAAGTTCGAGATGCCCATCCTGTAAAATAAAAGGTGTGAATTATATCGTTCTTGAACATCCATGGTTTCAATAATAAATTTATTTGGCAACTTAGGAAACTAAGAAGTAATATCAAACCTTTTCCAACCCCATCAAGTAAAAGCTCAGCACATTGCAATGCAGGTTCATACACATTCTCAGGAAACATTACATGCCCATACCTTGCAGCAGAATATCCAATGTCTTTGGCAAGCTCAATCTGAAACCACCTAGGCAACAAAAAATGCTTATCCAAAAGAAACAAGCGTTACAGTACTTTTTATGACTAGGAGATTTGAAATTCACATATTAGCAAATGGAGCAGCATGCACATTAAATCTAAACACCAAGCATTGCAATCAATTTTGAAAATGAAATGAACTGATCAGTGGGTGTCCGTCAGTAAAATGGACTATTGGAATTAAAGCAATCAGATAATAATTCTGTATATTATCCAAATATTCATGTTTTTTATGTTGAAGCTTCACAATTCTCAGGTGACTAAGATTTTGACAATCTAAATTTTGGGGGTATAAATTAGCAACAAGCTATCAGTGGTATCAAGATTGAAAGTTTCATCCTGAGCCAGGGTTTCAATCTTCGGTTGGAATGTATCAGTAACAGTGCCATTTTACCAGTGCCGAGCCAGGCTTTCAATTTTCAATTAGAACAAATCACAAACAGTGTCATTTTACCAGTGTCACCAATTGCCACAGATGAAGAAGGTTCAACTAGGAAGGAGTAGAGCAGCAGGAAAAGAAGGAGAAGCAGGAGAAGGAGAAGAGTAGGGATCTGAAAAGGTGAAGAAGAGGGAGGGTGACCACGACAAGAGGCTTAGATATTCAAAACCCATCAATGATCTTTCTTCCTAGCTATCTGCCATGCCTCAGAAGCTTTCTGCCCAAGTCTCCATCTGCAACAGAAGCTTTCTACCCTAGCCTCCTCTCTTCTGTATCGCAGCTCACAAAGCTCTAGAAGAATCCTCACCTTCTCCCTCGCCCTCATCTGCCCGAGCCTGCATTGGGTGAATCAAGTTGTTGCATGTTAATCTGCAGATGAAACAATAAGTTTTGTCTGTGTGGTTCGACATGAAATGAGATTTAAAATGTTGGGTGCAATATCAGGTTAAAAAAATACATGCACAACAATTTTGCAAGGTCATATTTGAATGGATTATTTTTAAACTTCTCCAGCTGTGAGAAGAACCAACAATTAAAAACACATTTCACATGAGAAAAGGAATATGATAACTTTCTTTGCTTACACAACTAGGACAGGTAGAGGAAAAACGAGGAAAAAGAATGTATATTTGAGTCCTAATTTTTACTTTTCTTGCTTGTGACTTCAAGTAGGGTGGAAATTTCTGTTATCTCATTTTAATTGTGTTATAAGCATGGTTTAAAATTTGAGCCATGTTGGAGTTTCGGTCCTGGATCGAAACGATACAGTTTCGGTATTGTATCGTGTCGTGCCGATACAATTTCAGTAGTTTTAAATTTTAAATATAAATGTTAGGCAAAAACAAGTAAATTAAAGAAAATTGATATATCAATGACTTGAATTAAAATTGATACATCATAATACATTACCTTACTAATACCAAAATGAGTGACGTGAATCAGATGGAAGCATCGG
>JBBUKS010000095.1:4489731-4510108 GCA_038050645.1 Hedychium gardnerianum | reverse complement strand
AAAAGTTTAAAGAATTTAGACATGAAGTAGAGAAAAACTTGGCAAAAGTATTAAAATACTTCGATCAGATCGAGGTGGTGAATACTTAAGCCAGGAGTTTCTAGATTATCTCAAGGACAATGACATATTGTCTCAATAGACTCCACCATACACACCACAACACAATGGCGTGTCAGAAAGGAAAAACCGAACCTTGTTGGACATGGTTAGGTCGATGATGAATCATGCAAATCTTCTCAAATCATTTTGGGGTTACACACTCGAGACAACTATTTACTTGCTAAACAGAGTCCTGGCTAAGACAGTTTATACTACTCCATATGAGATATAGATTGGTAACCTCTTTTGTCTTATTTGAAGACATGAGATTGTCTTGCTTATGTAAAGAAGACTGTAACAGATAAGCTAGATGCTAAGTCTGATAAATGTTTATTTATTTGTTACCCTAAAGAAATAAGGGGTTATCAATTTTATTATCCCTTGGAACAAAAAGTATTTGTCTCAAGACATTCTATATTCCTAGAGAAAGAGTTTCTTAGTTAGAGTGAGGTTGAACTTGGGATAGTTCAAGACACTCCAATAGATACTGAAGAGATGTCTAATCAAGAACCATAGTTAATTACTCATAATGATGAGATGATGACTGAACATGTTAATACACCGTCTCTTTGTAGATTTAGTAGGACATGTCAAATTCCCTAGAGATATGAATTTCTCATAAGTGAATTGAAAGATGTGTTGCTCATTGAGGATGAGGAGCCTACTAGCTATGAAGAAGTTTTGAAAAGTTCAGAAATGGATAAATGATTAAGCACCATGAAGTTGGAAATGGATTTCATGTATGAAAACCAAGTTTGAAATTTGGTGGACCCACTTGAAGGTATAACACCTATTGGATGTAAGTGAGTTTTCAAAAAGAAAATCGACATAGATGGTAATGTGATTACCTACAAAGCAAGATTAGTGGCAAAAGACTATCGTCAAAAATAAGGTGTTGACTATGACAAAACCTTCTCACTAGTAGCCATGTTTAAATTCATTCGGATACTCCTGGCCATAGTAGCTCATTACGATTATGAGATATGATAAATGGATATGAAAATAAGTTTCTTTAATGGAAATTTATTTGAGGATGTGTATATGATACAACCTGAGGGTTTCACATTTATTGATAAAAATAAAGTATGCAAGCTTTAATGGTCCATTTATGGACTAAAGCAATGATCTAAGAGTTGGAACATCCATTTTGATGAGGTAATCAAAGAGTTTGATTTCTCACAAAATCCAGATAAACCATACATGTACATGAAGTTTAGGGGAGTGCAGTTGTGTTCCTATTGTTATATGTTAATGACATATTGTTCATAGGAAATGATGTGTCTGTTCTACAATCAATTAAAGTTTGGTTATCCAAAACATTCTCCATGAAAGACATAGGAGAAACAACCTATATCCTTAGGATCAAGATTTATATAGATAGATCAAGACAGTTTCTTGGTTTTTCACAGCCTACATACATAGATAAATTGCTAAAATGATTTAGCATGGATGAATCCAAGAAAGGTTTTCTTCCCATGAGACACGGGATTCACCTTTCGAAGTCTATGTTCTTGAGCACACAAGACGAGAGGATTCACATGAGTTGATCCTGTATGTGTCGGTTATAGGATCAATTATGTATGCTATGTTATGTACAAGGCCTGATATATCGTACTCTCTGAGTATAACGAGCAGATATCAGTCAGATCCATGTATGGGTCATTGGGTGGCTGTTAAGATAATCTTTAAGTACTTAAGAAGAACTAAGGCCTTATTCTTGGGATATGGAGAAGGTGATATGAAAATACGTGGGTATAGTGATGCCAACTTTCAGACTGACAAGAATAACTCCAAGTTCCATTTTGGATATATATTCACCTTAAATGGAGGCACAATAAGTTGGAAAAATTCTAAACCAGAAACCGTTGCAGATTCTACCATTGAGGCATAATACACTGCGACTTTTGAAGCAGCAAAGGAAGCGGTTTGGATCAAGAAGTTTGTCACTGAACTTGGAGTGGTTTCGAGCATTGTTGAAACATTACCAGTTTACTGCGATAACAATGAGGTCATTGCACAGGCCAAGGAACCCAGGTCTCATCAACGATCTAAATATGTGCTTCGTCACTTTCACTTGATCAGGGAGATCATAAGTAGAAAGAAATACAAATTGAGAAAATTCTCATCGATAGGAATCTTGTAGATCCTTTGACAAAGTCTCTACTACAAAATAAGTTCGAGAGGCATGTAGAAGCTATAGGATTGTAGGAGACAAAAGAGAGGGATCGTAGGAGACGAAAGAGAGGGGGTGAATCTCAATCGTTTAAAATCTCTTTTCTTTTTGTCTTGTAAAATTTATTCAAAGTAAATAGTAGCAGAATAAGAAAACAATTACAAGGACATAGTCAGTTTTACTTAGTTTGTAGTCCAGCGACTACTACTCCAAAGCCTGTGATCCTTGACCGCTTCCGAAGAACAATCACTATAACTCTTTTCTCTAAACTCTTTCAGAGAAAAATAAACTCATTACAAATATGAGGAAGATAGTAACAACACTACTATTTTCCTATAAGAATGCAAGCAATAAAATAATTATATTGACAATGAATATAAATGATGAAGCATATGTTGTCGGTAGCCTCCTGATGTCGTAGGAAATGAAGCTTGCATGAGCAGTAGTAGCAGAGATGAAATGGAGTACTGTGAGAATTGATGAAAGAATTGTTGTTCGACTCGGACCCTGAGGCCTTCTTTTATAGTACTGTTAGGTCGACTGAAACCACATTCCGTCAACTGAACCTATCCGTCGATGGAACCTCCTATCCGTCAACTGAAATCTCTGCACCTTTCCTTATTTGCTCTAATCCGATCCATTTGATCTTGTGATTTTCGCTGTTCGGTCGACTGATCCACATTATCCATTGACTGAACCTCTGAACTTCCTTTCCTGCGTGATTCAATATGATCGGCTGTTGTTACCTTTTATGGATTGGTCGACTATCACTCTAATCCGTCGACTAAATAGTCTATTTACCATGTTTGCTGAAGTTTGATATGATCTTTGCCACGCTAGTCGGATCGGTCGATTGAACTTTCTGTTTAGTCGACTGAACCCACAGTCAACTCTGAACTTTGTTTATCTACAAAAAAAAATTAGCACAACAAAATAACAGTAGTCCTGCAAAATAGAATTAGATAGTAGATAGTAAATATGCATGAGTATGATAGTTAGGACTGTCTTGATCTCAACTTAGAAACCTTCGTTGGTTTCTTTATTTGGATCAACGCCTAAGGTTTGTCCCGTCTGGGACACGAGCTCATTGTTCTTCTTTTCAGAAGAATCACTCCCTCTAGGAGCTTACCTTAACTTACCTGCCAAACATCTGGTCCTCCAGATTTATTTGGACTTTCTCTGCTAAGTGTCTGATCGATTTGATCCACTAAGATTTTCCTGCAAAACAAAATTAGCACAATAACAATAATAGTTCATGTGCGTAGATTATGCATGTTTCTAGGCATTGTTTGTCGTACATTTACTTGTATTTCATGAGCATCATTTATACTATCGCACCTTATTTTATTATTATGCGGTCGCTTTTACTCTTTTGGTTCGTAGATTTGCTCTTTTGTATTTTGATTAACAAGACGCATTTTGGAGCAAAAATGGAGCAAATTAGACATTAGAGCAATCTTGGAGAGAAATCAGTAAAGCCTGGTCGTGCCTTATTCAACCAAAGCATGGTCATGCCTTCCAGGCATGGTTGTGCCTTATTCATCTTTGTCTCCAAGAATTCCAGAGTGTCACATGATCCGACCGTGCCTCCCAAGCATGGTTGTGCCTTATTCAGTCTTTTCACCAAGAATTCCAAATTGTCACACAGTTTGGTCATGCCTCCCAGGAACGGCCATGTCATGTCAATTAGGACCCATGTGGGGAGACCTATAAAGGGGAAGAAGATCCCCTTTTCAAGGGAGAGAGGGTTTTCCCTTTATGGGAACCCAGAAGGTCCATTTCTGAGGTAGATTTCGATGATCCATCCACCACCGGAGCTATAATTTTATCCAAAGACATCAGCAATATCTCGCTAAGCTTTCTCTTCTCCTTTCTTTATGATTTGCGTTGTAGATTTCTATTTTCTCTATCTTGTGGTTGTATTTCCTACGATATGTAGTATATTCTCTGGATTCTAGGATATAAGGAGTAACTATGATGTGATGTAGATGTATGAACTATGGATTTGCTCATTTCCTTGTTCTATTGTGTTGTGTCTTGTTCTTATTTGATTAAATGTGTGTGTGGTGAATGCATTTGGATGTGAAGGATTGGTCGCCATATAGAGGAGATGATTTAGATTGTATGATAGGGGGGCTCTTAATGATAGAGGGTATTCCTTTAATCGGACTTTCTAGAGTCATCACCTTCAAATAAGGGTCAATTCTATGCAAGGGAATAACTAATTAGAGTTTAATGGGGTTTTACTAGTTTAATGTTAGGAAGTAACTTGTGTTATCTAGACTGTATGATCGGGGGCCCTTATATGACAGGAGGTATCCCTTTAATCGGACTTTCTATGTTATATCTTTACTTGATGGCAAAAGGCGAAATGCTCGCCCCCAGCGCCCCCGCCAGCCCGTCCCAGGACCAACACGGAGGAGGTAAATCACGGGGACTATGTTACATCTTTACTTAATAGCATTTAAAGTGGTGTAACCTTCATGGGTCCATACCGATAATTTGGTTAGAATTCCTATAAGAGCGTAAGGATGGAGGTAAGGAGATGAACAATACATAGAACATCAACTAACATCATAATGAAACCAAAATCCTATGATTGTTTTCCCAAGCCAATTCCTCTCTCTTTGATCATTTGCTCTCATTGGATCTCTCTCTCTCTCTTTCTCTCTCTCTTAATATCTTGCTCTCGAGCTTTCACACAACTTTCGATTGTTTAGATAACTTACTTTGCAAACTCGACTAGTGATTAATCAACAATCCTTGTGGATTCGATATTTTATTACTTGACAACATAATTGTGCACTTGCGGTTAGACAACAAGTTTTTGGTGGTGACGCTAGGGACTATTTTCGATTGACATTAGTTGACTAACAATTTAGTTACTCTAGACTTCTTTCTTCTTGTTAATATTTTTGCAATTCAATATTCTTTCTAATAAATTTTATATTTTCTTATTTGCAAATAACTCTATTTTGGAACTCTGTTTTGAAGGAGAATTGGATTTGTTCACTTGCATGCGAAGGTCTGACATTGTAGGAAATCTTTTACCTATTGATTTTGAGATTTATAGAACATTCAAAAGAAGAAAAATTCTGTAAAGACAATTAGTAGAAGAGCAAATACAATCTACCATGGAAAACAAACCTTTGAAGGATTATGCAGCACCATATGCAAGGGGCTTAAGGTCTAGCATCACTAGACCTACAATTGAGGCCAATAATTTTAAACTCAAACTTGATGTTATTTCTATGGTGCAACAAAATCAATTTGGGGGAGGATCCACTGAAGACTCCAACCAATACTTGGAATTTTTTAATGAGATTTTGGAACAATGAAGATGAATGGTGTTTCAGCAGAGGTTGTCAGACTATTTTTGTTTAGTTTTTCACTGAGGGATAGAGCTAAAGCTTGGCTCAACTCATTGCTCACCGATAGTATTACCACTTGGGAATAATGTGAACAAAGGTTCTTGGAAAAATGCTATCCTCCAAGGAAGACTGCCCATATGAGAAATCTTATTGTAAGCTTTATGTAAAAGAACGGAGAATCTCTGTACGAAGCTTGGGATAGATTCAAGGGACTTCTTAGGTAGTGCCATCACCATGAATTCAAAAAATGGCTTATCATCCATACCTTTTATAATGAAATTAATTATCAAATAAAGATGTCCTTGGATTCAGCAGCAGGCGGAGCCTTAATTTACATAGGACTTGATGAAGTTGAGGAAATCATTGAAAGTATGATGCTTAATCATCATCAATGGGCATCAGAGCAAAGAAACCTAATTAAGATTACCAGAAAATATGATGCGAGGACCTTGGATTTAATTTTTGCGAAAATGGATGCTCTTACAAAGAGGTTTGACTTAATGAATATGAATCCAGTGAATGCGGTGAATACAAGTTGTGAAGTTTGTGATGATATAGAACATACAAAGGAAGCTTGCCAGGTAGGAGCAATTACTACACAATTGGCTCAAATTGAACAAGCAAATGTTATTGGCAACTTTAATCCGAGACCCAACAACCCTTACTCCGGAACTTACAACCCAGGATAGAGAAATCACCCAAAATTTTCTTACCGCAACAATCAAGATCAAGTAGGACAATCATATGGATTTCAACAAAATTCACAACCCTCAAGATTAGAGAAAATTCTTGAAGAGATGCAAGTCACTTAATTAGAAATGAAAAATGAGATCAAGCTAATTGGTGTGAGAATGGATAATGTTGAGAAACATTTAAAAGTACTTGATAATCAAATGACACAAGTGGCTAGTTCATCATGAAGATATTTAGAGACATTTCTAAGAAAGCCTGAACTAAATCCTGTTGAGCATTGTAATATAGTTGAGTTAAGAAGCGGAAGGACCTTGGGTAATCCTCATGTGACTGGGAAGAACAAGGGAATAGAACATATTCCAAATGGAGAGCCTACTCCTACCTCTTCGCACAACAATCATATCCAAGAGGAAGCGGAGAATGATGAACCATTTGAGGATCCCCTAGTGAGGAGACACTAATTCCCTTCCCTCAAAGACAAGCCAAGGCTAAGAAAGATGAAGAGTTTGACAAATTTCTAGAAAAGGTCAAAGAGCATTGCATAGAGATACCTCTCATAGATGTTTTGCAACAAATGTCTAAATTTACCAAGTTTATGAGGGAAATCATCTCCAACCATCGCAAAAAGGATGGGTACAAGACCATTGCTCTAACCAAGGAGTGTAGCATTTTGATTCTGAACACGCTACCTCCAAAGCTCAAAGATCTAGAGAGTTTTTCTATCCCTTGTAAAATTGGCACAACCTTGATAGGAAAAGCATTTTATGATCTTGGAGCTAGTGTAAGTCTCATGTCTTATTCTATTTGCATGTCTTATTCTATTTGCTAGAAACTTAGATTAAATGACCTCAAATTGACCATAATGGCATTACAACTAGCAGATCATTCCTGTAGATACCCAATGGGTATTGTTGAGGATATGTAGTGGAAGTGGGGAGCTTTATAGTCCCTACGGATTTTGTTATCTTATAAATGGAGGAAGATCCAAAAAAATTTCCATCATTTTGGGATGACCTTTCCTTGCCATAGTTGGAGTTGTGATTGATGTTAAGAGTCATAAACTCTCATTGGTAGTAGGCAAACTCTCATTGGTAGTAGGCGAGGACAAAATATAATTTGTTTATCAATGGCACCTAATTCATTTTCTGTTAAAAGTTTGTGTTATAAGTTGGAAGGAGTCCAACTGGAGAAGGAAAAGCATCACCCAGATGAACGACCACCGGATGTAACACCAAGTCCGACAAGTCAAGAAAAGAAGCCCAAAACCAAGAAAGACAAATAAATCATCCTGACAAGGACTAGGATAAAGGAAGGGCTAGAAATTTCACCTTGCCATGGTGGAGGGGATCACAATCCCTTTAAGGCAAAGGCTCCCAATTGAGCTAAGATAGGGGTCGAGCTCGCGACCTTAAACGAGCTCTTCTTGGGAGGTAACCTAAGGGTTTACTTCCGTATTTTAGTTTTTATTTTTAATTTCTTCTTTTAGATGTTTATGTGAGTCTTCTTTTTGCATATTTTAGGGTTGCAAACCTACTCGAGTTGGACGTGGTGCTTACTATGGGCGTGGAAGGCATTTGAAGAGCATTTGAAGGTAGGGTCATGCCTCTCGGACACGGTTGTGCCACATTACCAGTAGGCTCCCGAATATGTCACGGAAGGGTCGTGCCTCTCAAGCATGCTCGTGCCACTTTGCAAGCAGGCTCCCGAAGTAGTCACGGTAGAGTCATGCCTCTCAGTCACGACCGTGTCACATTTGAAGAAATTCCATAGTAGCCATGGCATGGCCGTGTCTTTTTGACATGGCTGTGTCATTAAAAAAAGAGAAAAGAAAAAGAAAAAAATCAACACGGTTGTGCCATTTTTGACACGACCATGTGAAAACATTACCTCGCGGATAGAATGTGTCATGGTGAGATCATGTCTATTGACACAATCGTGTGACATTAATTTTAGGGTTAAAGGACCTAGATCTGGCCGTGTCTCACATCAACACGATCGTGATTTTTTTTCTTCCTCCTTCTCCCTACCTTAGATCTCTCTCTTCCAAGGCAAGATCTTATCTTCCTTCTTCTTCAGTTCTTCTCAAATCTTCATGAAAGTTTCTTCTCCATCTCCCAACTCCCCTCTTTAAGATCTCTCTCAAGATTTCTTCTTAATCTTAATCCAAATTGGATCCAAGATCTTATCTCTTCCTTGATTTGTACCCATGATCTCGAGCAAGGATACTCTCTTCCCTTACTTTCTATTCCATCTCAAGCAACCAATACCTCCCCACAACTCAATTTAATTTTCTCAATTCTCTCCTCTTCTACCAACCGATTATACCTTTTTGACTTGTGATTCTCTATCATACAGATGTTGAAGCAGTGTCACAGAAGCGGTGAATCTTGTGGGGGAGACAATTCAAGCAAAGGCAAAGAAAAAGTCATCGACAAAGGAAAGCGTCGGGCACGTGACAAAGGTAGTGAAAATCCTTATGGAATTATTTTTTGCAATGATGAACACAAATCTAGATTTGCTACTCTTGTTACTCATAAAATTGTGTGTACCTGGTACCTTGATAATTACACTATGGAAATCTTAGGAATTAGTGATGATGAAGATTGGATGATTAGTAACATAGGTTGGAATGATTTAATGAGTCTCTATTATCCAACCTACCCTAGAATCACCCTAGAATTTCTAAGCTCAATAGAGGCCTATTTTACTTCTAATAATGACGATAAGGGGAAGATTAGTTTTTGGTTTTCCCGTTGAGAAGTCTCATAGGTTTCATAGTTCTTTTAATAGTAATACATTTTGGAATGATATTGAAGATGTGGATGAACCCTATGACCCTTCTCGTTCCAAGGCCTCATCTCTTCAGAACCTAGTTTTCCGCTACCTCCATTGTGTTATGAGAAAGACCATTTTTGGTCGTGGTGATAGTGATGGCGTGGTGTGAAAATAGAGCTTTACTGCTTTTGGGCCATGTTGAATGAGGTTGGTTTTGATTCTGGGTTCCATTTTGTTAATAACCTAGCGAGATCTGGTAAAGCATCTTTGGGCACTATTGGGTTTGACGGGTTGATTACACACATCGTTGTAAACTTGGGGTGCGATCTACTTGGTTTGGATATTACACATGGTATCTCTAATATTGATCTTAACACTTGTTTGACGATGAAAATGATTTGTAGGGAGGAGAAGGGTTATAGTTTTATTAGGGAAATGGATTCCTCCATCAGTTACCTAACCCTAAGTGTACTACAATTCGAGATCCTACCAATTAGGTTATTAACGACAGTACACCCGAAAATTCACCCACTCCCATGGATCGACCATAACCCTCTTCCTATAGACTCGAGCCGATTAGACACTCTTTTGCTTATGGAGATATGGGTCATTTTGGATTTGATTTTTCTGACTTTCACGCTTCTTTGGTTACACTTCATGAGGAGCATGCTGCCACCCAATGTTACGTACCCACACGTGCACGATTATGTCATCAGTAATATAAAAGATTATCGTATCCACAGGGATTGCGGATTAATGCACTAGTGAGTTTGTGAAGCTAGTACCTAGACTAATCAAGTTTGGAAGCTTGTAAACTAGAAAGAAAGAGAATGTCAGAAAGAGCTTGAGAGAGAGAGTTGGTTGTGAGGTCCAGGTCCAAAAGAGAGGGAAGTGAGTTGTGAAGGTTGGTTAGGGAGTGATTCTAGGCTTTTAGTTTCACTATAATGTTAGATATTGTCCCTATAACATGTTCATCTCCTAATTCTTAACACTACTCCTATGAACTAAGGTTAGTTCCTATGTCAAGATTTTTTAACTCTAGAAAGTGGAATAAGTGTCGATGCTCTCTATCACTAAGGGCATAAATGTTAGGTTGAATGAGAATCCTTTGTCACTAAGGATCTCCTGATTATCTAGTCTAGTAGCAACATTAACATAGAAGCAAACACCCTAGATTTACATGCATTATTCACATACACATTTTGTTAAACATGTACAAGACACAACACATATAACATAAGAGATAACATTTCATAGAAATAGGAAATTGGCATATCCATAGTTCATATATCATTAATCACATCATAGATACTCCCTAACCCTAGAATGCGAGGGATCTACTCCATAAATAGGGAGAGAAAGCATGAAGAAAAGAAAGAAATATTCTAACCCTAATCTAGAGAGAAGAGGGAAGAAATGCTTAGGCAGTTGTCTCCTTGGTCTTCGAGAGTGCTCTTCTTGCTTGGATGATGGATGGATCGGAGAAAGCCGCCTCGGATTGTCTGTGAAATCTCTGAAAATGAAGGGGTGATGGATCTTGTGTTTTTCGTAGAAGGGAAGAACACCCCCCTCCCTCCTTTGAGAAAGGGGTAAAATCTACTTTTATAGGTAGGGGCATGACCCCTGCTTTTTTGGCGCACGACCATGCCTAAGAGGCATGACTTGATGTAGAGGCTGACTGTTCTAGAGGAATAGTCATGCCTGTGAGGCACGACCCAGTATTGAGGAAGCTTTGCTGGCTAGACACGCCCGTGTCTAAGACACATGGCCGTGGCTAGGGTTTTCCTAGGAATGGCACATGGCCATGTCTGAGACACACAACCATGGCTAGGGTTTCTTCAAAATGTCACATGACTGTGGCTAGGGTTTTCCCTATTGTTGAGGCACAACCGTGCCTAGGGGGCATAGTCAGTTCCTTGGTCGTGCTATGGGACACGACCAATGCTTTGGCCCTGGATACTCTGCTTCCTACTTTGCTTTCTGCTTTTCTCTCCATTTAAGCTCCATTTTGCTCCGAAACGTATCATGTCAATGAAAATAAAGAAAAAGAAGATCTCTAAATAATGTGGAGTAAAAAGTATGATAACATAATAAAATGAGTTGCGATAATGTAGATCATGTCAATGAAATGTAAGTAGATGTGTAATATAAAGTGTCTAAAATCATATATAATCTATGCACATCACCTTATCATATATGCTTCTTCATCTTTGTCAAGAGATGACTCTGAATCTGGTTCGTTCTTCTTGACTTTTAGCGCCAGGTTCTGATTCGGCTCCTTTTCTTTTCTTAGTCTTGCACGTTGAGGCTCATGTAATTCCAAAGTAGAAAACAATTCTTCTAAAGTACTTACCTCTAGTATGAATCGACTATCAAGATCCATTCTTGAGTTCTTGGAATAGCATTTAGAGCATGTCTAAGTGAGTCTCGATTTGTTACCAATTCACCAAGGTTGTTGAGTCCTATGATTAACTCCTTTAACTTGGCATGTAGTTGAGCTACCGTTTCTCCCTTTTCAAGTCGGAGGTTGCTGAGTTGGTTTTTGAGTAGATCTCTTCTGGCTAGTTTTGTTTCAGAAGTACCTTCATGTAATTCCAAGAACTTCTCCTAGAGGTCCTTGACGAAGTTGTAGGCGTCGATTCTATTGAGTTCCTAAAGGTGCAACTCAGCCTTACCATTGGCTATGAACTCCTCTCTTTGCCTTTTATTCTAATGGTGCTCTTCGAGTTCTTCTCCGTCTTCATTTTTGGGTGCTTTAAAACCAAGTTTAATTGAATGCATGATGTCAAAGTCGGTTTTGAAGAATACTATCATTTTACGCTTCCAAACCGTGAACTCCCCCCTCCGCCCCGAACTTTGGTGGGTGGATGCTTGATTCAATCATCTTCCTTGTTGCTTTAATCAGCAGTTAGTCCTTATAAGGAGGTTGGACTATGATACCACTTGTAGGATCGGTTGGACTAGCTAGAGGGGGGGGGGGTTAATAGCTTGCAAAAAAAAAAATATAACTTTCTCTTGCTAATTGCTTAACAAGGATACACACATTAATTATAAAAGAAATGCATAAAAACCAAATAAGAGACAAAGATGTACTTGGTTTACAACCTAGGTGGTTGCTAATCTAAGGCAATATGAAGCGCACTATCAAGCTCCTTCTTTGACAATGTCGAAGGTAGAGAAGCTCCTTACACGAATTGAAAGCACGAATGAAAATATGGAGTTTGGAAGATAAGAACTAAGTGTGTGATTCTTTCTTCGAGCTCAACGTCTCTTTTTATAGCCTCTGGTCGAAGTGACCATTTTGCTGACATGGACCATTTGAGGCACCTCGGTTCATTGGTGTGCCTCTAATAGGGCAATTTTTATCCTCATCACAATGGCTCGTTTGCTGATCTAGCATCTTGGATACGCCTAGAATCATTCAAGGCACCTCGGGTAATTGATGTGCATAGATTATATATACTTTTATGCATTATTTGACGTACATCTTCTTGTATTCATTGATTGTGATCTATATTATCGCACCCTATTTTATCACATCATTATGCTTTCACCCTATTTTGTTCAAAGATCTACTCTTTGCATGTTTTCATTGACAAGACGCAATTTGGAGTGAAAATGGAGCATGTGCCTCAGCTTTCGACCTTTACACGGCCTGGCCATGTCTTTGAGACTTGTTACGCTCCAACAAGTGCACAGTAATGTCATCAGTAATATAAAAGATTATCGTATCCACAAGGACTATTGATTAAGCACTAGCGATTTTACAAAATAAGTTATCTAGACGATCGGAAGTTGGTTTGAATGCAAGAGAGTTAAGAGAGTGTGTGAAAGAGAGGAAGAGAGAGCAAGAGAGTTAGTTGTGAGAGGGAAGAGTTTGTGGGAAGAATGGTTCTAGGATTTCAATTTCATTATAATTCTAGTTAATGTCCTTAATATATATTCATCTCCTTATTTTCCATGCTTACATTCTTGTAGGGATTCTAACATATTTTTAGAATGGAATACCATAAGAATGTCCTAGCAAGGAATAGCCCCTATGTCAAGGACTTTTGACTTTAGGAAGTGAGTAAGTATCGTTACTCTTTGTCACTAAGGGTATGTAAGTCTGATTGAATGAGTGTCCTCTGTCACTAAGGATCCCTCGATTATCTAGCCTAGTAGCAACCTTAACATAAAGGCAAATCTCTTACTTCTACATGCATTACTCACACACATTTCGTCAAATATCTAGTAGGCACAATACACATAGAACAAGACATAAACTTCTCATTAAACAAGGAAATAACATATATATAGTTCATACATCAATCACACATCATAATTACTCCCTACATCCTAGAAATGGGAGACACTCCGTGAAGAAGGACATACAAACCAAAGACACAAAATAAAGCATACTTACAACCTCAAATATGAGAATAGTGGGAGAAGAGATACTTATCAAGGAGATGTAAGTGTCTTCAAGAAGTTTTCTTGCTCCAGAGATGGATGGATCACCAAGGAGGAGGAGATGGAAGCACTAGGATTCCCCCCTAAGGGGAGAACCCTTCCCTAAGGAGAGAGGATGAACCACAAACCAAAGATTCCCAAAAGGAGGTCAAAAATCCCCTTTTATAGTGTTAGGGCATGGGCCCTGCTTTTCGCCACACGACCGTGCTTGGAAGGCATGACTTGAATCTGAGGATGAGACACGGTAGTGCTTTGGAGGCACGACCCATGTGAAGGTGAGGCATATCCATGTCTGGGAGGAACGACCCCTCTTGAGAAGGCATGATAGGCTAGACACAACCGTGCTTGGGAGGCACAACCCGTGTCTAGCTTTTTTCTGGAAAGTCACACGGTCGTGCCTAGGAGGCACGACCATGGCCTTAGTTTCTTCTGGTGTTGAGGCACGACCGTGGCTTTGGCTATGGCTATGGCTGCTCTGCTTCCTTCTCTACTTCTTCTCTGCTTTTTGCTCAGTTCTTCATTCGAGCTCCATTTTGCTCCAAAATGTGTCCTATCAATGAAAATAATGAAAGAGAAAATCTCTGAATGAAGTGGAGTAAAAATCATAGCAATGTGATAAAATGACAGCGATAACATAAATTATGCTCATGGAATACAAGTAGATATGCGTTAAAGAATATCTAAAAACATATATAAATTACGCACATCACACCCCCAAACTTAAATCTTTGCTTGTCCTCAAGCAAAACCTGTAATCTAGATTTATGTGTGTAAATACCACATCATAATCTCTAGTAAATAATTCTATTCCAATTTTGTAGTTTCACTAATGAGCAAGATAACAAAATTATTTGAGTGTGACCTAAGTAGAAGTTCTCCGTCCTCAATTCGATGAGTGACTTAACCTTTTCAAGTGTCAATCTCCAAGCCTAGTTAAGTCATCATCTAACCGTGTTTCTCATGCTTCCGGCGATGGACACTTACATGCCATTCACAAAGTTCATCCCTCTCAAACTACACAAGATCTCATTGGAATACTTGGTATCAAGAGAAAGATAATAGTTATTTTCCCAGTAACCTAACTCAGTCTCAAAAGGGTAATTTGTTAGTTTTCACTCACGATAACTATTTTTTATCCCTTTTTAATTCATTTTTTTGTGTTTATGAAATGAAGCACTAAGACTAATGGTACTTATAAGATAAAGCACTAAAACAAGTATAAGGACTTTGATTTTTCCAAATGAGTTGACATGATCCGAGTTTATCTAGTAACCAAAATGTAGTTGAGAAGTAGCAAATGAAAACAAGCATACTAGTCTGGTTCTATGAATGATAACTATTTTTGAAAGTGTGTACCATCAAAGTTAAGCCTAGTGTGAGAAAATCCTTAAATGTGATAAGGGGTAAGTGTGAAAGAGATAATTTAGGGAGATTACCTAGTGATATGTGACAATTGTGTGAATCTTCCCACAACCTGTGTTACTCTTCCATTTAGATGTATTCCTTTGTAATTGTGGAGAGAGTAAACATCTTTTCTCAAAAATTATTAGCCGAATACTCTGCAAAAGAGCTAGCACAAGAAGACAATATATATATATATATATATAAATCTTGGAATAAGAGTCACCATCCCTAAAGATTATATGACAATTCAATTCTACTTCTCCATCCTCTAGCTCTTTTAAGTCATAAACAAATCAAGATCATGGATTCTTCGGACTATGGTGGAAATTAAACCTTAAATGATAATAGTCCTTAAAATATGATAGTTGAAAGTCAAATCAATAAAATTCATCTAAAGTCATATGATAATCATTGTTAAATAACCCTAGAATAATTTGACTTTCTTTACAACAAATTTCATGGATAATGTTAACTTCCACCAAATTTCAACAATTTCAAGGGTTAGCCTAAGTTAAGTAGAATATGTCATACTCACCAATTCAATCATCCTACTTGACCTATCAATGAATTACTACCATCCCTAAGGCTAGGACTACCCAAGTCATGTTTTGTCCGAATATGGAGAGTTGACAATTTCATCATCACAAGAATAGCATGACATGTCCTATATAATTAATGCTCAAATAGCAAGAATACCAAAGGCGGTTAAGAGTTGTTACCTTTGTTGCATGTTTCTCTTCAACGAAGTTCTTGGATCCAAGATGGGGTCCATACAAAATGAATTTGGTTCCACGTCGTAGATTTTCAAATTATCTTCAATTTAAATGGTTGTACGCCCCGTGCTTCATCCCGGATTGAAAGTTGGAGTCATTTAAAGTAGAGATAGCATCCAGAGAAGGAGACACGACCACTGATTGTGAGACACGGCCATGTCTCTTAGCTCACATGGTCATGTTTGTGAGACACGACCTCAGCTTGAGGAGAAGGCACGACCGTGCCTGCATGGCATGACCTGCCTTAAAGGATGGAGCACGGTCGTGTCTAGTTGACACGGCCTTGGCCTGACTTCTTTCTGTTTGGGTGACATGACCGTGTCTAGTTAACATGGCCTTGGCTTGAATGTAAGGGACATCTGGGTCTTGTGAGACACGACCGTGTGCCTTATGCAAAATTCACACAGCCTTATTTTTTCAAGGTATGACTTGTCTTCAATTTTTCTCCAAAAATTCTTCCATGCCCATGACGAAGGTCACGGCAAGCTCGTGGATGTTATTAAACCTGAAATTAGATAAAGTAAAAAGGATTAAAACTATGAAATAAAAATAAAGACATAAATGATAACTTAAGAGAAAACAAAAAGAACTTGGGTTGCCTCCCAAGAAGCGTTTTTTTTAGGTCATTAGCTCGACCCCTTATTATGTTTATCAAAATCTTTCCCTCGGAGGGGTAAGATATTTTAAAACCCTCTTACCAAGGGTTCTAAGTTTCTCTACAAATATGCTCTCTTTCAAAGGCTTCCTTCCACCAACATGCTCAAAAAAAAATTGGTTAGTAACATATGATATATCAAATAAAATCATACAAATCACCAAAGAGAGAAAATCATTGAACAAGGTTTCAGATGGTAGTGGTGCCACTAAAAGAGGTGATTCTTGGAACTTTACCTCTACTGCATAAGTCTCTACACTATCAACATCAACAAATTCAATTCCTACAATATCCATAGTTTCAAGTGGTTGTGTGACCAAAGAAAGTGATTCTTGGGTCGTTGCTTCCATAGCACAAGTCTCTACACTTCCACTCACAACATCATCATATGCAGGACATAATATATCAACATCAAAATTTGAATCTTCAAAATTTGGAGGTATATGAATTAGAGTAATACCCTCCTTTATCAAAGTCTCAGTTTCATGCTCCTCATGCTCATCTTCATTATCATAACTCATCCTAGACTCCTCCTAAGTCGAGAGTAGAGTTGACATTCCAACGCATAATGAGTTTATGTTAATGCACTTAGCATCCCTTTGCTTGATATCTTCGTGCATTTGAGTTTGTGAGGCTTGGATGTTTTCTGTCATTTTCAGTATTCTGTCCATCTGGGATGAAGCTTGAATTTCTATATCATGTCCATAATTTCCTTGTCCTTGATTGTGGCAAAAAAAAATTGGGGGTTCCTCACACTAGGGTCATGAGTGTGTGAATGTGAAGAGGTCAATCCATCGAGCTTTTTACTGAGATTGTACAATGATGTTTCCAAATTGTGTATCCTAATGTAATTGTCGATTGTATAACCTATTTCTTCACAAGCCTTGCAATAATATTATCTTGACCACTGAGTGTAGTTGAGGAAGACCCCATTTTTCTTCATGTATTCTATGTGAACAGTCAAAGTCTTGGGCAATTATCATTCACATGACCTATTACACCACAAATTTCACAAAAGATATTAATAGAATTCACAACATTAATTTAGTCAAACCTTTGAATTAGAGCATCCAACTTTGCATTCAAGGAGAACATGTCCATCTAAAAGATTATACTCAGAATAGGATAGACATGTAGTAAAAAAATTCAAGAGAAAGAAAAGAGAAGTGCAGAAAAAGAAAAAATCTAGATTAAATAAATTGCTAATCAACTAATGTTAATCGAAAACAGTCTCTAGCAACGGCGCCAAAACTTGTTACAAAACTACAAGTGCACAGTTACGTCATCAGTAATATAAAAGATTATCATATCCACAGGGACTATTGATTAAGCACTAGTGAGAGAGATAAGGGAGAGTGTAAGAGAGAGGAAGAGAGAGCAAGAGAGAGAGAGAGGGAGAGAGAGAGAAAGTGTGAGAGAGAAAAAAGTTGGTTTGGGAGGAATGGTTATAGGGTTTCGGTTTCACTATGATGTTAGATAATATCCGTATAATATATTCATCTTCTTATTCTCCACACTTGCTCCTATGTAGCAAGGGTTGTCCCTATGTCAAGGTCTTTTAACTCTAGAAAATGGGTAAGTGTTGATGCCCTTTATCACTAAGGGCATAATAGTTTAGTTGAATGAGTATCCTTTATCATTAAGGATCTTTCGATTATCCAGTCTAGTAGCAACATTAACATAGAGATAAATCCCTTACATCTACATGCATTACTCACATACATATTTCGACAAACATGTACAATACACAACACACATAAAGCAAGAAGTAAACATCTCATAGACATAAGAAAATTGGCATATACATAGTTCATACATCAATCACACATCATAATTACTCCCTACATCCTAGAAATGGGAGAATATACTCCATTGCAATGGAATACAACCAATAGACAAAGAAAATAGCAATCTACAACTCAATACATGAAAATAGAGAGAAGAGAAAGCTTATCCATGAAGTTCGGTGTCGTTGGAAGTGTTCCCTTGCTCCTGAGGTGGACGGATCATCGAGGAGGAGGAGATGTAAGCTCTAGAGTTTCCCCCTAGGGGGGAGAACCCTTCCCCAAGGAGAGGGGATGAACCCCAAACCAAAGATTCTCAAGTAAGTGTTTTCTGACCCTTTTATACTTGCCCAAAATTTCCAAATTTGCCCCCTTTGTTAAAATCCACAAAACCAGGTTTTTCATACCTTAAACCACTTAATCTCAAGTTGGGCTCTGAATAAAAGTTGTAGATCTTGAGTTTATCTAAGTTCTTGAAGCTGAATAAGACAAAAACTCCAATCGAGCACAAAGTTATAATTATTTTATTTGTAGTCTGTAGGCTGCCTAGAATTCGACACGACCATGCCTAAAAGACATGGTCATGGCGTGGGAAAGCTCTGGAAGTGAGGCATGGTCATGTCATTTAGCATGGCTAGATAGTGGATTATTCTGTTTCATTCTGAATAAAAGTTGTAGAACTTGAGGTTATCTACATTCTGAAAGTTGATTCAACCTAAAACTCCAACTGAGCACAAAGTTATTATCGTTTCACTTTTAGTTTGTATGAATCCAACACAGTCGTGCCTAAAAGACACAACCCTAGAGTGGGAAAGCTCTAGAATTGAGGCATGGCTATGCCTTTTATCATGGCTAGATGGTGGATTCTTCTATTATACTCTAAAGCAAAGTTGTAAGCCTTGAAGTTATCTTAATTTTGAGTGGTGGATCAGCCTATGGCTCCAACCGCGTGAAATGTTATGGCCGTTTTACTTTTAGTCTATAGTTTGGGTGGAGGAAGTAACACGATCGTGCCTATGAGGTACGATCGTGGCTTTTTACATGGCTAGACTTTATTTTATCAGCTTGCACCCTGAAGTAAAGTTGTACGCCTTGAAGTTATCTTCATTTTGGTTGCTGGAACGACCCATGGCTCCAACTGTGAAAAGTTATGGCCGTTCTACTTTTCGTCTGTAGGCTGCCCAGAATCCAAAGACTTAGAGTAACAATCTTGACAAGTGGGCTTAGGGTATACATCTCCTTATGCAAAGAGTGGTGAATCTTTTGTGGGCTATCCAAATACCTTCGGGTACTTTAACTTATACCCAATCATCCCATACCCACACCTCTGTGGAGATATATTGACTAAGATGTCAAAGTATAAGTCTCCATAACCAAAGTGACTCAAATACCTCAAGTCGAAGGAAACTTGCACTCGACTTACAATGAGATTTTCATTGACATATCCATATATGTAAAGAACCTTATGAAGTCTCATGGCAGGTCACTCTAATGAACTTGTTACCCTTAACTAACATCCATGTTTAACCCTCGACATCACAATATCTCTAGCTAGTGAGGAGCAGCTGCTTGGTTAAACCAAGGAGTGTAACATGTACTAGTATCTCAGAATTGATGACGTTCGAACTCATCAATTCATTTATGAGGGAATATACATTCATAATTATATATGTAGAGATGCTCACTAGAGTTGATCCAATCACAAGTTCTCTCCTATTATGAATCCTATTGCAGACATTCAGTAAATGAGTTAAGATCCAATCATATACATTAAGAATGTACACTCAAATAGTAAATCACTATTTATCCAATAAATATTACATACTATAAGGCGATTGTCATAGAACATCTCTCAAACATAATATACTTCCACTTGGCCTAATGTCAATCGCCATGGTATCCAATACCATAGGGCTAGATGTGAATCAAAATTACTTTGTGGTAGAGCCTTTGTCAAAGGATGCGCTAGGTTTCTTTTAGTGAGAATCTTCTTCATTTGTATTTCTTTCCCACTAATGATCTTTTTGATCAAATGATAATACTGAAGCACATGTTTGTGTTGGTGCAGGGAACACCAAAATCAAACTTATATTTTGATGTTGTCAAAGGATCAGAGTTAAATCTTATTGTTATCTGATGAACTAATCCAGTGTGCAGGATCTCAACTCTGAAAGCCCTAGTAGGTCTGGAGGACCCGA
>JBBUKS010000095.1:4476027-4486958 GCA_038050645.1 Hedychium gardnerianum | reverse complement strand
ACCATTGGAGAGCTTAACCATTGCACCATTGCCCAGGGGGTAAGGAGATAAGCATGGAGGTAAGGAGATTAATAGTACATAGAACATCAACTAACATCATAATGAAATCGAAATCCTAGAATCGTTTCCCTAAGCCAATTCCTCCCTCTTCGATCATTTGCTCTCACTGGATTTCTATCTCTCTCTCTCATTCGTAACTTCAAACAACCTTTGATTGCTTAGATAACATGTTTTGTAAACTCGACTAGTGCTTAATCAATAGTCCCTGTGGATTCAATATTTTATTACTTGATGACATAATTGTACACTTGCGGTTAGACAATATATTTTCGGTCAATTGGGGGACATGATGTACTAATAGGTGTCACTCATGATCTATTCATAATTAATGGTTAATTATGAATGACCAATATAACCAAGAACCTACTGGCTCACATATACTATTAGTATATCCAAAAGACATAAAACAAGTTTAAAAATTAAATTCTCATATCGAGAGAGATTAAGTTTGGTATGACCAAATAAGGGCAAATATAGAAAGTATTTGTCAGGATGGAAGCGATGGTGGTCCATGCCTCTTGTAGGCGACTTGTATCCATTATGGTTTAGTAATAAACCAAATTGGTTTGATTTAGTTATGAACCAAAGTTTGTTTCATTTTAAACCAAGATGGTTTAGTCTTTAAACTAAGCCTATTGTAATGGATTGAACCAACACATATGATGTGGGTTTGGGCTTGGGTTATGACTTGCTCCCCAAGTCATAGTGAAAAGGTATATAAATACCCCTTTATAGAACAAGAGAAAAATTAATCAAAGACAACCTATTTTTGAATTAGGTTTTCTATTATCTCTCCCACTCCCTCTCTTGTCACCAGCCAAGGAAAGCCACTATCCTTTCTTGCTCCATCGGAGCTACAACAATCGGCAACACTTACTACCGCCGGCCATCCCGGCCACCGTTGCCCAAACTACACTAACCAACCTACTGCTCTAGCCAAACAGATTGTGCCGCCCAGCAAGTTTCCGCCGCCCAGCAAAGTTCTGTCGTTGGCAGTAGTTGCTCCAGCCAAGCTGTTGTGAAGTTGTGTTGCTGCCACCCAAAGCTTGCACCACCGGCAAGGGCTGCTCCACCCGACAAGGGATGCTCCGCCTGGTAAGGGTAGGTCCACCCAAAAATGGGTTGTGCCATCGGAAAGGGCTATGCGGCCAAATAGATGGTGACGCCGGCAGAAACCGTTATGTCGGTTGGAGTTCCACAGCCCGTCGGAGGATGGTTGTGCCAGCTATGAAGCTGTTTCATCGACTGTGTTTCTACCACCGGTTGTGTTTATGCAACCATCTCTTTTCAAATTGGTGACGCTAGATTGCCTTGTGCCATCGGGTATTAATTCGATCCTTGGATCTTCTCTCATATCATTTCGTCTCCTTCCTTTGGCTAGTACCGTAGCGGAGGTGAAACTTGTGGCTTAGTGAAGTCTTCTCGAAGGTATCTCAGTGTGGATGTTGATACAGGCTAGCTAAATGCTCTCTACAAAATTCGATTACAAACTCATAGGTATAACCTTTTAACGAAATAGTTTTATCTATGATTACGTTAGACACATTTGTGTCTTGTGTATGTGTGTGATGCGTGTTGTAATAATTTAGAAAATTATTATTCTTCCGCTACTTGTTTTTTGAAAACAAATTTTCTAAAACGTGCATAGAAACACCAACAACATCCTCAAATAGATTTCCATTAAGGAAAGTCATTTTCACATCCATTTGTCATATCTCATAATCGTAATGAGTTGCTATAGCTAGTAGTATCTGAATAAATTTAAGCATGGCTACTACGGAGAAGGTTTTGTCATAGTCAATACCTTATTTTTGACGATAGCATTTTGTCACTAATCTTGCTTTGCAGGTAATCACATTACCATCCAGTCGATTTTCTTCTTGAAAATTCACTTGCACCCAATAGGTGTTATACCTTCAAGTGGGTCCACCAAGTTACAAACTTGGTTTTCATACATAGAATCCATTTATCCCTTTCTAAACTCCTTCATAACTAGTAGGCTCATCATCCTCAATGAGCAACATGTCTTTCGATTCATTTATGAGAAATTCATATCTCTCGAGAATTTGACGTGTCCTACCAGATGTACGAAGAGATGATGTGTTAACAGGTTCATCCATTACCTCATCATTATGAGTAATTAGCTATGGTTCTTGATTAGGTATCTCTTTGGTATCTATTGGAGTCTCTCGAACTATCCCAAGTTCAACCTCACTCCCATTATTTTCCTGTTGCCACTGCCATCCAATATCAAGGCTACTCTGGCCAAGAGTTGTGCTGCCTAGCAATTGTTGTTCTGCCCAAACAAAAGGGAACATCTTCCCTTTTGTTGCTTTCGTCGGCCATAGCTGTCACCGCCCAACCGCTTCAACTCAGCCACCAGCACCTACTTCCTTTCCGGCAACCTGTTGCTAGCCACTATCGTCGGAAGTAGCATCAACTGCCACCGGACAACTATAGCAAGCTTGTTGTTATGGCGCTCAGGATTTGCAGTCGGACTTGCTGCCCAATGGATTCGTCCATCAGCAACAAAAGAGGAACCCATCCCCGACCAGAGATGGTGGCTGCTCCACCTCCCATCACTGCTATTCCAGCAAGCTTCTATTTAGGCCACCAAACTATTATTTTGGCTGCCCAAACTGATGATCTGGCAAGCAATAATTACTGTCAAAATCTGCTTTGTTGTCGGAACTGATGCTGCCCTAGTTCCAGCCACCGCAGGATTTGCTGCCCCTATCGATAGTAGGTTCATTAGTCATAAACTGCAAGGGAGTTTTTGTCCCTGTGGTTGCACCATTGTCCATAGGTTGTGTCGCCGGTGTAAGGGCTATTTTTGCCAAGGTGATGCCCCAAAGTCACTATTTTTGCCAACAAAAGTTGATGTTGGAACTCAACCATCGCCGGACCTACTACCTTCTTGTTGGCAGCGAGTCATGAGGCTTTGGACAGTGGCAACAAAGGTTGTTTCTACCGGTTGATTTGTGACACCTGGTTGCAATTGTCATTGGGTACAAATCGAACCGTGATCCCTCTCTCGGATCGCTTCATCTCTAACCTTTGGCTAGTATCGAAGCGAAAATACGACGTGTGACATAGCAAAGTCATCTCGAGGATTATTCGGCGTGGATATGAGTAGAGACAAGTCTTGTCAGGCTTGCTCATTGATTCTATAAGAGGCTAGCCTTGCGAGGCTAGCAAACACTTTCTACAATGTTCGATTATGAACTCGTAGGTATAATTCTTTATCATAAATTTTTTTATTGCAGTTATGTCTGACATTGTTGTATAATGCATGCATGTGATGTGTGTATTGTAATAAAATAGTTTATTATTTTTCTTCCGCTACGGATTTGTGAAATGCGTCCAACGCACGCATCATATCGGGTTACCCAACATTAATTTCATTAAGTTGTTTTTTCTCTCCTTTCTATATCTAAATATAGACTTTCTACTGAGTTTGAGAAACAAGTTCAAACCTGTATCCATTAAGCCAATCTGATTCGCTTGGCTTAAGTTTGGTTCAAGACCTAACCATTTGGTTCATAACCAAAACACCTTGGTGCAATAACCAAGACTCGAATAATTAAAACAAAATTAATTTGGTTTATAATAAAACCAAAGAAGGTCCAACTCATCTTCAAAAGATATGGCACATCTGCACTTCTGTTCTGAAAAAATATCTTCTATATTTACCCTTCGTCTGGTCCAACCAAACTCAATCTCTCTCGATTTGAGAATCTGATTCTCAAAATCATTTTATGTCTCTAGGATAAACTCGTAGTGCATATGACCTTGTAGGTTCTCAGTTTATGTTAGTCATCCATAATTAATCATTAATTATGGATTGTTCATGAGTGGCACCTAGTAGTACATCATAATCCCTAATTAACCAAAAAATCAATGGTTGATCCCAAAACTATTTCGGAACCCTTCAGCAGCTATAGTGGGTCGTGTCTCGTTCCTTTAACTCATCTTATACCCGCTCGATTCAGGACATGATCTTTGTGTCAGTCCCCACTAGGCTAATTACATCACACCTAGCCCAAGCAGTAGTTTCTTATCCTACAAATTCAAATTACTCAGACATGTGTCCAAGTATACTCTTGACATATAATGCTTTGGCCAAAGACTTCGAGTAATAATTCTAATAAGTGGTCATAGGGTATACTCCTCCTTATCAAGGAGCAGTAAATCCTCTTGGGCTATCTGAATACTTTCGGGCACTTCGACTTATACCCAATCATCCCGGAGTCACACCTCCACGGAGATGTTTGCTTAAGATATCAAACTATAAGTCTCTATGACCAAGATGACTTGAATACCTCAAGTTGAATGAAACTTGTACTCTATGACCAAGATGACTTATGCTACCGCAAGTGCACGGTTACGTCATCAATAATACAAAAGATATTGATCCCACAGGGACTGTGGATTAACGTACTAGTGAGTTTGTGAAGCAAGTAGCTAGACTAATTGAGTTGTGTGAAAGCTTGTAAACTTAAGTGTGAGAGAGAGAAGAGAGAGAGAGAGAGAGTGTGTAGGAGGTTGAGGACAAGGAAGAGAGGGAAGAGAGTTGTGAAGGTTGGTTTAGGAACCGATTCTAGGTTTTCGGTTTCACTATGATGCTGAATAATGTCCCTATAACATGTTCATCTCCTTATTCTCCATACTTACTCTTATGTAGCTAGGGTTAGTTCCATGTCAAGGTCTTGTAACTCTAGAAAGTGGGTAAGTGTCGATGCCCTTTGTCACTAAGGGTATAATAGTTCGGTTGAATGAGAATCATTTATCACTAAGGATCTCTCGATTATCCAATCTAGCAGCAACCTTAACATAAAACTAAATCTCGTAAATCTACATGCATTACTCACAAACATATTTCGTCAAACATGTATAAGACACAACACATATAGCACAAGGGTAAACATCTCATAGAAATAGAAAATTGACATATCCATAGTTCATACATCATAGTTACTCTGTAACCCTAGAATAAGAAGGATCTACTCCATGAACAAGGAGAGAAAGCACGAAGATAAGAAATGAAATATTCTAGCCCTAGTCTAGAGAGAAGAGGGAATAAATGCTTAGCCGAATGTCGTCTTGATCTTTGGGAGCGCTCTCCTTGCTCAGAATGATGGATGGAATGGAGAAAACTGCCTCAGATCGTTGATGAAATATCTGAAATGAAGTGATAGATGGATCTTGTGTTTTCCCTAGAAGGGAAGAACACCCCCCCCCCTTGAGAAAGGGAACAAATTGGCTTTTATAGGCAAGGGGCACGACCTCTTCTTTTCTAGCACATGGCCATGCCTTGGAGGCACAACCTAGTGTTGAGGCAAGTTGGTTTGGAGGCAAGGACAAGTGTTGAGGAAGTACAGCAAGCTAGACACGGTCGTGCTTTCTAGGCACGGCTCGCGTCTAGATTTTCCTAGGATTTTCACCCGGCCATGCTTGGGAGGCACGACCAGTGCCTTGGCCTTGGCTAGTTGCTTCTTTCCCTACTTTTCACTCTTCTTTTCACTCCACTTTTCCTTTAAGCTCCATTTTTACTTCGAAACACATCCTGTTAATGAAAATAACAAAAAAATAGATCTCCAAAAATGTCGAGTAAAAAGCATAATAACATAATAAAATGGTGTGCGATAATGTAGATATTGTCAATGAAATGTACGTAAATGTGTAATATAAAGTGTCTAAAAACATATATAATCTACGCACATTATTGACATTTAGAACAAAGAATTAGGGTCTTGTAAAGTGAATGGGAAGAGATTGAAAAGATATTTCTTAGCGATGTTTGTTATTAAGGAAGAAGAACAATTTTTTTCTGAACCTCATCCTAAGGATTTAGCCAAGACAGGGGTCGAGCTCATGACTTTAAACGAGTGCTTCTTGGGAGACAACCCAAGGGTTTACTTTAATACTTTATTTCTTTGTTTTTGGTTTCTTTGATTTTGATTCGTATTTAAGCTTGTATGTAAGAATTTTGACGGAATAATGGAGATACGTCGTGCCCAAGGACACGGCCATGCCTCATCACAAGCACGGGTAAAAAAAACCATGACAAGGCCGTGTGAACTCACACGGTTGTGCCGCAACAACAGAAACTCTAGATCAAGCCATGGCACGACTGTGTCTTTACACACGGTGTTGCCTCATCGAAAGCTTCTCCTAGAGTGAAATCCAGATCCTGCCACAGTTTGGTCGTGTCTTTTGACATGACTGTGCCAAATTCTGAAGCAAGTAATGGTGGAATCGAAGAGCGACATGAACCAACCACGCCATGACCGTGTCTTTTGGCACAATCGTGTAAAAAAGTTGCCTCACAAACAGTGTACATCTTGGTGGGGCCGTGTCTAAAGACACAACCATGTGACGAGAGCCCGAGGGTTAAAATCCTTAGGCATGATTGTGTTTTCTCCCACACAGCCATGCGCCTCCATTCTCCCAACCTTTTTTTCTTCTTATTCACCAGTCTCAAAGACTTCTTCCATCTCCCTCTTCTCATCTCCACCTTCTCCATCCCTTCCAAAAACTCTCATCTCTACTCTCTTCTCTTCTTAAGTGTGAGATCTTCCCTTTTCACTTGATTCTCTCTTTCCCCCTTGGGCTTGAAATTCAAGATGACGAAACATCTTAAGAAGGGAGATGACTCTTACAAGGATGGTGCATCCAAGACCAAAGACAAAAGAAAGCGATGGGCACGCGACAAAGGTAATAAAAATCCTTATGGCATTATTTTTAGCAATAATGAAAAAAAATCTCATTTTTAGTCCTTGGTTAAAAGTTGTATTGCTTGCATAAAATACTTAGATTATAATACTTTGGATATTTTGGGTCTCAAGGATGATGTGGAATGGATGATAAATAGGATAGGATGGAAATGTCTCATGAGTAAAAACTATCCCACATATCCTGGAATTATCTTGGAGTTTTTGAGCTCTATTAATTTTCATAATATTTTTGAGGTGTTATGAGGCTGCAAGTGGATGTCTTTTTGTCAGTAATAAAAAGATATCGATCCCACAGGGACTATGGATTAATGCACTAGTGAGTTTGTGAAGCTAGTAACTAGACTAATCGAGATTGTGAGAAGTCTTGTGAACTAGAGAAAGAAGAGAGAGAGAGGGAGAGAAAGTGTATGAGGTCTAGGTCCGGGAAGAGAGGAAAGTGAGTTGTGAAAGTTGGTTTAGGGAGTGATTCAAGGTTTTTTGTTTCTCCATGATATTAGATAATGTCCCTATAACATGTTCTTCTCCTAATTCTCCATACTACTCCTATGAACTAGGGTTAGTTCCTATGTCGAGGTCTTTTAAATTTTGAAAATGGGTAAGTGTCGATGTCCTTTGTCACTAAGGGCATAAATATTTGATTGAATGAGAATCCTTTGTCACTAATGATCTCCCGATTATCTAGTATAGTAGCAATCTTAACATAGAAGCAAACACCCTAGATCTACATGCATCATTCACATACATATTTCATCAAACATGTACAAGAAACAACACATATAGCATAAGAGCCAACATCTCATAGAAATAGAAAATTGGCATATCCATAGTTCATACATCATCAATCACATCATAGATACTCCCTAACCCTAGAATGCAAGAGATCAACTCCATACAAAAGGAGAGGAAGCACGAAGACAATTGAAGAGACATTCTAGCCCTATCTAGAGAGAAAAAGGAAGAAATGCTCAACCGGTGGTTGTCTTGATCTTCGGGAGTGCTCTCCTTGCTCGGATGATGGATGGATCGGACAATATCACCTCGAAATACCGGTGAAATCTTTGGAAATGGACCGGTGATGGACCTTGTGTTCTCCTTAAAAGGGAAGAACAAACTCCCCTTTGAGAAAGGGGTAAAATCTCCTTTTATAGGCATGGGGCACGACCCTTGTTTTTCTGGCACATGGTCGTTCCTAAGAGGCACGACCTGCTCTTGAGGCTGGCTAGACTAGAGGCATGGCCATGCCTATGAAGCATGACCCAGTGTTGAGGAAGCACTACTCGCCAAACACAGCCATGCTTGAAATTCTCCCAAGTATGGCACATGGCCATGTTTGAGACACACGACTATGCCTGGGCTTCTTCAAAAATGCCACACGGTCGTGCCTTGAGTTCCTCCTGTAGCTGAGGCACACCTATGCTTGGGGAGCATGGCCAGTGCCTTGGTCATGCCTGAGAGGCACGACTAGGGGTTTTGGCCTAGCTGCTCTGCTTTTTTACTTTGCTCTCCATTTAAGTTCTATTTTGCTCCAAAACGCATTTTGTCAATGAAAATAAAGATAAAGAAGATCTCTGAACAATATGGAGTAAAAAGCATGATAACATAATAAAATGAGGTATGATAATGTAGATCATGTCAATGAAATATATGTAGATGTGGAATATAAAGTGTCTAAAAACATATATAATCTACGTACATCACCAGCGGTGACAGGTGAGGGTGAGGAGGAGGCAGCGATGGGTAGAGAGAGAGATTGGGAGAAGGGAAAATAGGGGTCGGGGAGGCGAATTTCGGAGAAGAAAAGAAGATAGAAAACTTAGGTATTAATATATAACCTTTGGTTAATCAAAGTATTCAACTCCCACTTAATTGATATTTCAAACAAGCTTTCAAAAAGCATAATATTTATATCCCCTTAAATTTGTCATATTAGCTCCGATTATATCTAGAAAAATTTCTAAAATTTTTAGAAAATTTCAATAAGATTATTCCTCAAATAAAAATTATCATTTTATGATTATTTATATGTAGAATCTAATATTCTCCCCCACTAATAAAAATTTGGTCCCCAAATTTACTATCAAGGTATGATAATCAATCAATAACATACTCAGACCATTTAAGTATTGAATTAAACTTTATGCACCTTACGTAAACAACTGAGGGTATTGAGCCCGGATCTTATCCTCAAGCTCCTAGGTTGCCTCTTCATCAGTATGATGCTGCCATCCAACCTTGACAAGTCGAATGATTTTGTTCCGGAACTAGCGCTCCTTGCAATCTAGAATCCACACAAGAACCTCCTCATAATTAGCATCAGGCTAGAGTGGAATCAACACATCTTTAAGAATGTCAATAGGGTCTAGCACGTACTTCCTCAGCATGGATACATGAAACACATTATGTACACCTGCAAGGGTCGGTAGTAGTGCCAACCGATAGGCCACCTCACCTATCCTCTCTAGAATCTGAAAGGGTCCAATTTAATGAGGAGCTAACTTTCCCTTCAGACCAAATCTTTTAATTTCTTTAGTGGGTGAATCCCGCAGAAACACATGATCATCTAGGGAAAACTGCAGATGTCTCCACCTCCGATTTGCGTTACTCTTTTGTTGATCTTGAGCCTCTGACATCCTCTGTCTGATGATACATATCAACTCTGCATCATGGTGAATGCTCTGTGGCCCTAACATCTATGGTTCGCCAACCTCTTCTCATAAGGTAGGAGATCGACATCCTCTGCCATACAACGTCTCAAATGGCATCATCTGAATCATAGAATGATAACTATTGTTGTACACAAATTCCACAAGGTGTAAATGATCTTCCCAGCTACCTCTGAAATCCATCACAAATGCTCTCAACATATCCTCAAGTATCTGTATAGTGCACTCTGACTGTCCATCAGTCTATTGATGAAAGGTTGTGCTAAAATGAAGTTCCACACCCAAGGCTTGCTGAAGACTCTTCTAGAATCGTGAGGTGAAACGTGGATCTTTATCTGATATAATACTCAGAGATATACCGTGAAGTCTAGTAATCTCTCTATAGTATAACTTCGTCAAGCTATCTAGAGAGTTCGTCTTACATATCGGTAGAAAATGTACAGATTTGGTTAATCGATCAACGATCACCCAAATTGCATCATGTCCTTTCCGTGTTCGGGATAACCCTACCACGAAGTCCATAGTGATATGTTTCCACTTCCATTCCGATATTGAATTTTTCTAATGCAACCCTGCTAGTCTCTAATGCTCAGCCTTCACTTACTGACACATCATACATCGAGCCACAAAATCGGTTATGTCCTTTTTCATACCATTGCACCAGTAAGAGTGTTTTAAGTCTCTATACATTTAGGTATCTCCCGGATGGATCGCAAATCTAGATCGATGTGCCTCCTTAAGTAAGTCCTCTTTAACTAGGTGTGACTCAGGTACACACAATCTTCCTCGATAATACAGAATATCATTTTCATCACAAGAAAACTCTATCTACTTACCTAAAACCACTCTACTACACAGATACCGCAGATGCTGATCACTAGCCTATGCTTCTTTAATTTTCTCCACAATGGGGGACTGAGCAACCATGGATATCAAAATCCCACGCTCTGTTTGTCCTTATTCTACCAGTCTTAACTCTGAGAAAATCTGTATTAAGTTTGTAACTACAGCTCAGTGACTAGCCAGAACCTCTCGAGATTTTCTACTCAAAGCATCCACTACCACATTGTCTTTCCCCGAATGGTAGTTGATAGTGTTAAGACTAAAGAAATTAAGATATCTCCATAATGGTATGATATTGTCCATTTTGGGCCTAGGCCCTCATGATTTTTCTCTTGGGCTTTACCCAAAAGGCCTCATACCAATAGAGAGATTTTTTCCTTATAAGCCCATGTGTTTTCAATGTGGGACTTTGTTTACAACCTTGCAACCACAACAATCCCCCCTCAAACGAAAGACCATAGGGCTCCCCTTGTCCGATCCTCGACCTACCAGGTCTTCCTGCTGTTATTATTAGCTCTAAGAGCCAATTATGAGATGATTAGGCTTATTAGGTTAATAATTATGGTATTGGGTTAATGGTTAATCCAATATGCTAAAATCCAACCCATTAAAGATGATTAATGGAGAT
>JBBUKS010000095.1:4457844-4470652 GCA_038050645.1 Hedychium gardnerianum | reverse complement strand
AAAGGAAAAGGGGTTTCCCCTCCCCCCCCCCCCCCCCTCTATTGCTACTTCCCAATCCTACAATTAATATCAGGGCAAGGTTGCTCTGACAAAGTTTAACCACTTTTTTGAGTTTTTGAAAAACTTTCTTTTTATCATAAAACAAATTTTAAAATCCTCTTCTCTTTAAATAGATTTTTTTTGAAATTGTTTTTCTCGTGTTAGATTTCTTACACTACCTACCAAAGATGCTAAAAAGTCTTGGAATTTCTGAGTTTCATCTTTGTAAGAAAATGTCTCAACAAGAAGGGTTCAGTACCGCTTGTCCACCGCTCTTCAAAGATAAAATTTTCTAATTTTGGAAAGGATGGATGGAGCAATTCCTGAAGATAGAAATTGATACATGGATCATCATCAAGAAAGGATTCACCATGCCAATCAACGAATCCGGAGAACTACTAGATATGGAAAGGTGGACTTCCGACATTAAGAAGAAGACTCAAATTGACACTCGAGCCACATATACTCTCCATTATGGACTGACAATGAAGAACTTGACCGAGTAAGAGACTTCAACAACTCCAAGGAGATTTGGGACAAGTTGATCGAATTCTATGAAGAAACCTACGCTTCATAGGTAACAAAAAATAATCTTAATTTAAATAAATTATCTAACAACAAAGTGCAGAACAACAAATCATCTTCGGAGGAGTTAGACACGGAGGAACCAAACCAAATAAGCTTCACGACTTTAATGGAGAATGAAGAAGCGTCTGAACTCGAGTCTGAACTCGAATCTGAGTCTGAGTCTGAATCAAGCCACGAATCTGTATCCGGTTCAAAAGATCAAGAAACATTCATAAACTCTCCCTAGTTAACAAAATGTACAATGTAATTGCTTGTTTAACAAGAAAGTTAGTAAATTCGATGAACAGGTTAGCTCCCTCCAAAAGGAGGTAAAAGTCATTAAGGAGGAGATCAGTCTAAACCCTTCAACTAACCAAGTTCAAGAAGGAACTCCAACTCAAGTCCAAAAACTTGAGGAAGAGAATTTTCTCTTGAAAGGTCAAGTTGAAGAGTTTAAGACAACGTTGGAAAAGTTCACTTCTAGATCCAAGTACCTAAATAAGATACTTGGAACTCAAAGGGATGTGTACAACAAATCCGGACTTGGATCCAAGTTTAACACTCAACATAGAACTTACATGTCGTTACTAAATAGAAATATTAACAAATATGTTTAAGCATGGGATCCAAAATCACACTTGATAAACAAAGTAAGAAATCACAAATTCTGATTCCAAAAGAGCATGTTTACTATGTAAATAAACAATACCAAATTTGTGATCCGGGGGAGGAAAAAATAAAATATTATCATTGATCTAAGGAGAGCATGTATTTTTTACTTTATTGTTTAATTTGTTTGTTTATTTAATGCTTCAAATGTCATGCTTAGTTTATATCTTAACATAGAAAGGATAGATAGGGTAAATATAAGGAAAAAAATAGTTTAATCTTGATAAATTGTGGCAAAAAAGGCGAAACGCTCGCCCCCAACGCCCCCGTCAGTCCGTCCCAGAACCAATACGGAGGAGGTAAATCACGGGGGCTAGTCTAGCCAGCCCAAACAGTGACTAGTGCATAAGGGGGGCAGGAACCTGGCTACTAGCCAGGATTTAACCCCTAGACATCATTGTGGCAACACCTCATGCACTAGCCAACAGCTCATCCCGTGGGGACTCCACAATCGCTTGATTAGAAGTCAAACGCCTTATCCATTAGGCCACAACCCCGAGGCTTACTCGTGTTGATGCAGAGGAGACGTTGTTCATTCGATCGAGAGATCACAAAGCGAACTCGTGATGGCTGTCGGCTGGATGAGGTGGGTCATGGCTTTCCGACGGGAACGTGGGAAAAAATACACGTCTATTTCGCAACTCTATTCGAAAGTTCAGAAACAATCGTGGACAGCCGGACAAGATTGACTTGCTGACATTGTGGTAAAAAAGGTAAAACGCTCGTTCCCAGCGTCCTCGTCAATCCATCACAGGATCAACACGGAGGAGATAAATCACGGGGACTAATCTAACTAGCCCGAACAATGACCAGTAATACATGAGAGAAGACAGAAACCTGACTACTAGCCAAAATTTGAACCTTAGATCTTATTGGACTTGCTAACATTGTTTACTCGGATGATACTCCGGAGAAATTATCGATGAGGGCGGATGACATTATTTTTGGGCTAGGCTACAGCTCACGATAATTATAATATAAATGTTTTTAAAATTTACATTATAATAATTATAAAATAAATTTAATTGATTTCATATTTTTTATAACGTATTTGATGGATTAAATTAGCTGAAAGATTTATACGAAAAATGATAGAACTGAATAGTACGAGGATAGTTGGTATAACAGGGTGGATCTGTTTGATTAAAAAAATAAAATTAAATGATGTGGGAGCCGCCCTCTTTCTCAACGACGCGATACGTCCGCTGCAGCATGGGCATGAGCCCACACTGATGACTGATCTAGTACCACCGAAATGTGAAATCACCATCTTACCCCTTACCGACTTTCTTTTTATACCAGCTGATGGCCCCTTCCCCAAGCTTTCGTTTTCCTTGCTTCCTTCGACCCCAAATCCCAATCGCCGTCCGTCCTCCGCCACCTCGCCCCAATCTCCACGGAGAACGCTCTAGGGAATGGGCACCCCACTGCTCCTGCTCGGCAGACGACCATCTCGACCGCGTCAATCGCCTCGGTGAGTATTCAGACTATACTCGCCTTCTTTTTTCTGCCTCTCTTTATGTCCTTGACCTACCTCCTCTCCTGTCCCCTATTCGTTATCCCCGCCGTTGCGTCTTATTTTTCTGGTTGATCATTGGGAATTGCCTTTTCCGTTGTCGTGCTTGTGCAGCGTGTTCAACACATAATTAGATTCTGGAATATTTTGGTTGTATTTATTGGAGACGATGGATTACTTCAATTTGGAACTTGGATGCCGTGGATTGAGTAGTCAAGGTTTTCATTAGCCAAACATGCTCGAAGATGCAACTCCTAATGCTGACTGTTACCAGCACTTGCAATTCCAGAAAAAGTTCTGGTGGGATGAATTGGATGTTTTAATTTCCATCAATAACGATAGTCACTAATAAAAAATGAACAACATAATATGGAGGTAAACACAGGATTCAAGAAAAAAAATACGGAGGTAAACGAAACTCTAATTTTGAGTTGAAGATTGAGCCATTCTAGTGATAATGCCTGTTAGATACAATTGATGTCCTTTCCACATTCAACCATTATAATATATATACATAATTTGATGCTCTTAAAGACCTGAAGGAAAGATCAAGGGCAGGACATGAAACATGTTTACTCCTTTTGATTATGATTTTTTGATCTTTGGATTCATGAAGTTAGTTGGGCAAATTTTCTTTTATATAATGCAAGTATCCCTTTAAGATAACTATTGAATCTAGGGCAGTATCCTTGAATTATGGGCGGATTTTTTTTATCATCTTCACCATATTGAAGATGATCATATATGGTATATCTCAATTAAGGAAATCATTCCATTTTAGTTCATGTTAGATGTACAATTATGAGCTTCTTGTATATGCGTTTTTAACCTGTTGATTTTATATTATTTTCTTCTGTTAATGAACTTGTGTTACATTTTTTTTCTAAACTTCTTTTCTTCTCCATCTTTATGGTTTTAGATTTTCTGATCTTTTACTATATGTTGCTTATACTGCACTTTATTCACATCACAACTTCATTTTCTCATTCAGATGATAATTCTGTGATATGGACTGGAAAGTTTTTCTTGTCCTGGGTATGCATGAATGATGTTCAATTTGGAAAAGGGTTCAATTGCTCCTGCTAGATGGAAATGGCCACAGACGACTGAATTACCGCTTACTACTAAATTGCTGAGTGATGTGTCACCTGAGATAGAATTATCCGATTATAGAAAATTACCAAGTTCAGCACCTGAGCCCCCAGCTGGGCTTCTAAATGGTGAACACCTAGATGCAGAACTGATCGTTGATTTAGATCTATTTTTTGAAAGGCTCTACAATTACTACTGTCAGAAGGGGCTTTGGTGTATCATCGTCAAGTGGATGGTTGAACTTTTATATGTAATTTTCATGGTAGGGTTTATTGCCTTTTTCTTACTTTATGTTGATTGGGATGCCTTGCGCAAAGCAAGGTGTGGAGTTGAGGCAGTTGAGTTGGGAGAAAAACCTTGTGATCTTCCTAAGGAAGTCATTAAGCAACATCCTTTAGTTCCTTTTACAATTAGTAAAGCAATTATTATTGGCTCCATGGTCATATTGACTCTCTATGGGCTTTTCAACTTTTTGAAATTCTTTGTACAACTGAAGAATATTGTCAAAATTCGCCACTTCTATTATAACAGGTATTAATGCAACTGTCAATATACTATTTAGCTCAGAATTTTCAGGAAAAACCTTTCTAAGTAATAATTTCCTTTCAGACTCAATGTTACAGATCGTGAAATTCAGACAACACCTTGGCCTACTATTCTGGAAAAGGTTGTTCAACTACAGAAGTCTCAACAACTATGCGTGGTAAAGGATCTTTCTGCTCATGATGTGGTAATGAGAATAATGCGCAAGGAGAATTATTTGATTGCGATGCTTAATAAAGGTGTTCTAGCATTTTCCATTTCCTCATGGATTCCTGGAGCTGGTCCAACTGTCAAATCTAGAATCACTGGAAAGAAAAATCATTTGATACTTCCAAAAACTCTTGAATGGACCTTAAATTGGTGCATATTCCAAAGCATGTTTGACAGGTATGTGTTGAGGAAGTTATCTAGTTGCACATTATTTGTTGAGAGGAGGTTGGCAATGTTATCACATTTGTGTTGATGTTTTATGCAGATTAATACAAACCAATATAACATGAAGAACTATCCATTGCTCTTTAAGAATTACTAGAATGTTCTTGAATTCGCAGAAGATATTTGAACAGTGACCTAATAATATCGACATGTTATAATATCAATATAACATGTAGATTGTGCTTGAAGTAGTTTCAATAAGTTAAATTTGGCAGAATGAACTAAAGTTCATTCAGCTTTAGTCACTAGGCAGTTTTTCCCCTACCAATAATGTGTAAGGGTTTCTCTCACATAAATACCTAGTATCTTTTCAGCACTATTAGAGTATTAATTTTGGTATTTGCTAGATATTGTATATGCATCAAGCTTTGCTATATATTGAAAGAAATTTGGTTGACCATATAATTACTTTGGTTGAAGGGGAGCCTTGGCGCAACAGTAAAGTTGTTGCCGTATGACTTGAGGTCACGGGTTCGAGTCGCGGAAACAACCTCTTGCAATGCAGGGTAAGGCTGCGTATAATAGATCCAATGTGGTCCAATCCTTCCCCGGGATCCCGTATTGACGGGAACTTCGTGCACCGGGCTGCACTTTTTATATAATTACTTTGGCTCGATTAAACGATGTTTCAAAAAATGTTACTGTAATTTGACAATGAACAATTTAGTTCCTTTCATGCCATAATACAATGGAGTCGATGTACATTAAGTTTATGATCCTGAAGGAAGTTAGTCAAAGCCTAGATCCTCAAAAGTCTACTGTAATGAACCATTATTCTTGCTATGGGCTAGATACACAGGTGATATGTTGTCATTGCCATGAGTGATTCCCCACCTCCTACCCCCAAAAAAGTATATTTTTGTGTGCAATATGATTATTATTTACACATTTTGATGGCAACTTCTTATTATCTATATTTTTTATTTGTTTGCAGCAAATTTTGTCTTCGAAGGGATTTTGTAACCAACCCTTCATCATTGAGAAAAAGACTTGTTTGTCTTGGGATTGGAATGTTTCTCATATCACCATGCCTTTTAATCTTCTTGCTAGTGCACCTTTTTCTAAGACATGCTGAACAGTTATACCATCATCCAAGCACAGCATCATCTCGGAGGTGGTCTAATTTATCGAAATGGATTTTCAGGGAGTTCAATGAGGTACAAATATTCCTTCTTACAAGATTAAATTAAGATTTAGTTTAACTTTCCCACGTCCTTGAGTAAAAAATAGATTAGTATAACAATAGAATAAACTCCTACAAAACTCATGTGCACTCTAAGCCAAGTCTATCACCTAAACCTTACCTCAGTAACCGTGCTAAGAAACTCTTCCCTTAACAACCTCGAGGCAAGAAAAGAGTTAAGAGTAATGTTAAGATGAAACAAATCTGATCACATTATATCTACTAATGAGTCAAAATTGAATGCAATTACTTAATCATAATGAACTAACATGACCACCAAATGCATATTTACATCCCTGAATGTAGGCTATTATAGTCCCTGAGTGCTTGAACCAATATATGAACTACCTATTAGATGACATGACATCTAGTAATCAAGAGAGCACATATATGGAAGTTTTTCCCCTTGCACTCTCTCTTACTGTTTGGATTGATAGCTCATGTTTGCCTAAACAGTGGGTATTTCTGACAAACAACCACATACGTCAACTGCTAGTCAAATGCAAAAAAGTATATGGATTGCTCTTTATTTTGAGTCACGTGCGTACCAGATTCAGTCCTTTATATATCATCAATAAGCTTGTAGGTTATATGGTTCATTAGGCCATTCATCCATCATGATATCATACAAATATCTTATTTCTACCATGACCCTAATCATAAGTCTACAACTATTGATATAAAAGGAGCTACCTAATACAACAGAGAAGGGGTAGGTTCTTAACTCACGGATATCGTTGGTCATCAAGGATCATCTAGTTAAGCAATCAAATCTGAACTTTCTTGTTTCCATAGTTGATTTCAAAAATTGAACTGAATCCACTGTTGCACCAGAAGAAAAAAAAACAGGAATGGAGCTTTTACCAGCTCAAATTATTGACTTGACCAGCAATGTGACAAGCTGGGGTTAAATTGATTGACTTGGCTGACTTTTGAAAAATAACAGAGGACCTAGCAGTGTCATAAAAAAATCATGCTACTTTTATCAATGACTATCTAAAGTCAAGAATTTCCCTTATATATAAGCAAGATGTTGATAAGAAAATTTATCATTTTTCATGATAAATTTATAACATGTTTAATGTTTATCATATTTTATATTGGCTGGTACCACTATTATGTCCTTGAGCAGACTGTACAATTAAATTCAGAGTCAAAACTGTTTATAGTCTCCAATGATGTGTTTATAGTTCTCAGTAGGGATGGAATCTTTTATTACTCTTAATATAATTAGATGGCTCAAATCATGTTTGAATTTCCTTCATCATGCTGAACCATAGATTTCTTGAAGTTCAAACTCTCAATCTGAAATAGAACAACAGCAAACTTGTTTGCATCATATGCTACAGTCCAAACATGAGTTTCATTAACAATCTTGTAATGTTCTCATTTTTCATTGCAATGACTGTTTGAATAACTTTTCAGGTGGATCATTTGTTTATGCAACGATTAAACAACAGTGTGATAGATGCTTCAAATTATTTAAAGCAGTTTCCATTCCCTCTAATTTCCATATTAGCCAAGTTTGTGTCTTTTGTTTCTGGTGGCTTCGCTGCAATTCTAATAATAATTGCATTCTTGGATGAGTCTCTACTTGAAGGTCAAGTAAGTTATCTATCTTGTGCATTTAACTATGAATTTCAACTTAAATATGCAAATTTTATTTGTGCCTAAATATGATTTCAGATATTTGGTCGCAATTTATTTTGGTATGCTGCTGTTTTTGGAACTGTGACCGCCATAAGTCGAGCTGTTGTAACAGATGAACTTCAAGTTCGTGATCCAGAAGGTGCAATGTCTATCGTCATCCAAAACACACATTATATGCCCAAAAAGTGGCGTGGTAGAGAAAATAGTGATGCTGTTCGTGCAGAATTTGAAACCCTGTTTCAGGTATCGTACTTGTGCACCCCACCCTAATTTCTTGAACTATAATCTTTGTTAATTCTTTTTACACCAATTAAAAATTTGGTGATAGTAATGGCTCTGTTATCTTCAAAATTATAGTTGGCCACAAGCAGTTGTTCTAAATGCCAAAAAAAATGTTATTTTTGTCATATATTATTTTCTTTCCATGACTAAAACATTTTGCATTAGGGGTTAATTTCTGTAGTTTTTTCTCTTTTCGCACAACTTCATTTAAGGTTAACCTTGAAACCTATAAAAAAGATGTGTTATATACAAGTCTAATTAGATATTGACCTACACATTATTTAATTTGGAGTATATTCTAGATCTATGCCTGCTAACCTTGTCCTGCTGAGGCTAAACTGGGTACAAATTAATTCATTATTGAGCATTTGATAGTGATTTATACCATTTAAAGTATGTATCTCTCAAATATTGATGCAGATTTTCGTTCATTGTTCATTATAACAGGGCAATAAATTTTCGTTCATTGTCCATTATAACTGCACAACAAATTCTCATTCATTGTTCATTATAACAGGTTGAAGTTTTTTAGCATGTATTTTCTATGTTCTGCAATTGCTGCAGCACAAAGAAATTCTTCCTTAGGCTACATCACCATTTTGTTCACTAACTGCCTGTGAGCGACTACGATCAAACTGATATATACTATTAGTTTCTCTTACATGAATTTGTTTTCAAGTTATATAAGTGGCAATAGCTTGTTATTAAATTATAGTGGCATTTGTATTAGTGATAATTTTGAAAGATCTAATCAATGGAACATGGCAACCATATATAGAATAAGTTATATATATCATGATAAATACACACTTTCAAACAAAAGCTGACGTTTTTAAGGCATTATAAGAATATGTATCCAAAATTCTTTAAACCTTGATATGTAACATTGTTATTTAACCTAAAAGGTAATGGCACCAATAGTGAACCATCTTGTTTGCTTTAGGAGATGAAGGGATAGGTCATGAGTGACTTCTGTTGTTGATTGCACCACCAGACTTTTGACTTTTAATTGTTTGACAACGTCATTTGGTTCAAACTCAATAACTTGGCTTGGATTGTGTGAGGCAATATGCGATTAAAATGATATGCGGTCTCCATCTACTTTGTGGCTCGTATAATTTCTCATCTGAGCATATTAAGAACACATACATAATGATAGTGTATGTTCTATGTGCTGCGGTGAATTACTGCATGTGCATGTCATACATGGACCAATTTACAAATAATAATGGGTATAGAACACTTCAATTTCTTTAAATCACAGTTTTAGTTTTGATTGTAGCATTGAAAAGTTTGCTTAATTGATCTTTTCTAGTGCAGTACACTGGAATGATGCTACTGGAAGAGATGGCATCCATTTTCGTTACTCCTTATTTGCTCATATTTATGGTGCCGAAGGTAAAAGTTGGTGTTATATTCATGAACTTGCATTATAAGTTCGCATACAATTTAATGCATATATGTACCAATTCACAGCATGTTGATGACATTTTGCGATTTATTTCAAAATTCACGGTGTATGTTGATGGAGTTGGCGATGTCTGCAGGTCAATCATTGTACTGCTGCTATTTGTTTTTTCATGATAGGCTATTGCGCTTGCTCACGAACTTAATTCTCTTTTATTGACATGCAGTTTTAGTTTGTTTGACTTCCAAAACCATGGAAATAAGAAGTATGCTTCACCTTCTAATGCAGAGCGAGATAAGAGTTCTCAGGGTAAAACAGAGAAATCATTTTTGAGGTACGTTTTCCCTGAGGCTGACTTGTTATCTAACATGTCCTTTCCAAGAATGGTTATCAGTACGTCTTCCCTGAGGCCATGACTTATAGTTATCTAATATGGCCTTTCCAAGAACTGGTTATCATGTGGGACAACATTAAACTACCATCTACTCAAGGTTACTTCTATTCAACTTCATTCCATATCCATTTTATCGTAAAAACACCTTTTAGAGTATGGTTGAGAGGATCAGTTTGTTGCAATGAAGTCATTTGCTGGACTACTACATATGCATGCAAGTTACATATACAAAGTTGATTTATATATAGTTTTATCAATACTTTTTTTGTGCATTCTCAAAACAGGAGCCATTACCTTGATACAATTCCATTAAGTCTAATTTTTCCCACTTTTCTAAGCTACAACGTCAGCTGCTTGACTAGGTCATTGGTGGAAACTGAGTTCTTTGTTCATTATGTTTTTATGATAAGCATGGATAGACAGACATTTTCCTCATTAATCAAGCCCTTTCAAGGCCAAACATGACTGGTAACTTTTCACTCTTTGTTTGCTAAATATCAGTGGTTGAAAAAAGCCAGCATTCATGACAGATCTCGAGTATATTCACTTGCTACAATCATTCACTACTTTTTGAACCTTATAACTGAAGAAAATATTTTCTTTAGAATTGTCCAAGGTTTTTCATCTCTTTTTGATATGTTTGGATTCTAGCAGACAATCCGGGGTGCTTTTTATAGTTAGGTTTAATTATATGATGTGATTTCTTCAAATTAATATCACAATTTCATTTATTTATTTATTTATTTTATGTAGATGAGTGATTAGTATGCATAAATTCTTTTTTTTTACCTACATTTGATTCATGCTCTTCTGCAGCTTCCAGAGCACCTATCCATATTGGGAACCCGACGCATATGGTCAACAATTCCTGTCCAATCTTCACAAATTTAGGGAACGGCAGACCCACATCAGCTATCCCCATAGTATTCAGGACAGCTCATCCTATCATCCTTGGAACTTCAGGTCCAGATGGAATGACAAGCATGAACAAACACACAGATTCTTCTCGAGGGAAGTGTGTCACAACCTTGATTATTTTTCGTTGACAAATCCTAATCGAAGGACTCACCCCTATATCCTTGATTGGTATTACACAACCGTCTCGCTCGAACCAGCTATCAATTCAACTGACTTCCATCCATCTGCCTGTGAAGTGATAGCCGAACCTTCAGAACCTATGTGGTCGCCGCGGAATAAGCAGTTAAGTGAAATTGAAGACAGTACAGCTTGGCAATCTCGATTCTCAGATAGAATTCACAATCACTTGGAGGCCTCTACATCCAGACCTCTATTCAGGGAGGAGGATCTTCACCACCCAGTTGTAGAGCATCACAATATGGGCCATTGGTGGAATCGACCTAGTTCTCAGTTATCTGTCCCACAGGCAAGCTTTATGGAGCCCCCAACCTTCGGTGATCAGCATCTGAATTTCCACCATGACGATGTATCCGAGAGAAGCGAGGAGCAGCAAGGAGAGTCAGAAGTGGCTGCCAACAATGAGTGGAAAGCCCCAAATTCTATATTCAGAACCACGTACGTCGACGACTCTGATAACGAGGAGGCATTCAATCTTCATTTTACCGATGACAAGGGCAAAAGTTATGTTCGGCAGACCTCTAATCATAACAGTATGCCGTCGAGAAGCATTCCTGTGAGAATAATACCAAGCAGCAATGATCCAGTGTGGTTCAGAGAACGTTGAGAGCTGGATGTGCTGGTAGTCATATAGAAGAAATGCGATTTTTTTGGAAATATAATATTCGTTGGTGGGAATACTAGAACTCTATTACAAACTGTAATTAGCCCTGGAGGGGTGGTTAGCAAACTACATTGGATCACAGTGCAGCTATTACATGTGCTGTATCATCAACTATTTATATTTCCTTAATAAAATGGCTAACTGCAAGCCTTATTTGTGGTTCGGGTATTAGGGTTTAGGGCAACAAGCCTTAATCCGACCCGATGTGTCAAAGTGGGGCTCGGGCTTGGCCAGCTTGGGTTTGACAGTTGCTGCTCTTGTTCAAGGTTGCTCCTAAGTACTACTAATAATGTCAAGATAACATAATAGGTTCTCCGAAAGGATCATTTTGACTCAAGGTCTCAGTTGAATCGACTCACTACACATGAATTTACCTCTATCTTTCTATCCATGTATATTGATATCGTAACAAACAAACAAGCACAAATCTATCAATAATCTTAAATGGAAAACACCAGTCAATTACAGCAGCAATTTGAACTTTGCTGTCAGTTTACTCGATCTACAATCACAATAAAATTACACGAGTTGTGTGTGTGTGTGTGTGTGTATGTATGTACACTTTTTGATGTCTTATTTTTCTTGTTTTTTAGATATGCAACATACATAAGGAAAGCAATGTTAATTGCATTAACTATTTTTCTTTCCGTGGCTAAACAGAGTGCATCTCCTCTATCAAGTTGGCCAACCATTTTCTCTTGTCATCTACGCCAGCAAGGTGCAGCATGAAGTCACCATCAGAGTAGACTCCTGTTCATTAACCACATCACTAACTGTTCATCAAGCATTTAATAAACCACTTTGTCTATATAATATATACCTAAACACTATAAATTGTTAGAAATAAAGTGATTACCGTTCCAAGTAGCTTGAGGCGAGGCGAGAAGACGGAGCATGGACTTGAAAGTAGGAATCCAAGGATATGAATTGAAGAGGCATTGCATGGGCGATATGGCTACATGAGCTCTCAACTCTTCTTTCGATAGACCGTAGATGAGATGCTTGAGGGCATCGTTGTCTCCGCTCTTTGTGGATCCAAATTGAATGAAGGAGGTTTCGTTCCACCATATTTGCAAGAACCTCTTGCTCCACTTTGATCGTCGCACAAAGAAGACTCCTGATATTCAATATTGAATTATGATTCCCTTATTCTGTATTAACGGGAGGACTGAATTACCGTCCCCACGGGATGAACTGTTGGCTAGTGCATGAGGTGTTGCCACAATGAGATCTAGGGGTCAAATCCTGGCTAGTAGCCAGGTTCCTGCCCC
>JBBUKS010000095.1:4424228-4435707 GCA_038050645.1 Hedychium gardnerianum | reverse complement strand
TTGAATTGAATAACAACACTGAATCACCTTTGTTGAATTCTCTCCTCAATATATGTTTATCATGTCATATCTTAGTTTTTTCCTTGTATGATTTAGCATGCTCATACGTATCTCGTCGGATTTCTTCCAATTCACTCAGTTGGAGTTTCCTCTTCTCTCCAGCCATCTTTAGATCAAAATTTTGCCGCTTAATAGCCCAATAAGCTCTATGCTCCAATTCCACTGGGAGGTGACAACGTTTTCCATAGACTAATCAAAATGACATCATTCCCATGGGAGTTTTATAAGCAGTCCGGTATGCCCACAATGCATCATCAAATTTAAGGGACCAATCTTTTCGAGATGTTAACACAGTCTTCTCCAAAATACTTTTGATCTCTCTATTTGATATTTCTACTTGACCACTTGTTTGAGAATGATATGGTGTGGCAATGTTATGAGTAACTCCATACCTCTTGAGTAAATTTTTGAACTGCCTTTCAATAAAATGAGATCCTCCATCACTAATTATTGCTCGTGGGATTCCAAATTTTGGGAAAATAATCTTCTTGAATAACTTGATTTCTGTCTTGGCATCACATGATGGAGATGCAATGACCTCCACCCACTTAGAAACATAATCAATAGCTACCAAGATGTACTTGTTCACCCAAGACGTAGGGAAAGGGCCCATAAAATTCACCCTCCAAACATCAAAAAGTTCAACTTCTAGGATGATATTTAATGACATTTCATGTTTTTTTGGTAATGTTTCCTATCCTTTGGCAACGATCATACGCCATTACGAAATTCCTAGCGTTCTTGAAGATATGGGGCTAATAAGATCCTGCTTGTAGAACTTTTGCTGAAGTTTTTATTACCCCGGAGTGACCTCCATAAGTGGAAGAATGACAATGAAAAAGGATATCATGAATCTCCTCGTCTGGAACACAACTTCTATAAATGCTATCTGCACACCTTTTATGTAAGAATGGTTCATCCCAAATAAAATATTTGGCATCCGCGGGAAATCTCCTCCTCTGTTGATAGGCGTGCTTGGGGTAGGATCCCACATGCTAAGAAATTCGCTATATCTGTAGACCAAGGAGCATTTGAACCTCTAACTGCTAAAAGTTGCTCATTCGAAAAGGAATCATTAATTAGTATGTCATTCTCTTTCTCATTTGCGCCATAATGGTTTAATCGAGAAAGATGATCAACTACCAGATTTTATGATCCTCTTTTATCCTTGATTTCTATATCAAACTCCTAAAGCAATAATATCCATCGAATGAGTCGGGGCTTTGCATCCTTCTTGTTTAATAAATATTTGATTGCAGCATGATATGTATAAACTATCACTTTTGATCCCACCAAATAGGACTTGAATTTCTCAAATGCAAACACTACGGCTAACAACTCCTTCTCCGTAGTGACATAGTTTACTTGAGCATCATCTAGAGTCTTGCTTGCATAATGTATGACATATAAGTTCCTATCTTTTCGCTGCCCCAACACCGCTCCAACCACGAAATCACTAGCATCACACATGATTTCAAAAGGAAAATTCCAATATGGGGCTTGCATTATTGGGACTATCACCAAAGCTTTCTTTATCCGGTTAAAGGCTTCCAAACATGCTAGGTCAAAATTAAAATCAGCATATTTCAAAAGTAGATTAGTCAAAGGCTTTGAAATTTTAGAAAAATCTTTGATGAACCTATGGTAGAACCCAACATGCCCAGGGAAACTCTTTACTCCCTTCACATTTATTGGAGGAGGCAACCTCTCAATGACTTCAAATTTTGTTTTATCAACTTCAATGTCCTTTTCAGAAACCATATGTCCCAAAATTATCCCTTCTCTAATCATAAAATGACACTTCTCCCAATTTAAAACCAGGTTAACATCTTCACATGTTTGCAAGACTTTAGAAAGATTTGCTAAGCTTGAATCGAAACTGGTGCCATAGACAAAAAAAAATCGTCCATAAAAACCTCCATTATATTTTCAATAAAATCAGAGAAAATGACCATCATGCATCTTTGGAAAGTAGTTGGGACATTACAAAGGCCAAAGAGCATTCTCCTGTAAGCAAAAGTATCATATGGACAAATGAATGTAGTCTTTTTTTGATCACTCGGATGAATTAAAAGTTGATAGAAACCAGAATATCCGTCTAAATAGCAATAGTGTGAATGTTTGGCCAATCACTCTAAATTTGATCAATGAAAAGTTAGGGGAAATGGTCTTTTCTTGTTTCCTTGTTCAGTTTTCTATAATCATCACACATTCGCCAACCTGTAACTATCATTGTGGGAATTAACTTGTTATTCTCATTCTTTACTACTGTCATTTCTCCTTTCTTTGGGACTACATGAACCGGACTCACCCATTCACTATCCAAAATTGGGTAGATCACTCCTGCATCCAACAATTTCATTATCTCCTTCCGAACTACCTCTTTCATATTTGGGTTTAACCATCTTTGATGTTCTACTGAAGATTTGTAATCACTTTCGAGTAAAATCTAATGCATGCACAAAGACGGATTAATGGCCTTTATATCTTCAATAGTATATCCCATGACTTTTCTATGCACTCTGAGTTCCCCAAGTAACTTTTGAGTTTCTTATTTATTCAAATCAACATTTATAATCACTGGGTATGTGGAACCTGGTTCGAGAAATTCATACTTAAGTTTGAAGGGAGTTGCTTCAATTCAACAAGAGGAGCTTTTACCTTCGTTTCTTCATTTCGCTTTGGCTCAAAATTTTCAAAACTCTCTTCAACCATAAATAAATTCATATTTTTGTCCATCTACTGTGAGGAATCAAGTTTTTCCTCATCTCCATATACTTCCCCATTCAATACCCCACTTTCTATTTCTTCCTGGATAATTCTATGTAACACTTTTATACTGCAACATTTGTCCACTTCAGATGGTAAGCTTTAGACAAATCAAATTCAACTTTCTATTCACTTATCGTCAATGAGAGCCGATGATTCTCGATGTCAATTAATACACCAACTGTTGCTAGAAATGATCTTCCTAGTATGAGGGGGTATGCATGTTTTCTTCCATATCCAGCATCATAAAATTTGCAGGTATAATAAAATTTCTGATCTTAACTGGTACATCTTCAATTACTCTCATAGGATGCTGGATCAAATGATCTACAAACTTCAAAGTTACATTTGTGGATTTCAATTCATTAAGCCCAATTCTTCTACATAATGTATGTGACATAAGACTCACACTATATCCTAGATCACAGATTGCTCCATCAATGCTGACATTTCCAATAGTACAAGGTATCAAAAATCTTCCAAGATCTTTTAATTTAGGAAGCATCCCCTTCTGTATTAGAGTACTGCATCCTCTAGTCCACGCCATAGTGCCATGTTCTTCCAATTTGCTCTTCAGAGACCATGCATCTTTTAGGAACTTGGTATAACTTGGTACTTGTGGCATATCATATTAGCTAATGATTCCTCATTATAGAGTTTCTTTCTGACTTCCACAATCCTATTTTTTTCTTCGTGTGCCTTGCCCAATGCTCTTTCAGCTAGGATGAGGAGTTCATTTGAGCATTCCAATGGAAACTTGTTCTCCTTCGACACTAACTTCTCTACTCTTTCCTTTATGGGTCAATTTTGGCACGATTTCATTTAATGCTCTGGTTCATAACCTCAAGATGTCTTATTAGTTGATCCATTCTACTTTCAAGGGTCAATTTTGGCACGATTTCATATTTTTCTACAGTATCAATATCATCTTCGTCGTTGCCAAAAGGTCTTTCTCTTATATCTTCTCCCCATAAATTAAAATTTGATATTACATCTTCAATAAGCACATAAGCTTCTTTCACATTTTTTTTCATTAAAGAACCTCCTGCTATCATATCTAGTAAAATTCTTATTGCATTGGATATCCCTATGTAGAATAGGTGAATTATGAACCATTCCTCTAGACCATGATGGGGACACTGCAATAATAATCCCTTGAGTCTTTCCCATGCCATGAACAATGATTCTCCTTCTGACTGTTTGAACTCTGTGATTTTGCTTCTCAATTTCGCCATTTTGATTGGTGAAAAATATTTATTAAGAAAGCACTTCTCCATTTGTCCCCAAGTTGTGATACTCTCTGATGGAAGTGAGTGCAGCCAATCACTTGTATTGTTGGTTAAAGAGAAACCAAACCCCATTAATCTGATTACATCCTCAGAAACTACATCCCATTTTATCGTATCACAACATGTTCGAAACCAGTTCAAATGTCAGTAAGGATCTTTTGAAAGTGTGCCCCTAAATTGTTGTTGTTGAATAATAAGAATCAAATCTGGATTAAATTCAAAAATTTTGGCTTCAATCGAGGGTCTAACAATACAAGATCTTAAAGATTAAGAGATAGGTGTTGCATAGTCCTTGAGAAGTCTAGCACTGTCATCCATTCTCATCATGTCTACTTGATTTTCAATGTACTTCTGATTCGAGATATCCCTAAAAAAGGAAGAGAAATAATGCTAAGAAATGTGAAAACAATGGCAAATGCAAAACAATAAGGAAAAATAGTCTAATTTGTTGGTGTAATCGACTTCTAGGGTTTTGATGTTTGTTTGACAATATGTTTAATGGAGTTTGGTCAAGATTGACCTAGTCATGTGAGAAGTCTAGTCAGGTCAAGGTTGGAAGGATGAGTAGCAAAGAGAAAGTCCTAACTGCGATTAGGTAAGGAAAAATCCTGACTGCGGTTAGGCAAGGGAAAGTCCTGACTGTGGTTTGGCAAGGGAAAGTCCTAACTGTGGTTAGACAAGAGAAAGTCCTAATTAGAGGTGAGGCAAGGGTGGGTAGTCTACCAAGTAACTAGAAGTCCGAGCGGGTATGGAGGACATAAGACTTGACAAAAGGAAAACTGGAGTAGGTAACCCTATGTCCCTAGGGGAAGGTAACCCTAGGTAGTGAGAAGTCTTCGAGGAGTGAACTCTAAGCAAAGGAAAAATGCTAGGGGGAGGTAACCCTAGGTAAAGAGAGGTCTTCGAGGAGTGAACTTCCAGCATGTGTAACCGAAAGGTTTTTGGTCGATCGCGCACGGTCGACCGAACTAGCAGATTTTGGTAAACCTAAGTATAGGTTTACTAACACTATTTTGCATTACTATTGTTATTGTGCTAACTTGGTGATGCAGGAAAGTCTTCGTGGATCAGGTCGATCAAACACTGAGCAGAGAAAGTCCAAACAGGTTTAAAGGACCAAATGTTTGGCAGGTAAGTTAAGGTAAACACCTGGAGGGAGTGCAGTGAGGTCATGTCCCAGTAGGGACAAACCTTAGGCGTTGATCCAATTGAAGAAACCAACGGAGGTTTCTAAGTTGAGATCAAGACAGTCCGAACTGTCATATTCATGCATACTTATATTGTTCTAACTTTTTTTTGCAGGACTTCTATTATTATTATTACCTATACTAACTTTATTTTGTAGATAAAAATAAAGTTATGGTTAAAAGTGGGTTTGGTTGACCGAATAAGAGGTTTCGTCGACCGATCAGATCAGCCAGGCAGAGACTCAATCGAAGTTCAGCATGACATGGTGAAAGTTTTATCAATCGACGGATCTAGGGGATCAATCGACCGATAAAAGTCAGCATAACACAGAGATTAGATCGAATCAACGCAGAAAAATGAATTCACTGTGATCAGTCGACGAATCACCATGATTAGTCAACCGATCCACATATGGAAATGACAGTGATCAGATCGAATCACACAGGAAATGAAACTTTGGGTTCCATCGATGGATCAGATGGATCAGTTGACCGAACATGTATGATTTTCGGGATCGAACGGATCAAATCAGAGCAAAGAAGGAAAGACACGGGGATCTGCCAATGGATAGGAGGATCAGTCAAACGAAAGGATGAGTCGATTGATAGAGTTTTCAGTCGACGGAACATCGCCTATAAAAGAAACCCTCAAGGTTCGAGCCGAATACAACTCTGGGTGTGCTTCATTTCGCTACCGCTACTACTATTGTGCATTCAAGTCTTGCTCCTACTACGCCGGAAAGTTCACCGACAACTACGCCTTATCTTTTACTACTCTTTTGTCTGTATACTTTATTACTTGCATTGTTTTTAAAAGGAGATAGTAGGATTATTGCTATACTTCTCATTCATTGTAAGAGTTTACTCTTCTCCGAAAGGTTTCAGAGAAAAGAGCTATAGTATTTGCCAATCCAAAGTGGCCAAGGGTCGCGAGCCTTGGAGTAATAGTCGCTGGACTACGAACCAAGTAAAAATCACTTGTGTCTTTATGTTTTTATTTTATTTATTTCCGCTACAATTTAACTTTGACTTACGAGAAAAGTTTTTAATAAGATTCACACCCCTCTCTCTCTTGTCTTCTACGATCCAGCATAATCTAATCAATTTTCTATTCACTAATATTAACCAAACCACTCCCCAACAACGACGCCAAAAAACTTGATGTGTTAGGAAATCGCAAGTGTATGATTCTATCATCAAGTAATAAAAATATCGAATCTACAGGGAATGGTGGTTAAGTACTAGTATACTAAGTTAATTCAATTGTCTAGACTTATCATGGGTTTGGTTGGTTCAAGAACTAAAGGATCAAAGAAAGAAAACAGAAAATCAAGTGAAGGTAGAGTGAGAACTCAGCTAGAGGAAAGAAAGAAGAGAAAGGAAGAGTGATCCAAGAGAGAATTTATGGAAAAAGTGATTCTAGTACTTCGGTTTCACCTAAATGATTGTAAACTCTGAATCTATGTTTGATTTCCTACCCTCAAAAATGATTTATATAGGTAGACTATCATATGTATCTTATGTAAACTTTTAATACTACACCGGCGTTTCAATTCCAATTGTCATATACTCTCAAAATGATAGAGCTAAGGGGTTGCTTTCCTAAGGAGATCATTGTCACATGATCCCACAACCCCTGAGATATCTACTCTTACTGTATGGCTATGAATTGGAACCGATCGATTGGGATCTAAGACAATCCATTACTCCTCGTGGCATACCGAGCTACTTTCGTAAACGACTCTCCATGTCTCGGGATTCTACGGGTCGGAGGATTGGGTTCTCCTTTCGGTCCTTTCCCAAATCCTTATGGCATACGAATCTTGTGGGGTTAGCATCAAGATCGTGTTAAATCAGTAGATCCGGATCACAATCACACATATCATTAAAAAAGAATAATTCAAAGTCTAAAGATTAAACAAGCTGAGTTTACATATCAATAAGGCTACTTCCTAATCCTAGAATCAAGAGTCTACTCTATAGAATCGGAGTTAAAACCAGAAAACATCAGGAATATAAGTTGCAATCAAGACAATTCAGGAAAGAGAAAGAAAAGCTTAGTCTCAATGTGATGGCTTATCTCCGGTTGATCTCCGATCCAAACTCAAGGCACTGAGCGTCAAAATCTCCTTGAATCTCCTCTCCACATTCTTCTTGGGGCCCTTGGATGACACCCAATCGAAATCCCCTCCTTAGATAAAAAAAATGGCTTAAATAGGAGATCTCCAGGTGCCCAACACGGATCGTCCTGTCGACACCCCTCCCCCCTTCGTGTCGAGCTCTGTGGCTATTGGCGAGCGACGACATGGGCCATGCTGGATGGCACCCCCCCTGGAGGAGATCTAAAGTCCTGCAAGTCTCTGGCACGGGCCGTGTGATACGCATAGATTATATATATTTTTAGACACTTTATATTGCACATCTTCTAACATTTCATTGATATGATCTACATTATTGTAACTCATTTTTTTATGTTATCATGTTTTTTACTCCATATCATTCGGAGAACTTCTCTTTGTGTATTTTCAGTTACAGGATGCATTTTGGAGCAAAACAAAGCAGGAAGCAGAGCAACCAGGCCAAAACCACGACAAAGGCATAGACCGTACCCTCCCAGGCACGAGCGTGCCTTACATATAGTAGGAGCTCAAGGCACGACCGTGTATCAATCTTAGGAGAACTTCAAACATAGTCGTGTGTCCCAGACACGATTGTGTCTGGCTAGCAGTGCATCCTCAATCCTGGGTCATGCCTCCACTCATCTCAGCCTCAAGTCTAGGCCGTGTCTCCCAGACACAGTCGTGTGTCAGAAAAACATGGGTCCTGCCCCATGCGTATAAAAGGGGATGTTTACCCCTTTCTCAAGGGGGGTTATTCTTCCCTTCTAAGGAGAACACTAAGTTCATCCATACTTTATTTCCAGAGATTTCTCTAGCGATCCGAGGTGGATTTCTTCGATCCATCCATTATCCAAGCAAGGAGAGCACTCCTAAAAGCCAAGACGTCAACCGGCTAAGCATTCCTTCCCTCTTCTCTTAGTTAGGAATAGAATATTTATTTACTTATCTTTGTGTTTTCTCTCTTTGTCTATGGAGTAAATCTCTTATATTCTAGGGTTATGGAGTATCTATGATGTGATTGATGATGTATGAACTATGGATATGTCAATTTCCTATTTCTATGAGATATTACCTCTTATGCTATATGTGTTGTGTCATGTACATGTTTGACGAAATGTATATGTGAATGATGCATGTAGATCTAGGGTGTTTGCTTCTATGTTAAGGTTACTACTATACTGGATAATCGGGAGATCCTTAGTGACAAAGAATTCTCGTTCAACCAAACATTTATGCCCTTAGTGACAAAGTGCATCGACACTTATTCACTTTCTAGAGTTAAAAGACTTTGACATAGGAACTAACCCTAGTTCATAGTAGTATGGAGAATTATGAGATGAACATGTTATAGACACATTATCTAACATTATGGTGAAACCGAAAACCTAGAATCGCTCCCTAAACCAACTTTCACAACTCACTTCCCTCTCTTCTGGAACCTAGACCTCATACACACTCTCTCTCCTTCTCTCTCTCTTCTCTCTATAGTTCACAAGCCTTCTCACAATCTCGATTAATCTAACTACTAGATTCACAAATTCACTTGTGCATTAATCCACAATCCTTGTGAGATCGATGTCTTTTTATTACTAATGACATAGTCGTGCACTTGCGGCCTCGTAACAAGTTTTTGCTGTTGTTGTCGGGGACTATTTGAGATTAACATTAGTGACTAGTGATTTAGTTAGCCTAGACCATTTTTTATTTTTATTAATAAAATTTGTATTTTATTTACTTATGAATAGTATTTTTTGTTCTACATAGATAATCCAAAAATATTACAATTTCATTTTACATATTTGCATAATCCAAAAACATTGCAATTTCATTTTTTACATACATACATAATTCAAAAAAAAAAATCATTCTTGTTTCTTGCTCTCATACTCTATATTCTTTCTTTCTCTTCACACAAAAACTTGATTTGGAATTTGTTTTTATATGCGCAGAGCTGCGGATAATCTATTGTCATTTGATCTAGAGATAGATAGAACTTTCAGAAGAAAAAGAAGAAATCTGCAAAATAATTCAGAAGAAGAGAAAGTATAACCAGATATGGCAAACAAACCACTCAAAGACTATGCCTCACCTTATGTAAGGGGCCTTAGGTCAAGCATTACCAGACCTACTATTGAGGCAAATAATTTTAAAATCAAGTTTGCGATGATTTTCATGGTATAACAAAACTAATATGGGGGTGGACCCAATGAAGATCCTAATCAATATTTGGAGACATTTTATGAAATTTATAGTACCATGAAAATGAATGGAGTGACAATAGAGATCATAAGACTATTATTGTTTGGATTCTCACTGAGAGATAGAGCAAATACATGGTTGAATTCCTTACCTCCCAATAGTATTACATCTTGGGAACAATGTGAACAAGTATTCTTGGAGAAGTTCTTTCTTCCAAGCAAGACAGCATATATGAGGAACTTAATAGCTAGCTTCAGACAGAATGAGGGGGAATCCCTTTATAAAGCATGAGATACATTCAAAGGACTTCTAAGACAATGCCCACATCACGGATTAGAAAAGTGTCTAGTTATTCACACTTTCTACAATGGAATTAGCTATCAAACTAAGGTCTCTTTGGATTCTGTAATAGGCGGAGATTTAATGAATAAGAGCTTAGATAAAGCTGAGGAAATAATAGAGAGTGTAGCTATAAATCATCACCAGTGGGTGTTTGAAAGGAGTAATCCAATCAAAATTCTAGGAATACATGAGGTCAACACTTTGAATTTAATCTCTGCCAAGATGGATGCCCTTACAAAGAAATTTGAAGCTATGAGTACCAATCAAGTCAATGTAATTAGTGTAAGCGGTGAAATATGTGGTGAAATGGACCATGCAAAGGAAACTTGTCCACTCAGATCCATAACTACACAATTAGCTCAGTCTAAACAAGTAGATGCAATAGGAAGTTTCAACTCAAGACCCAACAATCCATATTCAAACACATACAACCCCGGATGGAGAAATCACCCAAATTTCTCCTATCGCAACAACAATCAAGAGCAAATGGGGTAGTCATCAAATTTTCAACAGACTTCACAACCCTCACGCTTAGAGAAGCTAATTGAGGAAATGTGTGACGACCAGTTGGAAATGAAGAATGATATCAAGAAGTTTTGTGGGAGAATGGATAATGTTGAAAATCACTTAAAGATTCTTGACAATCAAGTGTCACAAATAACTACCACTTCTTCAAGACAACAAGGGTCATTCTCAAGGAAACCAGAGAATAATCCAGTTGAGCATTGTAATTCCATCGAGCTAAAAAGTGGATAGACCTTGGGGCAACCCTAAGTGACTGCTACATCTGAAGGGATCGAGAGTATACCAATCGGAGAGTCAGCTACTTCTTATACACATCACGAGCACATCCAAGAAGAAGTTGAGAACGATGACCTGATTTAGGCTAACCCATGGGATAGAATTGTACCACCGATACCATTCCCTCAACGGATTACAAATGCAAAAAGAGATGAGGAATTTAACTAGTTTCTGAAGAAGATCAAGGAAATATACGTCGAGATCCCACTTATAGACGCCTTGTAGCAAATGCCCAAATTTGACTAGTTTATGAGGAACATTCTTTCAACAAGACGCAAGAAAGATGGTGGAAAAATAGTAGCCTTAACTATAGAGTGCAGTGCTTTATTATCAAACTATATGCCTCCAAAGTTGAAGGATCCAGGAAGCTTCTCTATTCCCTGCACCATTAGGACTACTATTATTCAAAAAGCTTTCTGTGATTTGGGGGCTAGTGTTAGCCTCATGCCTCTTTTGTTGTGTAATAATTTAGGGTTAAAAAAATTGAAACTCACTACTATGACACTACAACTGGTAGATCACTCCCATAGATACCCACTTGGTATTCTTGAGGATGTGTCAATTAAGGTAGGGAACTTCTTCATCCCTACCAACTTTGTGGTTCTAGAGATGAACAAGGATTGTAAAATCCTAAACATCCTAGGAAGGCCATTCTTGGCCACTACCGGAGCTATATTTGATGTGAAAGATCACAAGCTCACATTGGCAGTGG